>JABWTJ010000401.1:91484-231767 GCA_016801875.1 Solanum sitiens | reverse complement strand
CTGCCCAAGACGAAGGAGCATCTGGCTCCTTAAGAGTTTCGTGGTCAGAGGAAGCCTCTGGGTCTGCAGACGCCTCTGCTCCTGCCACAGCTACACAGTCTGCTTCAGATGATGAGGCTGACAGCACCGACTCCACCCCTGGCTCACCAACAGGAGTCCCTGCCCCGGTTGCCGATCAGCCCAATCGGTGGTGTGTTGACGGGCAATACAAGGTATACTTAGACGCCAAGGTTCTCAATGACAAAGGCTTCATGACACGGACTCTTACACTGGAGAGGCGGGTCCTCACGGGAAGTCTCCCCACCATGCCAGATATTCACACCCTCTTCACCAGACACCGGCTAGAGTGGACGGCTCGTTCTTTAGGTCGCTACAGTGAGGAGCTAGTCCGCGAGTTCTATGCCTCTTATGTGGATACTCTTCGCTCGCAGATCGATAGGCGGTCTGCCCCCGCCAAACAGGCCCCACTTGAGCACGTCCGAGTACGAGGCATCCAGGTTGACATCTCCCTACCAGCCATCCGCCGATATTTGTACGGCACGGATTCTGACTCCACCAGCACACCTCTCACCGCCGAGTTTGATTACCGGTGGCAAATTGTTAAAGAGGGCCGGTTCTTACGTGAGCCTTCACTGAGAGAGACCACCAAGAGGTGGATGGCACTGCACCTATCTATTGATGGAGAGGCTGCGGATTGGGTGATGGAGCCGAAGGGGGCCATCAGGAAGGCCAACTTGCCCTTTACGGCCAAGTTTCTCTGGTTGATCGTCCGCCATTGTCTCTCCCCCACTGCTGCGGATAACATAGTCACCTGGGATCGTGCAGTGCTGATGGCTGCTATGATGGCAGGGTTCGAGGTCGATTTCGCTTGGCTTCTCCAAGCGGTCATGCACGAGAGGGCCTTCAAGGTCACCACAAATTACCCTTTCCCTTGCATGATTTTCTCTTTGTGCAGATCAGCAGGTGTGCCCATTTGGCACATTGACCAGCTCAAGACCCCGCCAGGAAACGTTGACATCGGCCTCATCAGGGATGAGGCCAATGAGTTGGCCCCACGCAGAGGGCCCCATCCAGAGGTGGCCCCATTTGGTGAGAACCTGGCCGACACCGTAGAGCATGCTCATGATGCTTCCCGTGCTTCTTCTGCACACACTGACACTACTCCGGTCGAGTCTATCCCGGGTAGTAGCACTGCCCCGAGCTCCTCTCGCTGGGCTCCTTCTGCCACTCTGGTCCCACTAGCTCGGGTTCAGAAACTTGAGGCACAGATGGCTACTCTTCTGCATCACATTCAGCCGTGGATGCAGAAGACTATTGCTGAGGCAGAGGAGCGCATGGAACGCAAGATGATACAGCACACAGAGAGGCAGATCGCCGGGGTACACCAGCGCTTAGACGCATTTGAATTACGAGTACTAGCCCGACCAGCCCCTCCGGTGGACATGTCGACTCTCCAGGCTGCGGTTGAGAGTCTGCGGGCGGATCTTGATATGATTTTAGAGGCGAGGGTGCCTGAGTCTGAGGCCCCTTCTGCGGAGCCTGCCGATGACACCGTGATGGCCGCCCTGTTTACCACTTCTGATGTTCCACCACCTCCCCACAAGAGCATGTCAAGAGACGCAGGGGTCGAGAGGAGGATGAGGCTAGGGCAAGGAAGAAGGAGCGCCGTGAGATGGAATCTGCGAGGAGAGCCTCGATTGCCGATGAGGAGGCCCGTAGGTTGAGGGCTGTAGAAGTAGCTGCCGGGGCGTCTAGCTCCAAAATTGTAGATTCTGTGGGAGGCGCTACTGATGGTGCTGTGGATGCTACGGACATTACTGAGGATGTCCAGACTACGCAGGGAGCAGGTTCCGGGGAACCGGACCCACCAGCTTGCTGATCACCGGTGCTTAGCGCCTCAGGTTTGCTTCACTTACCCTTTTACGTAGTTTAACTTTTCTATGCATTGGGGACAATTGCATATCTTTTGTTGGGGGTGGGGTAAATGGAAAGTTAATACTTGGGTGAATTCGAGTAGCCCAAATTCACAATCCTCTTTTTGGGGTTTTCTTGCCTGTGTTCTTTTTCCCCAAAAGACTGATTACTTTTATTGTTGAACCGGCATGTCATATCTTATGTACATAGCATAAATCTGAAGTATGATGGCTAAAGTAAATATGATATCTCGATAATCAAAATGATGCATGACTAGGCATAGTAAGTGAAAATTGTGTGGTTTGAAACATGAAATAAAGATAAACTACTGCATGATCCTGAATCTAAGATTTAAACTAGGTGTCGAATAATCTGGGAATGCAAGGAATGTCAAGAGAGTGTGAGGTGAAATCGAATGTCCACCATTAATACTGAGCTAGAACTTGCCTGGTTAGTCCTGCTAAAAATCAGTCAAAACAATCACTTAGGAAAGGATCATAGGCCCTTGTTCGAAATAGTCAATCATGAGCCTCAAAATAACAGAAAATCAAATGAAGTTAATCCCTTTTTTATCCAAATGAATTGAGCTTAAAATAGATCTTTCTTTTTCACCCCAAATGATCTTCTCTGGGAACAATGTGTTGGCCCTGGTCCCTCCTTGGACATGTGCACCTCAGTTTATGCCAAAAGCATAAGATGAGGGTGGCTAATGCAGAAAGTAACCTTGTTTTGGCCCTGACCCAACCATGGGTATTGTGAACCTTGACTCATGGCAAAATCATGAGTTGAGGGTGGCTGCTATAAGGAAAACCCCGGAAAGTGGGGTTAAAAGAATGAAGAGAAAGAAACAATAAAACAGAAGTGACTAAAAAAAAAAAAAATATATATATGAATAAAAAGCAAAATAAACACAAGAAAAGAGAAAAGTCACTTACACATAAGGATAAGAAAGGGAAAACAGTAAAAGTGAAAAGAAAATTTAGTAATAGGGCGAAATAAGATGATAAAAAGATGGTTCGCTTAGCCGATATGTCAAGGAGGGCAACAAGTCACTAAAGTGTACCTAAATACACCCTACCTGACCCTGAGCCTATGCTACAAGCTAAAAAAAAAGAAGTCCTATTGTGATCCTAAGTGCGTATGATGAACTTGAAGTAGTGAAAATAAGGGCAAGCCTATGGCAATATGTATAAATGAGTGGTGAATTTGTTCTGAGAGTGAGTGTCGAAACGTGATCCTTATACTCAAACTAAAATCATTGTGTGAAAAAATGAGGATGTTATTTGAAGTAAGGACAGGAGTTGTAATACCAGAAATATTAGCATCTCGGTGAGAAATTGAAGAGGATAGGCATCATTGCGTAGTAAATCTGGGTTATGGTTTGATTCTACACAAATCAATGCCTAATAGTGAGACCATGCATGAACATAATGAGAATAATCGAGGTTGATAGCCAAATGATTGTGGAAATTAAAATATGGATACTTTTGTACAAAGAATTTGTAGTGAGTCATAGTGCGTCGCTTGAGGACAAACAATGAATTTAAGTTGAGGGTGTTGATGTACCGTGGTTTCACGGTATTTCTAATACTTTTTCCTTAAGTTTAGTGTGTGTCGAGAGCCTTTTTGTGTTGATTTTGATATAAGTTTATCTTTGTTTGCAGAAAATTTGTCTAAGGAAGAACGCGGGAGTTTTTGAGAAAGAATTGCAGAAGAGACCACCTACGGAGCCTATGACGGTCCGTCGCGGCTGTGAAGTTCCGTAGGTGGCATCGTAGTGAAATAAGAAGTTGCTGAAGGAAATTTGGGGAAGTCTGACCAAGTGTGGGATTACGGAAGTTCGTGACGGACCGTCACAGATACGACGGTCCGTCCTGCATGTTCGTCGTAATTATCAGAGAGTAATCCCAGTACCCAAAATTCCAAAGTTCAAGTGTATTGGAACGAAGACCCTCGACGGGCCGTCATGCTCGCGACGGTCCGTCATACCTGTCCGTCGGGGGGACTGAAGAAAGCAACGTGAGAAGATGTGAAGTATGGGACGACGGAGGCTATGACGGTCCGTCGTGTCCATGACGGTCCGTCACGTGGTCCGTCGACCCAGACGCGTTTGGACAGATTTTTAGTAAATAGAATCCTTATTTGATTAGGTTTTTATTTTTTCTTATAAATAGTTGGAAAAACCTCGTTTTTGAGGTGAGACTTTCTGGATAATTTTTAGTTTATAGTTCTTCGATTATATTAGTAAACTCTTGATTTGGGAAATTAAGATATTTTCCGGAAATTGATTGTTGTGGATTTCGGTGATTAATCAAGTTGAATTCTGGGAAATTATTCGTTTTCATAAAAGTAAGTGCATGAACTTTTCCATTAACGATATGAATTGTGTAATTACGAACATGGGTAACTAAACCTCATAGCTAGGGTTGTGGGAACCATGGGTGAATAACAAGGTAGAAATCTAACTTCAATAACAATTTCTAGAGTGGTGTCTTGCATGTATTGATAATCTTTCGTTTAGAATTCTTTTTAACGGTGGCCAACGTTAGAACTCGCCTTAATGCTACTTGCCGGACCAAGGAGGTAGATAATAGGAAAAGAATTATCAACATAGATTTAGTGTAGACTATCTAATAGACTAGTATTGGTTGGTACGAGTTAATAGCTTAGTCAAATACCGAATACGATGTTTAATATGAGGTAAAGAAAGGGTTAGTATAGCAACACACGTAGCCGGACCAAGGTGCGGAGTGAAATTCTCTAGATGCCGGACCAAGGATTTAGAGATACATAACTTATCACTTTACATGCAAGATATCAGGATAGAGATGTTATAGTTAGATTTACCAAGTTAGGAACCTGTGGGGAACACTAAAACCCTAGTTACTTTTATAATTTGATTAAACTCTGAAATTTAAAATTGTTAGTTGTTCATTCTTATTTAGTTAATTATTTTCATTAATTTAGAAATAAAACCCCCCTTTTTGTCTTTTGGTTTATTGGAAAACAGTTGGCTAAATAATAGTAATAATAAAATAAAGTTAAGTCTGAACTATTTTCCTTGTGGGATCGATCCCAACCTCATTAGTTGGGTTCTTTACTTGATACGACCGCTTTACTTCTTATTTGAGAAGTAAGTTTGAGCGTATCAAATTTTGGCGCCGCTGCCGGGGAAAGTAGCTTTTAGATTAACTTTAATTTATTACTAAAATTTAGTTAATATTTTCCTGATTTTACTTTTTCTGTTGTTTTTGATTTTTCTTTAGGTTTGACGTCCTTGCATGCCAAATACACGGAGCGGAAGAGAACCCTTGTTTCCCTACGATCACGAGTTAGAGCGTACACTACGAAGAATGAATCGAAACTTGGGTATAAATGATGATGATCCAAACCTGAACAACCCAGCTCCGGTTGATGCTCATGGTCGATTATTACCTGATAATCCTAATCCAGGTGCACAAAGGGGACAAAATCCCGCACCACGTCCTCAAGAATACTACAGAGGCTATGACAATATTGCAGATTCTGATGGGCCACTTGTATTGCCCCCTCACGGAGCCGTTGAGTTGGAAAACAAGGAAGGTGTGCGGTTTAAGGTGAACGGACAACGTCTCAAAATCTATATTGGTCATGCGGAATCAGCGAATGAGGTGGTTGAGGCATATTATCTTGATGAAGTCTGAGTAATCAAGTGTCCTCAGTCGTGCCGCGACGTTAAATCAGGCGCTAGTTGGGAGGCAACCCAATAGTTATCATCTAATCATGTTTATAGTTTTTGTGTTTTTTCTCTTTCTAGTAACAGTAGCATTTTCTATTTATGGGTTGTAAATTTTCTGGTAGCACATCTACAGGAAGTACTGCAGACAAGTTACTCTACATCAGTCACTGACGGATACATCGACGGACCGTCACTCCTGTGACGGACCGTCGCATTCCTCCGTCGCGCCAGGTACGCTCTCTTGTAATTTTGAAAAACTAGGGCACAGGCGACGGACCATGTGACGGACCGTCACAACTGCGACGAACCGTCATCGGGATTTCATCACGCCATTACCCGGCTACCCGACCCGACCCGGCTTCAGAATTTTAAAAGTTTAAAACGTTTTAAACCCCCCCACCCCTTCATTATCAGTTTTCACTTAATCTTCCCTCCATTTTCTCCCCTTCCAACTTCACTCTCTTCCCAAATTCCCCATCTTCTCCCATTGTTCATCCCAAAATTTTCCCTCTTGGTCGGAATTTGCTGCAGTGATTCTTAACCTTCTAACTTGAGTGCCATCATTTGTGCATTATTGTCTCCTCTTCCAAGGTATGTATTCCTGAAACTCTACCCTTTACTATTTTTTTTGGTTGTTTTACTGTTTTTCCCTATTGATTGCATATGGGTTTCTGCTTTTGCCTAGATATTATCCAACTTAGGTCTGTAATTCCACAAACTGCCTGGACAATACTAGAGAAATTAGGGCTTTAAAACTTACCAATTTGGGTTGTCATTCTGACTCACATGGGGTAAAACTTGGCACCCCTCAGTTCTGTCTCTGTTTCACAGCACGACAACCCGATGACGGACCGTCATACCCATGACGGTCCGTCCTGCACAACCGTCGTGACGGTCAGAGACCCCTGTCCTAGGGGTCTCAACACTTTTTCTAAGTGTCCACTGACGGACACATGTGACCAACCGTCGTATCCATGACGGTCCGTCCTGCACAACCGTCGTGACGGTTAGAGACCCCTGTCCTAGGGGTCTGAACACTTTTTCTAAGTGTCCACTGACGGACACATGTGACGAACCGTCGTATCCATGACGGTCCGTCCTGCACAACCGTCGTGACGGTCAGAGACCCCTGTCCTAGGGGTCTGAACACTTTTTCCAAGTGTCCACTGACGGACACATGTGACGGACCGTCATATCCACGACGGTCCGTCCTGCACAACCGTCGTGACGGTCAGAGACCCCTGTCCTATGGGTCTCAATACTTTTTCCAAGTGTCCACTGACGGACACATGTGACGGACCGTCATATCCACGACGGTCCGTCCTGCACAACCGTCGTGACGGTCAGAGACCCCTGTCCTATGGGTCTCAATACTTTTTCCAAGTGTCCACTGACGGACATATGTGACAGACCGTCATACCCACGACGGTCCGTCCTGCACAACCGTCGTGACGGTCAGAGACCCCTGTCCTATGGGTCTCAACACTTTTTCCAAGTGTCCACTGACGGACACTTGCGACTGACCGTCACACCCACGACGGTCCGTCCTGCATAACCGTTGTGACGGTCAGAGACCCCTGTCCTATGGGTCTCAATACTTTTTCCAAGTGTCCACTGACGGACATATGTGACAGACCGTCACACCCACGATGGTCCGTCCTGCACAACCGTCGTGACGGTCAGAGACCCCTGTCCTATGGGTCTCAACACTTTTTCCAAGTGTCCTCTGACGGACACTTGCGACGGACCGTCATACCCATGACGGTCCGTCCTGCTTAACCGTCGTATCGGTCAGAGACCCCTGTCCTATGGGTCTCAACACTTTTTCCAAGTGTCCTCTGACGGACACTTGCGACGGACCGTCATACCCATGACGGTCCATCCTTCTTAACCGTCGTATCGGTCTGAGACTTTCCCTCTGATATTTTATGTTGCCAAGTATTATATGACGGTCCGTCATACGCACTACGGTCCGTCACCAGGTCCGTCGTGACCTACTGCTACTTCAGAGCTGTTATCACTGGTTTGAGTGTCTGAGTATTATTGTCTCAAATGTTTATTTATTTTGTGTCATGCTTCATCCTTCAAGTACTAATGATGATTCGTTACAGGTACTACCTATCATGGCACCTAAACAAGATCGCGTTTACGCACGTGGGCGTTCAAAATCTGTCGCCCCGTCTGCCCGATTGGTGATAGGCTCTGATGATGAGCATGATCCAGAATACGTGCCCCCTACTGCTACTCCAGCACGAGCTCCACGTGTACCGCGAGTCACGCCCAAGAAGGTGGCGCCCGGCGTAGTCACTGCCTTCCAGTCTGATGAGGAGCGCACACTGACCGGCACTCCTTCTGGGTCAACTGCCCAAGACGAAGGAGCATCTGGCTCCTTAAGAGTTTCGTGGTCAGAGGAAGCCTCTGGGTCTGCAGACGCCTCTGCTCCTGCCACAGCTACACAGTCTGCTTCAGATGATGAGGCTGACAGCACCGACTCCACCCCTGGCTCACCAACAAGAGTCCCTGCCCCGGTTGCCGATCAGCCCAACCGGTGGTGTGTTGACGGGCAATACAAGGTATACTTAGACGCCAAGGTTCTCAATGACAAAGGCGTCATGACACGGACTCTTACACTGGAGAGGCGGGTCCTCACGGGAAGTCTCCCCACCATGCCAGATATTCACACCCTCTTCACCAGACACCGGCTAGAGTGGACGGCTCGTTCTTTGGGTCGCTACAGTGAGGAGCTAGTCCGCGAGTTCTATGCCTCTTATGTGGCTACTCTTCGCTCGCAGATCGATAGGCGGTCTGCCCCCGCCAAACAGGCCCCACTTGAGCACGTCCGAGTACGAGGCATCCAGGTTGACATCTCCCTACCAGCCATCCGCCGATATCTGTACGGCACGGATTCTGACTCCACCAGCACACCTCTCACCGCCGAGTTTGATTACCGGTGGCAAATTGTTAAAGAGGGCCGGTTCTTACGTGAGCCTTCACTGAGAGAGACCACCAAGAGGTGGATGGCACTGCACCTATCTATTGATGGAGAGGCTGCGGATTGGGTGATGGAGCCGAAGGGGGCCATCAGGAAGGCCAACTTGACCTTTACGGCCAAGTTTCTCTGGTTGATCGTCCGCCATTGTCTCTCCCCCACTGCTGCGGATAACATAGTCACCTGGGATCGTGCAGTGCTGATGGCTGCTATGATGGCAGGGTTCGAGGTCGATTTCGCTTGGCTTCTCCAAGCGGTCATGCACGAGAGGGCCTTCAAGGTCACCACAACTTACCCTTTCCCTTGCATGATTTTCTCTTTGTGCAGATCAGCAGGTGTGCCCATTTGGCACATTGACCAGCTCAAGACCCCGCCAGGAAATGTTGACATCGGCCTCATCAGGGATGAGGCCAATGAGTTGGCCCCACGCAGAGGGCCCCGTCCAGAGGTGGCCCCATTTGGTGAGAACCTGGCCGACACCGTAGAGCATGCTCATGATGCTTCCCGTGCTGCTTCTGCACACACTGACACTACTCCGGTCGAGTCTATCCCGGGTAGTAGCACTGCCCCGAGCTCCTCTCGCTGGGCTCCTTCTGCCACTCTGGTCCCACTAGCTCGGGTTCAGAAACTTGAGGCACAGATGGCTACTCTTCTGCATCACATTCAGCCGTGGATGCAGAAGACTATTGCTGAGGCAGAGGAGCGCATGGAGCGCAAGATGATACAGCACACAGAGAGGCAGATCGCCGGGGTACACCAGCGCTTAGACGCATTTGAATTACGAGTACTAGCCCGACCAGCCCCTCCGGTGGACATGTCGACTCTCCAGGCTGCGGTTGAGAGTCTGCGGGCGGATCTTGATATGATTTTAGAGGCGAGGGTGCCTGAGTCTGAGGCCCCTTCTGCGGAGCCTGCCGATGACACCGTGATGGCCGCCCTGTTTACCACTTCTGATGTTCCACCACCTCCCCCACAAGAGCATGTCAAGAGACGCAGGGGTCGAGAGGAGGATGAGGCTAGGGCAAGGAAGAAGGAGCGCCGTGAGATGGAATCTGCGAGGAGAGCCTCGATTGCCGATGAGGAGGCCCGTAGATTGAGGGCTGTAGAAGTAGCTGCCGGGGCGTCTAGCTCCAAAATTGTAGATTCTGTGGGAGGCGCTACTGATGGTGCTGTGGATGCTGCGGACATTACTGAGGATGTCCAGACTACGCAGGGAGCAGGTTCCGGGGAACCGGACCCACCAGCTTGCTGATCACCGGCGCTTAGCGCCTCAGGTTTGCTTCACTTACCCTTTTACGTAGTTTAACTTTTCTATGCATTGGGGACAATTGCATATTTTTTTTGTAGGGGGTGGGGTAAATGGAAAGTGAACACTTGGGTGAATTCTGAGTAGCCCAAGTTCACGATCCTCTTTTGGGGTTTTCTTGCCTGTGTTCTTTTTCCCCAAAAGACTGATTACTTTTACTGTTGAACCGGCATGTCATATCTTATGTACACAGTATAAATCTGAAGCATGATGGCTAATATAAATATGATATCTCGATAATCATTTGCATGACTAGGCATAGTAAGTGATAATTGTGTGGTTTGAAACATGAAACAAGGATACACTTCTGCATGATCCTGAATCTAAGATTTGAACTAGGTGTCTAATACTCTGGGAATGCAAGGAATGTCATGTGAGTGTGAGGTAAAGTCGAATGACCACCATTAATACTGAGCTAGAACTTGCCTGGTTAGTCCTACTGAAAGTGAGTCAAAACAATCACTTAGGAAAGGATCATAGGCCCTTGTTCGAAATAGTCAATCTTGAGCCTAAAAATAACAGAAAACCAAATGAAGTTAATCCCTTTTTGATCCAAATGAATTGAGCCTAAACTAGATTTTTTTTTACCCCAAATGATCTTCTCTGGGAGCAATGTGTTGGCCCTGGTCCCTCCTAGGACATGTGCACCTCAGCTTATGCCAAAAGCATAAGTTGAGGGTGGCTAATGCAGAAAGCAACCTTGTTTTGGCCCTGACCCAACCATGGGTATTGTGAACCTTGACTCATGGCAAAATCATGAGTTGAGGGTGGCTGCTATAAGGAAAACCACGGAAAGTGGGGTTGAAAGAATGAAGAGAAAGAAAGAATAAAACAGAAGTGACTAAAAAAAAAAAAAGTTAATAATAACCAAAAGCAAAATAAACACAAGAAAAGAGAAAAGTCACTTACACATAAGGATAAGAAAGGGAAAACAGCAAAGTGAAAAGAAAATTGAGTAATAGGGCGAAATAAGAATGATATGTCAAGGAGGGCAACAAGTCACTAAAGTATATCTAAATACACCCTACCTGACCCTGAGCCTATGTTACAATCTAAAAAAGTCCTATTGTGATCCTAAGTGCGTATGAGGAATTTGAAGTAGTGAAAATAAGGGCAAGCCTATGGCAATATGTATAAATGAGTGGTGAATTTGTTCTGAGAGTGAGTGTCGAAACGTGATCCTTATACTCAAACTAAAATCATTGTGTGAAAAATGAGGATGTTATTTGAAGTAAGGACAGGAGTTGTAATACCAGAAATATTAGCATCTCGGTGAGAAATTGAAGAGGATAGGCATCATTGCGTAGTAAATCTGGGTTATGGTTTGATTCTACACAAATCAATGCCTAATAGTGAGACCATGCATGAACATAATGAGAATAATCGAGGTTGATAGCCAAATGATTGCGGAAATTAAAATATGGATACTTTTGTACAAAGAATTTGTAGTGAGTCATAGTGCGTCGCTTGAGGACAAACAACGAATTTAAGTTGAGGGTGTTGATGTACCGTGGTTTCACGGTATTTCTAATACTTTTTCCTTAAGTTTAGTGTGTGTCGAGAGCCTTTTTGTGTTGATTTTGATATAAGTTTATCTTTGTTTGCAGAAAATCTGTCTAAGGAAGAACGCGGGAGTTTTTGAGAAAGAATTGCAGAAGAGACCACCTACGGAGCCTATGACGGTCCGTCGCGGCTGTGACGGTCCGTAGGTGGCATCGTAGTGAAGGAAGAAGTTGCTGAAGGAAATTTGGGGAAGTCTGACCAAGTGTGGGATTACGGAAGTTCGTGACGGACCGTCACATATACGACGGTCCGTCCTGCATGTTCGTCGTAATTATCAGAGAGTAATCCCAGTACCCAAAATTCCAAAGTTCAAGTGTATTGGAACGAAGACCCTCGACGGGACGTCATGCTCGCGACGGTTCGTCATACCTGTCCGTGGGGGGAATGAAGAAAGCAACGTGAGAAGATGTGAAGTATGGGACGACGGAGGCTATGACGGTCCGTCGTGTCCATGACGGTCCGTCACGTGGTCCGTCGACCCAGACGCGTTTGGACAGATTTTTAGTAAATAGAATCCTTATTTGATTAGGTTTTTATTTTTCTTATAAATAGTTGGAAAAACCTCGTTTTTGAGGTTAGACTTTCTGGATAATTTTTAGTTTATAGTTCTTCGATTATATTAGTAAACTCTTGATTTTGGAAATTAAGATATTTTCCGGGAATTGATTGTTGTGGATTTCGGTGATTAATCAAGTTGAATTCTGGGAAATTATTCGTTTTCATAAAAGTAAGTGCATGAACTTTTCCATTAACGATATGAATTGTGTAATTACGAACATGGGTAACTAAACCTCATAGCTAGGGTTGTGGGAACCATGGGTGAATAACAAGGTAGAAATCTAACTTCAATAACAATTTCTAGAGTGGTGTCTTGCATGTATTGATAATTCTTTCGTTTAGAATTCTTTTTAACGGTGGCCAACGTTAGAACTCGCCTTAATGCTACTTGCCGGACCAAGGAGGTAGATAATAGGAAAAGAATTATCAACATAGATTTAGTGTAGACTATCTAATAGACTAGTATTGGTTGGTACGAGTTAATAGCTTAGTCAAATACCGAATACGATGTTTAATATGAGGTAAAGATAAGGGTTAGTATAGCAACACACGTAGCCGGACCAAGGTGCGGAGTGAAATTCTCTAGATGCCGGACCAAGGATTTAGAGATACATAACTTATCACTTTACATGCAAGATATCAGGATAGAGATGTTATAGTTAGATTTACCAAGTTAGGAACCTTTGGGGAACACTAAAGCCCTAGTTAATTTTACAATTTGATTAAAACTCCGAAAGTTAAAATTGTTAGTTGTTCATTCTTATTTAGTTAATTATTTTCATTAATTTAGAAATAAAACCCCCCTTTTTGTCTTTTGGTTTATTGGAAAACAGTTGGCTAAATAATAGTAATAATAAAATAAAGTTAAGTCTGAACTATTTTCCTTGTGGGATCGATCCCAACCTCATTAGTTGGGTTCTTTACTTGATACGACCGCTTTACTTCTTATTTGAGAAGTAAGTTTGAGCGTATCAAAAGGCATACAATATATTCCATGGGCTTGGGTCAGAATTTCAAGGAGAATATGAAGACCAAAACAAAAGTTAACAATCAAAGGGAAGGAAAAGAGTAAAATAACACATATCTAATAATAACAGAATTGTTCTCATCTATACAAGAGAATTTGTCTGATTGCAATCTAAGAAATTGTGTCACTAAACCACCAGGGATCCTAGTACATAAAGCATGGATTTCAAACTGACCATAGCGGGTGTCCTAAGATGCTGGAATAAGGATGGTACCGTAAGTAAGAAGGAGGAGAGATGGGAGATTGTCCCGGCTTGTATATGGTGGTCAATCTGGATTGAGAGGAATAAGAGGTGTTTTGAAGGAGTACAAAGCAGCTTACAGATTCTTAAGATGAATTGCTTAGGCCTATTTTATTTTTGGTGTGAGCAAATACTATTAGCTCAAACAGAAGACGTTTTTGATGTTTCAGACTTTTTGTAAGGATAACTAGAACCACAAGATGTAAGTTGTAATACTTTTGTTGGGGAACTATACCTGTTGGTATAGTATACCTGTGGATTTATAGAAGTAATGTTACCTTTATCAAAAAAAATAATTTGTAACTAGTAAATCTTTTCCTTGAATGAATATCAGTGTAACCAAAGCATCTTTTGATGGACACTTAGATTTGAAAAGGTAGGTGCAAAACAGGTTGAACACTTCACCTGGCTTAGGCAACACTTCACAACACCGATGACAATTATCTTGAAGACAGCCCTAAACTACAACTATTCACTTAATTATAATTTTTATACTCCTTTTATCCATAAAATTGTTGTTTGTTTTCTTAGTAATTATTCTTAAATACATGTATAGTTTTTATCTTTAAGAAATAGTTACTTATTAGTTTTCTTCATTTTCACCTTCATTCATTAAACCCTGTGCTTCGATGGCGCTTAGTGCTGGTAGGCAAGAACAACTGTTTGGAATTGATACTCAATTGTTTGATTGACTGATTAATACAAGATAAATTTGTCAATTATTTTGCGGGGTCAAAAAACAGGAACTCATGACTTTCAGGCTTTTTGGTGTGTGTTGGTCCATAGATTTTGTGGTATTTGTTCGATAGACTCTATTGGGCCTCAAACTTGGACATGGAACATGATTTAATCTTAACAGGAGAAAATGAGTATGAATACCACATAGCTACAAAAAGATGTTAAACTTACTTGCATCATTGACCTAAGATTTGTAGTATATGTTGTCTCAATAGTTGATTCTTTCTGCATAAGAAAATGAAGCACTCAATCCTAACAAATATATGGTGCAAGCCATGACAACAATCAGACGAATCTGAGGATACCTCAAATATAAATCCATAATGAAGAGCGACCCTTTTCACATCCTCCAAGCTCAGATCAATAGACATTTCCTGGATTTTTTAGGATGGGAGAGAAGGAGCAGTAAAACAAGTAAATCATCCATACTAAATACAAAATGTGCAGCTATTTTTTGGTTTTATATATAGAGAGAGAGAGCTTACATCTTCTGGACTATACATATCTGCAAAATGATACAGCAAGGGCCCCAGGTTTATCCAGACCTGCAAGGCAAGCAGATCATGCATCATAAAATAAATACACAAAAAGATGAACAAAATGATCAAATTTTTTTTGAAAAATATGTTAAGCTTAGCAATATACTTACTCCACCATCTTTGAGGACTTTTGAGATAATCTCAATATACTCCACAATGTTATGGGCAGTGTCTAGGAAGAAACAAGTGACAACTGCATCCCAAACGCCTGCACATTAATATCTGATAAGGATAGCTTCTATCATAAAAAAAATGTTACGATTTAATGAATAACAATGACTAGAATAACTGCAGACGACACATGATGAGAACTTAGCAAATTGCATTTGAACCAGTCATGCAGCCTCCCCCCCTTTACACACACACAACCAAGAAAAAAACCAAATAGATGCAGGATAAGTTTACTAGATAGCTGAGTTTATGGTGATCAATCGTAAGAAATGCATGCCTACAAAAGAAAGCAAAAAGCATATAATTTTCGCAACTAATTATATTTAGCATAAGACAAAAGGTCATGAACAGTCAACATGAGTGGTTCTAATGAGCTGAAAGATGAGGACAAAACTTAACTTTAGGCCCATTAAGATGCAGGTACACATATCCCAATTGCAGCTCTCATTTCCACAAGGTATAGATGAAATATCAAAATACATTATCCTTGTACGAGCTAAATTATAACCTAGGTCAGTACAAGAAGCATTAGATATTTTGTTTAAGGTCCTGAATCTAATGTACATATTTGTATGTATTTCTACATAAAACATCATTGCATGGTTCCTCTGGATATTTTCTATCTCCTCAGACAAGAAAATGCCATCAAGCTACCATACCTGCTTGGCTTGGATCACTATAAACCTCAACAAAATCACCACCACACATGGAAAAGCCTTCAGTAATACCTGCACTGTTTCCAAAGTAATTGATCAGAAATGGCCCATATAGAAGCAAGCCAAGTGATACAAACCATTGAGTGAATTGCAGAACTAAAAAATGAACAGCCGGGTTCACAGAATGAGATGCGTATAACATACACTATTCTCTCACAGCGTAATTCAACTTACTGCATCTAGCAACGATATACCAAGCAAAAGTTTACTTTATGAAAACCAAGAAGAAAACTTGAGAAATGGAATTAAATGATGACATCATAAGATCTAGTCAACTTCGGTAGGAGTTTCACTAAGGAGGACTTTAAAATAGCAAAATATGTGCAAACAATGACTAATTTGTATATTTCTTTTGAGAATATGCATCATTTCGGATCAGAGGTTTTTTTAATAACTAACTCCTTTACTCTTATAGCACTTCCTCTAACATAATCCTGCACTTTGCACAACAAAGTTATGCTTGAACTAAATCATTTACTCTAGAGATTGGCAGCGAGGTCAGCTCCATCTCCTACTTCCTTTGTCTGTCTTTGTCTATTGTTCATCATCGACCTTCTTCCCGAACTCGTTGACACTGGGACACCCGCCGTGAAGGTCAATCCAAAGGGGGAAAGGAAGTGTTAACTAATAGCACTTGTTAAGCATTCTCACATATTTCATGTCCTTGTTACACACTCCTGTCACTGTTACAGGGAAGTTGGAAAGAGTTCAGAGGAATTTTCTATGAAACAGGTCAAGTAGGGAAAAAGAGTTTCACTCGATAATTGGGACTTGGGAGCACTATCACCACGTTATAGTGTTTGTTGGAGTTCCACTTAAGGATCTAAGGGTCTTTAATATGGCACTACTAAGAAAGTGGTTACGGAGATTTGGGGTAGAGCTGAACGTTTTTTGGAGGGAGGTGTATGGGGTTTTGAAAGGGGTGGAGGATTAAAAGTACCCCACTCTTTACGGGTGCGAGCTATGGAGGAATATCTTGAAAGGATAAGAAGAGTCCAATGGGAACATACCATTTAGAGTGAATGATGAGAATGGTGTGAGTTTCTGGGGACAGGTGATGAGGAATAACCTTTTTTTTAGAAACTGGCAATGTAAGAGTTAGATTAGTAAGTCGTGTATCCTAATATGTATAGACATTCTTGGCAAAAGATGTCAATCTAACGGCTGGATAAAGGGGACATGGAAAGCTAGACGTTATTGAGGGTGTTGTTGCAATGGAGAGGATGAAAGAAAATTGGAGAGGAAGGAGAGCACCTAGTAAAGGGAAAAGATAGCATTACCCCTAGATTAGTGAATAAGGGTGGAAGAAGATAATGAACTGGTTTACTAATCCCTAAAGGGTTGAACCACAAGGAAAAGAATCTCTCGAGAAAACCAAACAAATGTAAAGCTACTTCTTCGACGTCGGAGATCGAGCAATACACAAAGTAAACGACTCCAAAAAGCTAGATTCGAGCCGGGAACTTTGCCAAAGAGCTGAATCCTGTTCCCTAGAGCTGGGGAAGCAGCAAAACGACAGAAGTAGAGACCCAGAAGCTTCAGTAAAGCGGTAAGAGATTGAGTAACAGCCTTCAGCAACTAATTCACCAATCCCCACTCTACTGTCAAGAGTATAATAATACCACCATTGTTACCTTGAACTTCTTTAATTCCATATTTCATCCACTAGACAACTACATTCTCATATTGTTTGGTAATAAGATCCCCCTATTTTTCTATTTTGGTCTCCTGAAAACAAAAGATATTTGTCTTCTAGTTCTGCATTAAATTCTTAATAAGATTTCTTTTTGGTAATTTGTTACATCCCCTAACATTCCAAGATAAAAGGTTAACTTCCATTGATAAGTCGCTTAAAATCTTCCCGTTGCTTCTCACCCCTTCCGCCTCTTTATTGAGTTCTGATTGCAAATTCTTTAATTCATTTTGGCAGTCCCCTTGCTCCTAGGTGTTTTATTTTACTGTGTTCTCCTTGCTTCTCCATGATCTGTTTCCTTTCGTCAAGTTCACTGAGTAAGACTAGTGTCTCTTCCTCGCAATCTTCAAAAGCAGCTCCATAAGTGTTGCTCAGATCCAGAATAGGAGTTCACCCAATTGGAGGCCCCGACTTCAGCCTTAAGAGATTCCTGTGCCTGCATGGCCTCTGCTTTGTGGACTTGCATAAGTTGCAAATTTGTGACATCTTGTTCTGCATGGATTGATGGTCCATCTTATACTCAACAATTCTCATGGCATCAGCTTCCTTCGACTTTTCAGTCTCTTGGGGTTCCTTATTGCTTCCTGGTGGTTATGAAACAGAGAAGAAGGAGAAGATTATGTGGCTTTGTTGATTCATGGTGGCTGATTCCCAGGTTGCAAGGCTTTCTAAGAATTTCTTTACGGTTTCTTTCAGAGTCGAGAGTAACGTCTGTGAGAGGCAGACCTATTTTACATGGAGTTCTTTTTAAAAAACTGGTAAAGTTGTATTCCTCAGCATTAAGGACATGCTGGAGACCTCCAAAAAGTTGTTACGAACAGCCTAAATTATTTGCAAAGAACCAAAGGCTGTTCAGCTTATTCTATACAAATTTCTTTACACCAAACCATGACTATGTTGTATGGGACGAACTAACAATATCGAAGGACTTAAACCAACTGCAAAATAAATGCAACCCTCCATCTGGAAAAGAGGATAAGGAGAAAAGAAAGGGAGAAGAGAGAGAAAGAGAATGACACTAGTTTAGGAGAATGGGGGATCCAGAGTGGGAGAAGATGGTCGTGACCAAGAGACATCTAGAAGAGAAAGAAAACTGGAACGAAGAGTTCTGGGTTATGGCGGGAATCGGGTGGGAGTCTTTTCTGATGGGTAAATGGTCAGTTTGATATTTTTTGTTAGAAATAGAATTTCCGGCAAAGGGGAAGTACTTGGGAAAATCTTTTAAGGAGAGAGAAGGTTGGAAAAAGGTTCTGGGTTATATCAGAAAACTGGTTTGGTTGATCTGAGAGATTTTTAGAGAAGAGAGGAAGTTGGAATAGGATTTCTTAAGACCTACCTCGGATTTGGGCCTGGGAGCATTTCTCATACAGATGTTTTTCTTTCTGTTGAGAGCCATTAACTCCTCATACTTGAATTGTTTATAGAAGAAAGCTACAATAACCAACTAAATGCAGAGACATTGACTCAAAGAATTCATTTTACTACTTGAGAAAAATCAAAGGAGACAGGGGGTGGGGTGAGTAGAAACCTATTCTAGCTCCTAAATATTCCAGTTTGGACCCTGCTATGCCTCAAAATTCTGAAACTTAAACTCATGTGAAACAAAACCAAAATCTAATCTCGACTATATTGCGGCATATTATTACCATCCTGCTATTTGCAATACACACCCTAAAATGGTGTAAATAGTTAGCTTCACCATGCCACCACATTCACAGATCTAATAATATCCAATATATAATTTCACAAGTTGAACCCACAATTATCGTGAAGTCTTCAAATCATTACCAACAAAGGAGAAATTCATTTGTTAAGCATGACATGATGTAATGATTAGAGCAGTAGAAACACAAGATGCTATACACAAGTTGATGGATACCTAGCCGGATGAATATCTGGAACAGAGACGGGACGAAGCTGATCACTGTCTGACACCGAATTGCAATTGCTGTGTATCCACGGAAAGATTGTCCATTCACCAGCAGCTTGAGTACTATAGATGTAACAAAGGTAGCAAGGTCAGAACCACAGATCTACATTCTTTAGGAAATGGCTGACCTAAACACTTACTGATTAAGAATAAAACTGGAGCAGATCATCATGTAGTATGAGAATTCGTTTCCTTGGCTAGCAAAACCTGTTTTCAAGGTTCAATATTGGTCAAACAAGGCTCTTAACCAGACTATAGAAAGATTCCAACTCTAGGCTAACCTACCAAGACATGAGATTTCTAGTGCAAGTCTTCCAAGTCCAGCGCCAGGAACCAAACAGGCTGGAGGACTACTCAAGAAGAACTAAGATTTTAGTATTTTCCAGTTGACAACAAAAATAACGCATAGCTTAAGAGTAAAGGCAATCGAAACTGCAAAGGAAGTGACGAACTTTTCATTAGATCGATTAGGAAATAGGCGTTCAAGCTCTTCCAGAATGGGCCTATAACACTGATCACGTTCTTTTTGACCCTGTACAACAAAGACAAAGTAGCATTGATCTTCATTTTCTTATTTTTCTTAGATAGTTTACTTGACAGAAAGTATAAGCCAATAAAGAACTATGTCTACCTCGTTGGCCCAATCTCTTACAATGTTTCTGATGATACAACGAACCTGGAAAAAAAATTAAACAAACTATTCAAAAAGCACACAACAAAGAAAAAGACAATTTAGCTAAAACAATGAACAACAGAGCAATTTTGCCTCAATACTAATCTGTTGACAGAAATATGAATCCTCTATATCCATTCTACTCCATAAGGGATTCCTTCCAAGAATAATTTTAACAAAAATTATATAACATATTTAGAGTACATCCTGACATGAGAATGGAATTTCACTGATTTCTAATTACTCTGACTTTTTTAGGTACGACGTGTACAAAATAAATTTTGTAGCTGAGAAGAGACGTTTCTTTCCTCCCCGCATGGCTAAAAGTAGATACACAAGAATTAATTCTAACTCCCACATGATGAACCATCTGGAACACAATATTCCACATAACTTTTCTTTTTCAAAAAAAATGTGGGGGACTGATAGGTGCAACTTTACTGCAGCAAATATAACCAGTTTAATAGCTCACTCTCCTGTATGCACCCTCTGGGACAGGTACTTAACATATTTCAAACAGTACTACAAAAAAAAAAAAAAGATACCTTATCCACATCAACCAGTGGAACATGCAGCTGCAAAGATGGGTCCAACCATTCCGGAGGTGATGAGGATACCTGAAACCACAGATTGTAAGGAAATAAGTATTGGCATATCAAATTAACTACCTCAAGAGTAGGTCGTCATTAGAAGGAAGCCAAAGGACAAAGTTATACAAGAGAGAGGAAAGAAGATAATACTGTTCCTTTCTCCTTTAGGTGGTTCATCATGTGCAATAAGAAAGAGAACAATAATGGTACTTAGTCTTTCCAATCAAATTACCAAGCATCAATTCAGAACCTTTACAGACTATGTATGAGTATATTTCTTATGGTGTGGATCTTTTCCCAAGAAACCACTTAGATCAATTAGGGGTCATTTGGTAGCTGGATAAGAAACAAGTTATCCATGTATTAATTTCCGTATAACTTATATGAAGTTTGGTAGATAGACAGGGAATAAGTTATACATGTATTAAATTAATATGATGTTTGGTTGACAATTTAATAACCCACATAATTAATATATGTATAAGTTGTGGGGAAATCTATGTATTAGTTTATGCAGGATAGAATGTGAAATAGTACCTGCATGAAATAATGCATAGATTCACTCATAACTGATCCTCATATTACTAATACTTCGATAACTCTATCCAGCTACCCAATGACCACTTATTGTATCTATTTAACTAACTTAAGCTAACTGAGATCGAGAGCTTTCGTATCACACAACTCCTGTGATGATTTTCTTCACTTGAAAGGATTTTGTACTTATTTATGTTGATTCCTATAATCCATCGGGGATAGAAAATTCCATTCATTACAATTATCTAGTTAGCACTAGACAACCATCCGGTCTCATTAAAAAAGAGGGAATGGATTGACCATTGTGATTACAACAATAACGTACTCGGTGTAATCATATAAATGGGGTTTAGGGAGGTGGTGTGTACTTTGACCTTACCCCTACATTGTGAAGGTTGAGAGGTTGTTTCAATATACTTTCGGCTCAAGTAAAGCATTTCAAAGCATGTATGAAAAGGGAATACAGTAGTGAAGAAATCATGATGAAAATAAAGGACAAAAGAACAGAAGCAACAACAAATAATAATATAACCTAAGCAAAGAAAATAATAGGTAATGATAAAATTGGAGAATAAGATATTAGGAGAGTAATAATAATAATAATAATAATAATAATAATAATAATAATCCTGAAAACAACACTCGACTACCTACTAACCCTCTACCCTAATCCTCGACCTCCATATCCTCCTATCTAGGGTCATGTCCCCAATAAACTACACATATGCCATATCTTGTGATTGGATTTTTAATCTTTTTATCACCAACCTGGGTTTTTGATAAGGTCCCACCTGGTGTAATTCTCCTACTCAAAACTCATAGATAACATATCTTTGAGCCCTCTTTCTTTAATGACCAAGTGGCAGGAAAGCTTTACGTATGAAATGTCAACCTTCCGTAGAGGTGTTCAGGGTGTATGTGCATTTTTTTTGTATGTGTGTGTGGAGGAGGGAGAAAGGGGGATTCGAAGTTTCAGGTAGGTGCTTTACCTTTCCATTGCAACAAGAAGAAGCATATAACGTGTCCTGGTGTGGAGGGCTCTTACAATCATCAACCTCTTGCTCCTGTTGTCATCTACAAAGGTCAACTCCATAGTAAAATTAAAATAAAAGAAACAAGGTAATCACCAGATATAACTTCAAACAACTTCATAGAAGTAAGGAGACCTTATTAAATGGTGCCGGGTACTTCCCATTGCAGGTCTTTTTAGAGCTCGGTTCAGCCAAGCAGTGGCAATCTACTCCACCACTAGTTGACGTTGACTCACATAAGCAAAGGTTCCTTGATCTAGAGAAGTGATGACTACCTGACACATCATCCAGATGTTGGTTTTCACGAATATCAACATCCTGACTCATATCAAGAGGGGGATCAAACATCTGCAAGTTAACAATTGGACCTCAACTTATTATATCATACAACCAAGCTGGTCTTTCTAGGTTTAAGCCCATGAAATGGCAGAAATTAATGATACCCCAATAGGATGGAAATAACAAATTGATACAAGAAAAAAGATGTTAAAGAGCCTCTCATCACCTTTAGCATCTCAAATATGAAATATGAATTTTCAGTGATGCACCTGCACCACAGAAAGAAGAATTGGTGTGTATCACAAAAAGACATCTAGAGAGTTAGGAAGTGTTCCAACCATTGCAATTCTTACATATTAGAACACAAAGTAGTTGGTGTAGGACCATACAATAATATTATATTAGAAAAGTGAACAAAATTTAGCTGAAATGCAAAGGGATTCTTGGCACACATGCATATTTTAAATGTAGACATGATTTGTCCCGGTGGGATGACTTGGTGGTTGAGGCATTAGTGTAATAACATCTCAGGTTCAAACTAGAACACGGAGTGTCCTTCCATCTACTGTTGCCTTAGTGAGCAGGTTTACCCCACACTTGTGCTTGAGGGGAATAGGAGGTTCATTGCACTAGTAAGGTGAATGCAAATTAATCCATACACTGTCATCAAAATGAAAAAGAAAGAGCCAGCATGGCTTTGGAGAGCATCAGAAAACTGACTTTCCATCAACAAACCCCAACTATTTTTAAGTAGGGTGAAAAAATTCTTGCTAACTTCTCAGCCCCACACCACTAACATGCTCATACTATGTGATCAGATTGTCAGGTTCATGGTTTATGGAGTGCAGTACCATAAAATTTAACAGGGTTGAACTTAAATTGAGTCATATAACTAGAGTATGTGGTCACATAATTTCACTCTTTGGCTCTTTGCTAAAATAAGAATGTTTGTAGTATATCCTTATTTCATGTTGGTTAAGAAATGGATCTTGAGCCAAACTCAACCCCAAAAGTTAGTTCATAGGGTGAGGATTGTCCAAGTCCATATAAGTCCCATATCCGAAGTGGGACTCTTAACACTCCCCCAACACTCGAAAGTCGAACCTCGCTAATTAGAGCATGGACAATATAATATAGGGGGCCAACATTGGTGAACAATGAATTGAGAAGGGTCTGGCCCTAATACCATCTTAAGGAATCAATTTTGAGCCTAACTCAACCCCAAAAAACTAGCTTGTAGGGTGAGGATCGCCCAAGTTTTTGGGGCAAAGGTTTCTCTGAAAGACAAGGAAAATTACATTTCTAGGAGGTAGTTCTGCTCACATCATCAACAGCTATATGCATAGCTAGTCACGCAGCTAAAACAGGTCAGCTATGTTAGGTACATTTCATCACAAATTTTGCAATAATAATAGAAGATTCTAGGAGTTTGACAAGCATAATTTTTTCAAATGCTTTGATAGAAATGGAATCAAGTTCATTGCATATAAAGTTCCAACTAATCCTAATTAGCAGTATAGTCAGTTGATCATATAAATGTACCATCTAAGTTTCTGAAACTTCGCCGGAAGGTGAGACAATAGGGCCTGCAGAGCAGATAGCACAAGTATCATAAGGTTAGTACAGAAATGAAAGTATCACTCACCAAAATATCTATCAGGGACAACAAATACCTTATGATGTGGCGGTAGTTTTGTAAGAGACCTTTCCCATCTTTTCACATCCTCTTCTGCAGCTTCAGGATAACTGTACAGAAAGTCACACAAGTAATCAGAATATATATTTTAAAATAGTATTATTCCAAGTGGATAAACTTTGTTAAGTCGTATTTATCTACTATTACCAAACCAAATGCAACCAAAGAGACATAGGTTTACGAACTACTGAGGCTTAGTGTTATACAAGAGCAAATTAATAAGTAAGAATACTACATGAATCATCTCCTCCGTATCAGGTTTGTATAGTTCCAGCATTGAACAATGAGATTAATTTACACTATAATAAGTTAATGCACATGGGAAAAGGAGGAAAAACGATTGGAAGCTTGATGATTATTAAAAATTTATTAATAAATTAATACAACTAACTGTAGAATTGGGGGAAATGGGGTGAGGAATTGAAGAGTGTGTGTGTACTTGAGGTAGGCGCTGATGATACGACGGAGGGATTTAACTTCTAGAGCTTCTTCAAACTCCCTGCGCTGAAGTTCGCCGGCCGTTTCGATTTCCGACATCGCCGGAGACGGTGAACTCTCTCAATGTGCACTCTGCCGGAGACGGTGAACGAATTGTACCAAAAGAGGAGAAAATGACAAAAAGTGTTTCAAGTTTGATTTATTTATTAATAAATATATAATTACCAAATTTGTTTTTTTTGTTCCTTAAATATATAAATGAGATTCTTTAAATTATCAAAAAAATTAATACTACTTCTTCTTTAAATATTTATATTCATTAAATTTGACCAAAGAAAAATCAATAAAATCTTAAAATCACTTTTTTTTTAAAAATACGACACAAAGAGCTACACTAAAAACTAAAAGATATAATATATATAATATAATAATACCTTAAAATCTTGCACTAAACGCTAGATAAAAAATTGCAAAAATTAGATCTTAAAATATGAGTTTTTACTATAAAAAAAAAGATAATTATTATAATTTTATCAAATTTATTAGACAAAGTTTCATAATATTTGACCGGGACTGAGAGAATTAAATTTTGATAAATTTAAAAGATCAAAATTGTTAATTACTGATGATTAAGAAATTATTTTGAATTCATCCCAAGTATAAGGGACCATTTTTATTATTTAGATGATAATATAGTAAACGAAAAAAAGATAGATCTAATTTATTAATAGCCCCATTAATTTTACTAAAGTCTTCGAGGTAGATTTAAAATTGAATACATTATGTTTAAATATTTTTTATTTTACTTTTCTAAAACGTGTAAATAAGTGTCATAATAATTTCTTTTCAGTTAAACACTTGAAAATATGGAATTATTATCTAAATAATTATACAAAAGAGATAGCTAAAAAAAAGGACACAAACACACACGTAAATATATATATATATATATATATATATATATATATATATATATAATTTCTTTGGATAAGTATCCATAAGATTAATGATTATATATTTTCTAACCTTGAGTATAATTCGCATGTATACTCAATAATTAGTTTAAATAATAATAATTAAAGTCGTGTTTTTAATAGTGAGAAACTCACTTGATTATCTCAGATAATTTACCAACTAAAGATATTCAAATTCAATGAATTTAAAAGGCAACACTGATGTATTTTGTTTCTTGTTATATGATGTATCAGTATATACTTTTTATAGTATATTTATGATGGGATAATGAATTTATGTCAATGACAAGTGTGTACATTAGATACATATATTTATTATTATTATTAATATTAATATTAATATATTAAGATTTAACAATATTCATTTTATGTAACTAATTTATTTGGATATACTCATAAAATTACAATAAAATTGATACAACATTGACAATTTGCACCCTATGCACGTAACACAAGGAAATTTATTCATGTACATATACTAAAATAATATCGTGGTTTGTGACATAATTAATATTAAGAATAAATAATGAACATCTAATTATAATTATACTTTACAGTAGTTGTCAAACTTCTTAATCACACTTGAATATAATAAACGCAAAGTCTTAAAAATGTAATAGGAAAATGACTATATAAATTAGGAGTATAAAATTATCCATGAATTCATAAAGTGGACAAATATTGTTGGACATTTACTTTTAATATAAACAACTATTGTTAGACACAAAGTGTTAGATTTTCTAGGCAATTCCCCTTAACCAATATATTTTATTATAAAAATGCTAATTGCTAGCATTTCGTTCTTGATATGCATATTTGGCAAATCATATGGAAATAATTAATGGTAATTCTATTCAGTTTCGGTCAATAAATCAAAAGATTGTGTCCCTCAAACGTCTTGATATAATTTTCGTTTTTGATTCAAATATCTTATTCTACTTGTTTGCATTGCATATAATTAATTATTCTTTATGATTTTATAACAAAAAAATTGTTGCATTCCTTCTTTTTTGAAATATTCTTAATTAAGATTATTTTATTTTTTAGCACTTTGTGGTAACCTTCTCGCTATGCAATAGTTCACAAATTACATAAAAAAAATGTCAATCATATTAGATAAATCCTATTAACGAGCACATTACTAAATAGCATATTAAAGTTAAATTCGATCTTAGTTCTCTTACATGGAAGACCCATCTCCCAACCACTCATTCATGCCCTTGCGGGCAGATAACTTTGTCTTTCATATATATGAATAACTAGACAAATAAAAGATCTCTTTTAAGCTCTAAAGTATCCTCCTTGGGGTAACTCTCACCCTAGCTCGGATGATTTTATTCCTAAATTTATTTCTCTAGTTATTTTATACACCCTTTTCAATATCCTCATCTATATATGCACTTATCTTCAGATATAAGAGTTCTTGATTGACCAATATTCTATCACATATAACATAGTCGGTTTAGTCACCATTCTATAGAATTTATGTTTAAGAATTGACTGATATTCTTGTCACACACAACAAAATATGTGAGCCTTCATTTCATCCATCTCTGTAATGACGCAATCCACTAGTGATATCATCCGTTTTGGGCCTAGGCCTGCACAACTTTAAGACACATCACTAATGGATAAGACTCACTTACTTATATATCAACATCTCTCATGTGTTTTGCCGATATGATCAAACTTCTTGTGTTAAGGAGGGGTGTCACAATTTCATCCCGATTTGATATGTGGCATCTCATATAATCTCCCCATTACCTTAGATAGCTGATCAATGATACTTCAAACTTATTCTCTTGGGAATGACCTGAGTGTCAATTGTCAAGTTTACGTCCGCTTCAACGAGCTTACATTCTAAGTACTTAGTTTTGATCTTAATCAACTTGCAACCTTTTGATTTTAGGATCTGTCTCTAAACCTCCAATATTGCATTTATGTCACTTCACGTCTCATTAAGTTCTATATAATCTGAAGATAACATGCACTATAAACATAATTTGAATGCACTCCATCAAAATATACATCCTCAAAGTAGATAAAAATAGACTAAAGCATAATCACGACTGAAAAGTGTTATGCATGACCTCCAACACTCCTGAATTTCAACACCATCATATATGTATCTGTAACACACTAGAGTGCTTCATGCACACCTTTATTAACTTCCAGACATCTTCATAAAATCTCTAGAAGACTTTGTATTTTCTTAGAATGTTTTAAGTAACAATACTCCATAGCTAAAAAGATTGTGCAGTGTATTACGTTTTTTTTTTAATATTAACTACATATTTGCACAAATAATAATACATACTAAACTATTATTTTTTTGGTTTTCGGCCTAATGTCCAATCACATTGAAGCTCGATTAAGTTCAGTTTCACGTCGGAAAGTCTCGCTTTGGAGGTAAAACAACAAAGGAGACTCTGTATCTAAAAAAACTCGAACTGAGACCGTTGGTTAATGATGAATAAGTACTTACAACTTTAACGTAACCCTAATCAGTTGGTTAATGATGAAAGAGTTCTTACACTTCACCGAAGCCCTAATCGGTACCTACTTCAATTGTGATAGGGGTATTTTTGTAAAGTAACCCATAAATAAAATGTAAAAATAGTACTAGTATAAATTGTGTTCCTAAGACGAGGGAATTGAACAACATAGAGAAAGAGAGAGTATCGGCAAACACGTCCCAAACCACCACCGCCTTCCTCTCTCTTCCACCATCAACTTCCAAACACTCGTAAAACTACCCGAATCTCACAAAACCCATATCCACAATCTTCTTCTGAATCTGGTAAACCCTCTTTTTCCTTCATAATTTCTGCTATTTTTCACGCAAAATCTTGAATACTTCACTGGCGGGAAATGTATTTTCTCCACTTTTTTCTTTGTTGAGTGAGATGAATGTATCAATATTGTAATTGGGTTTTTTGATTTATGCATTTTAATGTAATGCTTGCTTATTTACATCAGTGTCAGGTCCAAAAATGTAGTGTATTTGGTATATATGCACGCACGAACTGTTAATTTATTCGATGCTGTTTTTGGGGTTTCAGTTTTTCTGATTTTGTAGGGTTTTGTGTCATGTGAATTTTTGGTACATGTAATTCTCGTTTACTGTCTTAGCATGAATGTCATAAATGTCGGATCTTTATTGGAATACAGTAGTGAATTTATTTCTTGCAGCTATTTTGGGATTTTAAAATCTTTATTTCATAAGGTTTGTCTAATGTGGAATTTCATGTAATGCTTTTTTAGCTACATCAGCATATGTGCAAGAGATGTTGTGCCTCGGAATATTTGCATGTGGGAGCCGTGTGAATGTGTTCTTTTTTTTTTTTTTTGGGATTTTTATGTATTGATTTTTATAGGGTTGCTGTTGTTTTTTTGTTTTGTTGTTTTCGTATATTGCAGGGATTGGAGATGCCGTTATTTAAAAGAAAGCCATTTGCTTTGGCGGAAAAACCCAAGGATTTGAAACCGAATGAACTCGTGTTCCAAGTTCGGTTTACTAAAGAGATATTTAGGGATTATAGGTAACCCTTCAAAAGTCATGATTTTTATTGAAATTAATGATATTTTCCGTTTATTTGTGGTATTATTCTAATTAGAATTACTTTCCCGAAAAATGTAGTGAATATCTGAGACGAATAAACCTGTATCGCCATAGGGTGTGGACATGCAAATTGACAGGAAAGCATAACTTGACGTATGAGGAGGCTTTGGTTTCGGAGAAGAAGGCTGCAGAAGAAGTTCAGAAGTTCCCTGAGGAACTAGTGGCTCCAGTTCTTCGCGATGTGCAATTCAGTATGTCAATGCATCTTTTAGCTTCCTGAATGACATGGTTTTCTCACCTAACTAAAATTCTATTGGTGTTTTTACTACTAGAGATGATCTTAGTTTTGCTCTCTCTTGTGTTTCAGTTGAATTACTTAATGTCCTAGAATTATGTTTTAAGGTTCTGATATCACTGCATTTCTGAATCCCAACAAGAATGGAGCGCAAAGCACTTCATTGACGTAGTTATCTTATCATGTTCATGCTTTAGCCTTGTGTCTGCGAGTGGAGAGCACTACTCCATGATTTGCTGCTGGAATAAATGCATCTTGTTCCAGCTCCAAGGATCAAGTGACTAATCAAACTAGAACTAGGTTTTTCCAATTTAGATATACCACCAACACCAAGCTTATCATTGAGCAGTCCCAAACAGTACTTAAAGAGAGAACACTTATTGAACATAGCTGAAAAACAAGGAGTAACTCCAAATTGCTAGTCACACTTCCACATTCTAGATCATGAAAGTGCAAGACTCACCTGTCAATGCTCCAAACACTTGCTAGAGTAATTGCGTTATACATGTTCTTGCTTAAGTGTTGCTTCAGTTTGTGGAGAACATTAGTAAATTTCGGTACTAACTGATGGTTTTGCCCCTTTTGTTCTTGTAAACATTTCCAGCAATATTCTATTTCTTAAATGATCTAACAAGCTTGTTTATGTCCTCATTTTCAATTTAGTTAGCAACAACAACAACATACCCAGTGTGATTCCACAAGTGGGATCTGAGGAAGGGTAGAAGGGTGAGGAAGGGTAGAAGGGTAGAGTGTACACAAATCTTACCTCTACCTTGTGTAAACGTGTAAGTTAGAGAGGTTGTTTTTAGTAGACCCTCGGCTTTAGAAAAGCGTAATTCAGCATTACCCATAATTGAATTCTTGGTTTAGAATTATTAGAATTAAGGATTCTGCAAGCTACTGTTTCAAACAACTATGCATATAGATGTGATTGGATTTGCTTTTGTGTTACAATTCTTGTGTTTTTTTACATGTTCATCTCTTGTAGTTTTTTGTGTTGATGATTCTTGGTAATGACTGAATTGCAGGTATGCTCAGTTTAAAAGATCTTGGGGATGCTGTTGCTCAAAAATTACATGGCTGTCTTTCAGAAGGCAGTGAATTATATGGGAGGAAAAACAATCATTTATATTCCTGCAAAATCGAGAGAGTTGTGAAGGATGGTGAGAAAACTCGTTATGAGGTTGAATGGCTAGACAAATATGAAAGACTGCCTGAGAATACAGCCATCGATGAAGAAGATCTGATTAGGTGCAAACTGCGATTTAGTAGAGCTTTTCTGAAGTCTTTTATCAGAGAATCTACATATCGAAGTATTCCTTGGGTCTTGCATGAAAGATTGGCAAAGAAGCACGGGATTCCAACTGATCCTCCAGATGATCTTAAGGACCAATTTTTTATGCAGGATGGAGTGGTTGTTGTAAATAGGAAGAGAAAGAAAAGTGAAGATAGAGTAAGTGCTCTAGTAACTTTTTTTATATACTGTCCTGTTAATTTTGTTGCTTTCATGTACTAATAGTCTTGTTTATTCAGGAGGCTAAAGAGAATGGCTTCCAAGATCCCTACGAGATAGGAAGAGGTACTGCTGATAGATGCTGGCTTGTTGTTATTTACTTTCTATTGTAGAGAGTTGTTTCTTCTACTTATTGGTACTTACATTGTCTAGTCTGATCAAGGATACTTACACTGCACCCAAGGTGTGGCCTAGTGGCCAATGAAGTGGGTTTAGAACCATGAGGGCTCAGGTTCAAATTCCAACAGAGATAAAAAAAAACACTAGGCCTGGTACCTGTTGATACTGGGAGGTGATTAGTTGTTTTGGAATTAGTTGAAGTGTGTGAAAGCTGGCTCAGACACCACGGTCATAAAAAAAAAGTCTAGACTGATAAAGGATACTACCTCGTATATGTGAATATTTACTTAACTAAGTTGCATGAGATCTAAATTGTTACACATCTTGTAAATGTTACATGCTTACTTGAAGTTTAACATCTTAGGTATATCAGGTGCTCTAACACATTAGTTTTACGAAAACATGAATAAGTAATTTTTTATATGGAAAAACTTGAAAAGAAAAATTACACATATTGGACATCACTTACTTTTCCCTGACACAAATTGTTATGCAACAACTTGAATATGTGTTATGTTTACTTGAAAAGTTGAAAAGAAAAAATTGTTTACTTGGGAAGTATCATATCGGCTTAGAAATGTCATGTTTACTTGTAAGTGTTACATGTTTGGGATTTTATAATTTAATAGAATCATTTATTTAGAGAAAGCTACCTCTTATTCCACCTTTATCCTCACATGTTGGAACTGGTGGTATGATATGGAAGCATACTTCTGCTGTCTATTTTCTCATGTACTATATTAATGATTTTTCTTCACTGCATTGACATATGCAGAAGACAAACTGAAGGCACAGTCCATTAGATATCCAATCGACGATCTTTTGGTGCAATACACAGAGTTCGATAAACAGTTGGCTGAACGCCCTCCTCCATGCAGGGAATTTAATGTCCCAATGGAATGTGTAGGGGATCATTTGATGGTCTGGGATTTCTGTACCTCATTTGGCAGGTTATTGCACCTGTCACCATTCTCCCTTGAAGATTTTGAAAGGTCTGTCTGTCAAAAAGGCAGCAATATTGTTCTCATAACTGAATGTCATTCAGCCCTTCTTCGCTTTCTTTTGAAAGATAACAGTGAGTATTTCATAGCTGTACAGAAGAAAAGACCAAAACTGAAGGTAATATATGAATCCTGTTATGTTCTCTTTTGATGGTCAGGAATTCTCAACTTTTCAAAGATTTGTTTTTTGCTGACATATGATTGATTAACCTTTCTTTAAAAAACAACTCTCAAAGGATTTATGTTTTTTTTCCCGGACATATGATTGACTAACCTTCTTGTGTAACACAATCTTATTAAGTACCATATATTGTGAACTCTGATGATATCGATATATATTATCTTTAAAAGGCAAAGTTGGAACTTGTCCTGATGTGAGGCAAGCTCCAAAAATCCTGGGGGGACTACTGGAGGGAGAGAGTCTCAAGGGATAATTCTCCAATGACTCCATGCTGGGTGTGTGGGGGATTTCACGCCCCTGCATGCGTAGTGTTTTGGATGTTTACCGTGATTGGTGTATTTTCTTTCTTTAACTTTTTAAGGTTTTTGACTATATCTTGTCTTATATAATATGTTTATGATATATTTCTTGGAATTCGGTAACTTGTATACTGTTGAGTATCTATGTTATTTTATTAAGCATGTAAGAATTTTATAGAGTTGAATGTATTTCCCACAACTAGTCATAATTTTTGCTACTTTGAATATAATTAATTTTTATAAAAATGTTTCTCATGGATATATAACCTCTTCATTATAGGCAAGATGCGCATGACGTGAAAATAGTATATTGAAGTTCACATACCATAGTTTATAACCAAAAAAACAGAAGAATCAATTGAAGCTCACAACTGAAATCCGAATTTATGCTTGCACTTCTGATATTAAGATAAATTTATCAATATATATTTGCAAATTGACTTATAAATGAGAATATGTTTGACATATTTTACCAATGGGATATTTTTTCTCTTACAATGCGAGTAATTATTTTTTACATTTCTTTGTTGAACACTGATAATTGTCTTACCTAAACCTTCCCTTTTTTTCTTCCCAGATTACTTTAATCACCTGGACAGAGTATTTGTCCGATTTTTTGGAATTGACTGGTATTGTTGAATTGACTAATCATGTTGCAACAATTAAGAGGGGTCACTATGGCCTTCTAGATATTCAGGCCAAATTGGCAATCTTGCGTGAACTGGTCTGTCGAGTACTTGAGACAGACTATTTTAAGGAGAAGTTGGATGAAGATATTGAAAAGCAGTATGCACTTGCAGCAACAAGGAGAGAGGAAATTTTAGAAGAATCTAGGAAGAAGAGAGAAGACCATTTGAAAATCCAGTCTAATGGGAAGGAAGCAACAAAAGGGCGTGGCAACTCCTCAGATACTGGGAGTGATAACCACCTCAGAGAGAATGGAGATATGCCAAGTAGCAACGGCAAACAGACATCTCCATCAAAACATTCATTAGAAAACAGGTTTACTTTTTTGTACTTTTAAGTTTTTCTGGAATTTGGATGGTAACTACATGATGTCAGTTTCTTATTTTCCGTTTTTCTCTGTTTCTTGTTGCTTCCTGTCTGATAGTGAGAGTGAGCTAACAATCTCCTCATTGAAAAATTCTAAGAAGAGAAAGGTTGACGTCAAGAATTCTACAGCAAAGATGAATGCTTCCTCTAAGATTGCTTCTGATAAATTGATAAAGGATGAAGGGAAGGAAACGCTAGAAAACAGGAGTATGGACCAAAGAGCTGCTCACAAAATGCGGAAGAATGAGATAAAGGAGCATCTTGAAAACAGGAGTAAGGAGCAAAGGGTGAGTACCCTCTCCTCTCTCTATCTAGCTCTCTGGTTCTCTTCCTTTGACCCACAAGCATGTTGTCTCATGTTAAACAGACAAGTTGACATACTGAAGTTTTCTTACCTAGATGTCTGTTGAAATGGCTTCATGGTCCGCAATCTGAACAGTGCAAATTGTGACTCAACATGAATATACTTGTATTTGTTAAAGATGTGTTCCTTGTGTGTCTGTGCATTGCAGAAAGAATATCTTGAACGGGAAATAGAGAAAAGAGTAATACGCACCAATCCATTGGGAAAGGACCGAGATTATAATAGATATTGGTTTTTCCGTCGTGATGGAAGAATATTTGTTGAGAGTTCAGATTCCGTAGAGTGGGGCTATTACTCTTCCCAGGAGGAGGTATAGATACTGGAACACATTTTCCCTTATGGTCTTTTCTCACGTTGTGATGATGTTCAACTTTTCCTTGTAACAGCTTGATGCTCTGATTGGATCACTGAATGTCAAGGGTGAAAGGGAGAGGGCTCTTAAAAAGCAACTCGAAAATCTCTACCACAAAATAAGGTGAGTTGAACTTCAGATGAAATACTTTAATTTGCCTATATTCTTTAATTGGAATCTTTAATGGGACTTAGAAGGAGACCACATGCAATTGAACTTGGTGGTTGGTATTAGTCTCGACTCTTGTGGATTACAGATACACTGAGGTGAGCTGAACTTATAAAAATAAATTGAGTTTAAACTTCATTTTATTTTATTTGAATTTTGGAGGCAACTTAGAAAGAGCTCATGATACTAAAATCATGTGAGAACTTGGTTGGGTGGTCTCTTTGTCGTGTTGTTTTAAGCTACGGAATTGCTATATCCTCTGGGCAACTGTTATTAGTCTATTGTCATGTGTGTTTTCTGCTTACATGTATGACATTTGCTGTTAATTATGTTTAAACTGTAGTCATGATCTATTTAGAAACAGTAAGAGAGGCACAATAAAACCCATCTTCCCTTGTTATTTAATACTGATACAAGAGAGGTGCACCTAATTATCATACATAAGCTTCATTTGACTATGGTGCACCTAATTATCATACATAAGCTTCATTTGACTATTCTCTCGAAACTCTAGTGCACTTATGCAGATGGTCTTGCAACTATATTTTGTTTCTTGCTTTTCGAGACACTAAATTTCCTCTTAACTAGAATGGTGTATCCAGAGGTAGGGCGACCCTGCCCAATCTGCTGATGTCCGCGATGTTCGTAAAGTGTTTTTTTTGGAGTAGATTTTCTATATCGAATAACACAAATAAACCTTATTCCATTGACTCATAAGGAGAATTCAATTACTGACTCACAACACTTGCTGGGAAATCGATGTTAGGTCAAGTCACAATGACTTACTTTAACTTGCCTACCTACTTTCTACATCTTCCACAATCAGAGGTCCCTTTTCGGATCGGAGTATCAATAGGAATAGGCCTACAATTCTTCATTCATGTCTCCTAAGGAATATAAGAACATACTTCCTCCTCCTCAAAAATAATATAAGAACATACTTTGTGAAATGAACTTTATCTGGATTCATCAAAACCTCAATGCCTGAAAAGTATATCAATTGATCTAGGTCCTTGGTCTGAAAATGTCGAAAAGGTTATTCTTCAAGTTGGTACTTTTCTTTTCATCATTATGTATGATGAGCATATCATCAACACAGATCACTGAATACATACACTACTCTTGAGGCAATAGAACACACAAAGATCAGTCTCTCTGTGAGTCATTACTCACTCCTTTTGTACTCAAATCATCTTTATTTTCTCTTCCTCCTCGTGTCCTTGGGAGCACATGTGTTGTCCATAACTTCTCTCCAGGGAAAGACGAGTTTGGTCTTTGTGCTATAAGTGTAGATACTTGCATTATTCAAAGGTTAATCCGAGATTGAATTGTAAAAGCTAGCGCGTCCATGGATGTAAAAGGGATGTCGGTGCTACTACCTTTTACTCCCCAGTACCTTATGCATTGTTGGGGTTATTTTCGTTGAAGCTAATCTCTACTTTATAGCTTCTTCTGTACACCTAGGCATTCTTGAGACCGTTTCAACTTTTAGCAGCTCTGATTGTTTCTCCTTCATTTTCTCCCCAAACTCCATCTACTTCTCCCAACTCCATACAACTTGCGAATCTCTAGATACAATCCATAGGCGGTTGGGGCATATGATAATTTACCCAAAAGTTAGAAAAGGGTCTGTGGTTTGTCCAAAATGTTTGCATTACGCTGTAAGTCATGTCAACCCAGGAAAGTACAAACGATCTACATTTCCTCGTCTAATAATTGTGTTAGAGTTTCCTTTTCATTTGTTTCATTATGATGTCCGCATCCCAGTAGAGTTGGTCAACTCTGGGATTTCAGTATTTTGTTTATTGTTGATGATTGTTTTTATGTCAAGGACAGTTTTATTGGTAAGGTACCAAGCTCGTACGTGATCGTACAAGATTCAACAAGTAACATAAAACATCAGATAATCAAGTAGCCCATCCTAACAAACTCAGGAAGATCATATATTGCCTAACCTTTATAATAAAAAAAAACCATATATTGATCCACGTCATCTAATCTACTACAATTATAGCAAAAAAATCAAATTTGCTAACATGTATTCTTAATTCTAGATATATGTTTCTTTTTTCCTTCAAAGTATGCATTGTTCCTCTCCAACTAGATGGTCTGAAAATGCATATGGGAATAGTCTTCCAGTTTCAGGACTCTTGAGGTCTTTTAGCTTGCAATCATTATCTTCAAAGATTTCCTCTTCATCTCTGAATGTCTCTGGTTTAACTTATTACAGCTTGGAACTTCAAAAGAGATCGAAGGAGGCTCAGAAGGCAGAAACAGACGATGCTGATGTTCGGAGATCAACACGTGTCCGTGCTCCACCAGGAGATAATCCTGCTCTTGCCTTCTTGAAGTACGTTAACAAGTGGAAAGAAGACTAACCTAGAAAGTTAAACTATGGCAACATACTCTGCTGTTCAGAATTGGTATTGTAGTCGCAGCTAACCATCATGCCGAGATGAATATATAGGGGAAAAGAAATTCGTCCTGCATTTTGTTGAAATGACAGTTCATTTTTTGGCAATTGAACGCTGGCCATGATAGGAACATTGCATTTGGTTCTTTTTCATTCCTGTGATTATGGTACAGATGAAAGGTTACTGTTCCAATTTTGTACATGATGTTCATCGGCTGGTACTAACATTAGTATCATAATTATCCTTTTTCTGTTATAGCAAGTTAACTTTAATAATTTTAATGTGATAACTATAAAATACTGTTGTGATTTTCATACTTCTAAATTTGGTAACTTACTTGCGAATTCTTCTCCACTCGAACTGGTGCAAAGCTTGGCAATTGTTATAGTCCGATTTAGCTAGCTCCAGGTATAGGCTATTGTTAACAAATGGCATCCTGTATCAAATAAAAAGAAAATCAACTTTCTCATTCTTATATCTATCTTCTATACTATCTTAAAACATGTACGTTAAATTACTATAACATTAGTATCATCTATATCTTTTACATTGAAAGGCTTTGACATTTTCAAAGAGTTGTAACTTTTTCTGATGACTTTTCCGAAGGGTTATGACTTCTCCTAAGAGTCGTGACTTTTTCGATGAGTTTTGACCTTTTTGAAAGGTTGTGACTTTTTTAAAGGGTTGTGATTTCTTTTTGATAAGACACCATTAGTTATTTTTCGTATATTTTCCTTTGTTGGCCGTAAAAAGAGGGATTTCATTAAATTTTTTAACTACATTTAAAAAAAATATTATTATTATTCCTCTTAAAACACTCAAGTTAGCCCATCTTTTATATTTCTATGATAAAAACAGTATGCACATATTAATACTACACATTTTTAACTATAAATGGAGAAATTTTGTAACTGCGGGTTTTTATGTTTTCTATTCTTCTCTTCTTAAAACCTCAAATATTATTTACAAACGTGACAATCTCAAAGTTCAGTAAAATTAGAAATATGAATGTTAAATTAATGTAATACTCGAGGTAAATCATCCAATTTAGTATATCTTCTATATTTTATATCAATGTATACTTATATTATATTATATTAAAAATAAAAACATATACAAAACAATAATAACAAAGTAATGCACGAAGTAGAAAGTTTATTTAAGAGGTGTAAGTAAGAGATTAATTTTAAGAGTGACAAAAATTTTATTTAGCAAAAGGTTATCTACAGCGTCTTGTGAGGGCGTACATAAGGAGGAAAAAGGCGTCTTTTAACATGTTTAATCTTTTTAGAGTTACACTAATCACCATGAAGCGTAATCAAATATTGCACCAACAAGATTTCTGAGAATAATGTTTTGTCAAAATGAGTTTTATTACTTTCGACACATATTTACAGTTTTGCTTCATTTAACGCCAACAGTAACGTTTGCTAGCATTAGACCACCTGAAATAGAAGTTCACATGAATGTCAAAATGAGTGATGAGCTCTGTAAATATCAAATTTACATTATTTCAACAACAGCGCGTCCAGCAATGGTTCCCTGATCAAGATCTTTGTATGCCTGTGGAGCGTCTTCAAATTTGCAGGTCCTTGAAACAGCAGCAGATAGATTGAATATGCCACTCTCGGCTAGTTTAATCAGCTTAGGGAGATCTTGTCTTGCTCTGGCTCCATAAGAGCCAATTACTTTTATCTAGCATCACAATATCAGCAGTGCTTAAACTCAATAAGACAACACAATAGTGCTCAGAAAAATATTTAATAGTATTCCCTTACCTAAACATAATATGGATTTTCATGTTCCACTAGAAGAATAAATACCCAATACAATAAATGAAAGACTATTTAAACCTTTTTAGTGAACTACAAACTTTACTAGTACATATCAGTATGGCATTTACTAACAGACCACAGACTAGGCCTAGGCCAACCATATTTACCCCTTAATATCTTCATTCTTACAGAAGTTTATGTTTTGAAAAGTACAGAGAAGTAACTAGGGCAATCACTTAAATTATTGGATCAATGGTAGAAGAAGATAAAGAGGACTGCATAGTTTGGACGGCAAGCAATATTCTGTCAGAAGCTGCTATGATATTCTCCCACAAACAAGCTGATAATTGTGGAGAAAATTCGCCATAGAAATGTTATGGATACCAAAGCGCCTATTCATGGTGGCCTCTTTTGGGTGGATTGTCATCAGAGAGTCTTGTTTAACCCAAGATAATCTACAAAGGAGAGGCTTCACTTTAAGTAACAAGTGCTATTTATGTGAAAATGGATTGGAATCTGTTAATCATCTGTTTATTCACTGTATAATTGCTAAGCAATGCTGGGAGCTGTTCCTGAACCGGTGTGGGGTTACTTGGGTTATGCCTTCAGATATAAGAAGCCTACTCGTCAGTTGGCAAGGGTAAAAGATAGCAGGGAATCAGAAGAAAATATGGAGGACCATTCCAGTATGCATATTCTGGACCATCTAGAGAGAAGGGGAAATGGTTGTTTTGAAAACATATAGGATCACATCTCATTTATCTTCAAAATCTGTTTTCTATGGGTTCAGGAGGTGCTTAGAGGAAAGTATAGCTCAGTACATGGGTTTCCTTAGATTTGCTAGGAAAAATGTAACTGGATGTTATTTCTGTAGGCATTGTCTGCTTCTGATACATCTTTATGTACCAGCTTGGTACTTCTTTAATAAAACTTTACCTTTATAAAAGAAGAAGTATGTGCCTATTTCTTTGAATGCTAAACATTTGACTTATCAAAAAGAGGGAATGGATCATTCGTGTTAGCAGATTGAAATTGAGAGGGACAAGCAATAAACACACAAAAGCACATACCTGTCGTCGCACTAGGTGGTTGATATCGACCTCCCCCTTAGCACCAGATAGTGTAAGTCCAATCATTACAGCTTTGCCTCCATCACGAACGCTTTGCACACATTGCAAGAATGTTTGTGGTCTCCCCAAAGCTTCAACAGCTACGTCAACACCAGAGCCTCCTGTGATGTCCTGTACAAGTTGAATAGCTGATCATATTAGTTTAAGCAGTCAGTATGTTCTCAAATGCAAGCCAAACATTTGATCAGAAGAAGACTTATTTTTAACATTAAAACAGTGTTGTCAAAGGTGCACTTAAAGCACGCTTACAACATTGAAGCGAGGCTCAAAACATATTGAGCCTCTTCACGTCGCTTCATGTGCGTTTGAGGTGTCGTCATCAAGGTTCTAAGGCATAATTTCCCTTGCCAATGAGCCACTTCTGAGGAGTCGAGATACTAAAGCAAATAATATTTCACATCGTAAAAAGAATTCAATTTCTTCGTTCATATATTTGTCATTCGTGCTTATAATTATTAGTTTTGGAACTAAACATATGTATTCGTATGGAACCCATCTCGCCAATAACAAATAATTTAATACTACAAGATTTGAAGACTGGATTTAACAAAATCCACAGAAAATGCATAAGCTAGAGATGAACATAGTGTAGAAACAGCCCTCTTGAATACACAAGTTGGCCAATGAACTCAAAGCCAAAATTCAAGAACTCGCGCAATCAGAACTTATAGATCTCATTTGGAATAATTTCACTGCACAGTTGCACAACATTTCCTATAGTTATCTACAGCCAGTGTTGCTCGGACTCCTCAAAAATGTCAACAGGTGGGTGGGATTTCCAAAAATAGTGTATTTCTTTTAGAATCCAACACGGGTGTGGCATCGAAAGTGCAGATTCCGCACAACTTAATCTACAGCACAGCGCATACAGATGTACTCTTGGGCCTTGACCTTAATGTATATTAGCATACAAACCCACCTCTTTATCTAGAAATCAGAATTGAGTGAATACTATATGGTGTTTGATAGTTAATTTGATAGTATGTACATAACAGGTTAAGGGAGAAATCTATACCTTGATTGTCTTCACTGCATCCACCTTTGATGCATTTACACAATGAGTGGCTCCAAGGAATTTAGCTTTCTGCAATTTCTCATCTTGAACATCTACAGCAATAATCTCTGACGCCCCAAATGCTCTTGCTATTTGCAGACAGCTATGCCACATTTTCAGGTGATAAATCACAGCAGCAAATCAGAATAGAAGTAGCAAAGCTTAACTCAAGATGCCCATCCACAGGATAGTAGAGGTAAGAATGAATAAAGATGGAAGTATGAAGAAGAAACACGGTATAGTAAGGAAATCAGTTGCGAATGCATAAAAATGAAGAACAGAACTTGACATTGAGTAAATTATTGAACTAAAATGGAGGTTACTAGTTAGACATATAGAGTCCCACCAGTATTCAAGCTGCAGGCATAATGTGCCCATGTCAGACACCCTAAACATTCTGTTTTATTCATTTTCATAGTTAAATCAAATTAAGACGATCCAAATTTTTACCTTGAGCCAACACCTCCTATACCAATCACAGCAATAGCATCACCTGGGCGCACCTCAGCAGCATGAGCCATAGCCCCATAGGCAGTAAAAACTGCACATCCTAAAATGGCGGATTCTGTGTATGGCAATGAATTTGGTAGAACAGCCAATGCATGTGCTGGAACCACACAGTATTCAGCTAGACCTCCCATGCTATACATATACACCGGTTTACCTGAAAGATCAAAATATGAATAGTTTTTTTTGGATAAGGTAATGTTAACCACATTAAGCAATTGAAAGTTTAAAATCACATTAACCAATTAAAAGTTTAAGACCACAGTAGAAGAGAAGAATCAGGAGTTGATGAATAATGCTACAAAGTTTCCATTCATACATAACTAGTCCAGCAATCATAGACAGCCTAAAAAGCCAATCTGATTATGTGCCAACTTAGCTGTTCAGATAGTCCATAACGTTCATACTCATCATACATACCAGTTAATCAATTATCTCAACACAAACTAGTTGGGGACCACCCCGTGGAGTTTTTGAACACTTATAACTTTTTACAAACATTGAAAATGTTAATAGAAAGCATGAAAGGGTACTAATTTTTTTTTGATGACCGCAGTGTCCGAGCCAACTTTCGCGCACCTCGACCAATTCCACGAGATACCTGTCATCTCTTAACAACAACATACTCCTTTCCTGAGCCATAAATTCTTCAATGGAAGTAAATTCTTAAGTAACATTTTTCAAACCTCCTTTTTCTCTTAAACTTGGCAATATGGGTTTCGAATACTTCCTAGACCACTGCGTTCCTTCTCATGCAACAAGTAGTATCTATGAAGAACTAGTGATACAGCAAGAATAGGGTGGAAATCCAAACTAAGTGTGTTCAACCTTCACAGTTTCAATAAAAGTAGTCAGTTTTATTCCCAGATAAGTGAGACTTTGCTTCAGAAAAATTGCAACGAAGACTTTTCTTTACTGATAACAGGACCATGTCAAGCCATCTGTTCAGTAGCTTAGAGAAACCACTAGCATAAGCAAAAAAGGTAGCAAATTGAACATTTGATGCATATTGCATCGAAGAATCATGCTTCACCTGTTTGCTTGAGAAGACCATATGTTTAAATTTGGAACTCAAATAGAAACCAGAAAAAATTGCAAGTAATAACAGCCTCCTTACCACTATTACGGAGGAACAGTCGCGTTTCCCCATCATAAAGGGTTCCCTTTGCTCGGTTGTAAGCAAAGAAATCCTCACATAAGTCATCTTGACCCTGTGTTCATTAGATAACTATGGTATCACATAAATTGGCATGACTGCATTATGATATGCGAATATTGTAGGTTTTATAGGAAACAAATCCGTGTATTGTCACCTTAGAGCAGAAAGAACAGCTACCACAAGGCATGATGAAAGCTCCAACAACTTGAGATCCCACAGGAAACCTGAAAAATATAACAAACCATTTACTGACAAGGACAACTACATCAAGGGAAAACTATAGTATGTTTCAAGAAAACATAATTGTTTAACCTTTCAATGATTTTACTGTCTGAGAGCTGTCCATGTTCAACCACTTCACCAGTTATCTCATGCCCCACGACACAAGGGCTAGCGAATGGAAGTTCACCCTTTATTACATGCAGGTCAGAGTGGCAGACCCCACAGGCTGTAGCAAACACATCAACAATAATTTAGCTATCATATTCTTCTTACATAGATACTATTTGCATTAGCATGTGCAATCTACCTTAGACCTACAATGTAAGCTTATAAGTGTGATCAATAAAAGTCTTGATTGTTGTCCTAACAAAGGGGTCAAAAATATGTAATTTTTTTTAAAAAAAGAGACAACTCCTTTCTAGATTGTCCAAAGATTGCAACTTTTGCACAATTTTCAACTCAATGGATGATTGGGTCACTTAATTACCACAGAAAGAGGCATTCAGCATAGAAAAGCCAATGTAATAGGAATATAAAAAAAGCAGTGACCTGACCTTTAGTTTTGATGAGAACTTCATTAGCTTTAGGTCGAGGCATATGGAAATCTTCAAAGGTGAGGGGTTTGCCTGGTTCCCAAAACACAGCAGCACGCATATGAGAAGGACCACCGCTTAGATGGTAGTAAGAGGCCTCTGATGGTGTTGTACTATTCTTCTCCGATTCAAAACTTGAACAAAAGGATCGATTAGTGAAAGGGGTTGTTGATCTTGCTAAAAGTGCAATCTTTGATGATGTGCTTCGAATGGCGCTGCGAATTATGTGAGGGAAAGACATTGTTGATCCTTTCAACAATCTTGTTTTTTCAACTACAGATTCAAATCAGCCAACGATGGAAAGGGACTTGTTAGTATTTTAGTATTACTATGAAATTAATAATGGATAAACATTAAGATAAATTATTATGATTATCAAGAATGGAAGGAAAATATATGATACCAAAATAAGGATAAAGTGCCTAATATATCACCATAATTTTGTAAGCTGAGTCACTTTTATAACACCTCTATTAAATGCAAATTTTAGGAGTATTATAACATACCAAACGCATTTGCAATGTGTTGAACCCTCAAGGAATATATTCGAGATAATGAAAAGTTTGAGGTTTTTGTAATTAGGGAAATTTTTGGATATGATTGAATTAGCATTTAATTGTATGATATTTTTGTGAGTTATACAAAAAAGAAATTAATTATATCGTTACTAATACTATTTTTGTCTATTTTTAATTGTTATAATTTTTTTTTAAGAATCAAATAACAATAACTTCGATGAACATTTTACGATGTATTTTTTTTATATGCAAAAAATTGAAGTTTATAGTACTTTTTGTATAGTGTTTTGAATATATAAATTTTTGTTTAATATATCGAATTAATGTAAATAATCTAATTTAACTTTGAAATAGTCAAATTGACTTTCGAAAACACAACATGACAATTAAAAGTGGACAGAGGGAGTATTAGTACTATTAATGAGGAGGACCGGAGAGGAGATTAGACCCTCTCGCCTCTCCCACTTATTTAAAGTGTGACATTACTCGATTATTTACTATTGTAATTTTCGATTTTCGTATTTTTTTATCTAGTCCCCGTAAGTTGAAGCTATGGCGTGTCCTATTTAATTACTTTCCCTAGTTATTCTTCGGCCTACCTCATGTTATAGTCAATCTTCCACACTTTTTTATTGGCGTACCTGCACAAGTCCTCTTTACATGTTTGAACCATTCTAGTCTTGCTTGCTTTTCTCATCTTATCCGGCATAGAGGTGACTACTTTACCACGCAATTTCTTTTTAATCATATATCTTATAATATATCCACACATTCATCTTAGCATTCTTATCTCGGCCACATTTGTCTTTTGAAGTTGAGCATTTTTCTGATACAACAATACTGGTCTAACCACCAGTCATAGAACTTACCTTGAATAATGGACCCACAATACTTAAAGCTTCCTCTTTTAGATATGACTTGTGCAACGATCTTCACTTCTCAACCTCTGCCTTATGCATTACATCACTGAACATAGCTCCATGTACTTAATTTTGATCCTACTTAAACCTTTAGACTTTAGTGTTTGTCTTCAAGCTTCCAACCTTTATTTAATTTCATCACACGTCTCGTCAATTAATATTATGTCATCTGCAAAACATGCACCACAATGCCTCACATTGAATATATCGTGTCAATTCGTTCACCACTAAGGCAAATAGAAATGGGCTAAGAGTTGATCCCCCCATCATGACTAGAAAGTGGTCCAAGTCACCTCCAATTGTCCTAACCCAAATCTTGGATCCATCGTACATGTCCTTAATAGCCCTAATGTAGATCGCATATGTAATTCTCTCTTCTTGCCCTTATATTACTCCAGGAATCTTCTTACAAGATGCATGCCTTGTGTAATTGACTACCATGACATGAATACAAATGGATTCTCGAAGATAAATACACCCCTCCTCCTCCTCATCTCTATCATCCTCCCCCAAACTTTTATAGTATAAGTTAGTAGCTTGATACTCTATAGTTGTTGCAATTTTAATTATCGTCCTTGTTCTTGTATAATAGAACGATTGTACTAACATCTTCATTCTTATGATGTTTAGTCGTCCTAAAATGACATTAAACAACTCAATCACCACCTATACCTACCTTGCTTGCGTTCTTACAAAAATAACGTATGAAAGATGATGTATATCACAGGACTTACAATGTCAATAATGCCCAAGTTTGAACAAATTAATAATGTAGAATAATAGGGATATGGAAGTGATCAAGTTTTATTTATTCAAAATAAAAAAGAAGAGTAGGGGTAAAAGCATATATATACATAAGACTTGAAGCAGAAGCATAAAAAGAAGATTAGAGGCAGAGGCGGCATCTCTAACTAACTTTGCCACAGACATAAGTCAGAAAATTAAGCAAATAAGCTAGCTAATCACAGACTCATGAATGGAATAAGCGGACGTCTTGGGTTAGAGTTCCCCTGAGTACAAATGCGATTTAATCGGTATATCATTAATTACAATAGATATCGAAGAAACATTAGAGCCTGATCAGAGTAACATGATCATCTGGGAAATGTTGAGATCGATTCAAATAATTCATAGCTATAGACTATAGTATGAATATATCCAAGCGACTGATTGACGAATAATAATAATAATAATAATAATTGGTTAGCAGAAAAGATATACTAGTATATAATGAAAAGTCAAACCCACATCTGCACTTCCTTGGAGAGCGGCGTTTTTGTAGATCCAAAGCAAATCAATAACGTCTCTTCAACTTTAATTCTCATCACACTAGCTAGCTATTGACGGACTGACGTGATATATAAGATATAATAATCCTAACACAAAATACATTAGATATATCCTACCACTAGCTGATTGTTTGTTTAATATATTTATGGAAGTGGTGATGAGTGGGAGTTGGAGTGTGGAATCCCATACCATTACTCTTTACTCCTCCACGTGCTCTTTAGTACTGTACATGTTAAATGTTAATCAAGGGTAGGCTTGATGAACTGTACCTTACCTTTCATTTATATATATAATATATATATGCCATGCCAGTTGCCAAGTTTTCATGTGTATCCATAAACTCATCAATCCCACCTATAAATACATGACCTGATCAATCTATATATTGGTATTGCCCATATATACAACAAATTAGTAATCCATCCATAGTATATATATAAATATAAATATATAAACATAGTAGAAGCTGCAGATATATCAAGTGAAGATGCAGAATTACGAAGTTGTGAAGGAGTTGGGATCTGGTAATTTTGGTGTGGCCAGGCTCATGAGGCACAAAGAAACTAAACAGCTTGTTGCCATGAAATACATTGAGCGAGGCCGTAAGGTACCCTGCTCTGCTCTGTTTTCTGTCTGTTGTTCTGGTTCTGGTTATATAATATAGTTTAATTAATTATTTGTGTGTTGTAGATTGATGAGAATGTTGCGAGAGAAATCATAAATCACAGATCATTGAGACATCCAAATATTATTCGTTTCAAAGAGGTGTTGTTAACATCAACTCATTTGGGAATAGTAATGGAGTATGCAGCTGGTGGTGAACTCTTTGATCGCATCTGTCAAGCAGGGAGATTCAGTGAACCCGAAGCTCGATACTTTTTTCAACAGTTAATCTCTGGAGTCCATTACTGCCATAACATGGTACTTACTTTTACTAATTTAATAATACTAGCATCAACCATCAAATTCAAATTCATCATCTTTTACTATATATACAGCAAATCTGTCACAGAGATCTGAAATTGGAAAACACACTGTTGGATGGAAGTCCAGCACCTCGTCTTAAAATTTGTGACTTTGGTTACTCCAAGGTACTTACAAACAAAATTAATCTCATATGTAGCTAATTAAGCTCTATATTAATACAGTAATTTATTCAATAATTACAGTCATCTGTGTTGCATTCACGTCCCAAGTCAACTGTTGGAACACCAGCCTATATTGCACCAGAGGTTCTATCGCGCCGTGAATATGATGGCAAGGTAACATACTTAAAATACTACTACTCAAGCAATGCAAGTTGTAAAAACACCTTTTGAGCTAGCATGTAAAAGTTGAGTGAACATAACATATATTATTATTATTTCTTGAGTGATCCATTAGTGTTAATTAAACATGTCATTTTATTGGTTAAGTATACCTACTCTACCTAAGTTTGGAGTAGTATTTTTCTTTTATTTATCGTAATAATATTATTAAAAAGCTGTTTTCCTTTTTTTTTATTAGTCTGCAGATGTATGGTCATGTGGAGTGACTTTATATGTCATGTTGGTGGGAGGATATCCTTTTGAAGATGTAGATGATCCCAAGAATTTCAGAAAAACTATTTCAGTTAATTATATTCTCTCTTTAAATATAAATTTGATGGACTTTATATAATTAATCTATTTATTAATTATTATTAATATATGATACTTTTCGCTTTTTTTTTTGCAGAGAATAATGGGTGTTCAATACAAAATCCCAGACTACGTCCATATATCTCATGATTGCAAACACCTTCTTTCTCGCATTTTTGTCGCCAGTCCTGCCAGGGTACTCTATAATTCATGCAATATATAACCTTTTCATTTATGCTTTATAAATGACATTAGGATACACTATATAATTCATGCAATATATAACCTATACACTTCACGTAAACATTTGAACTTATATAAAGTTGAAAAAGTAAGGACAAAGCCAGCATTAGCTGTGTCATATTGTTAAGGGATTCACCCGACCCCTCTTCGATGGAAATAATTACTATTTATACATGATCTTCTTTTTATGTATATGTAGCAAATGTCAAACCCCTTTCTGCTAGTTCGCCACTTCTTCAGATTTTAAACCCCTTATTGAAAATCGTAGCTCCGTCACTGTAATAACACTTGTACATATAGGATGCCACATAAAACACGTGTCTACTTGTTCAACTTCAAACAAATTTTAGTTAAAAGGAAAATTTATGTATTATGCCTTCAATAAATGTTGACACCGCTTACTAAAATTTCTACATATGTTGCTGTGTATGATATATGTTGGGCAGAGGATCACATTAAAAGAGATCAAGAATCATCCATGGTTTTTGAAGAGCTTGCCAAAAGAACTTACAGAAACAGCTCAAGCAGTGTATTACAAAAGAGACAATCCAACATTCTCCCTTCAGAGCATTGAGGAGATCATGAAAATTGTATCAGAGGCAAGAAATCCAGCACCTCCATCAAGGCCTGTTCCGCACTTTGGATGGGGAACGGAAGAAGAAGAAGAAGAAGAAGAAGAAGACGGAGAGACCAAAGAAGAAGAGGAGGAAGAGGACGAGTACGAAAAACAAGTTAAGCAAGTTCATGCAAGTGGAGAGTTTCATATCACACATGATGATGCTTAAGTTTACCATTTCTGGTTTTCATGTTCTGTACAACTAATAACAGCACTTGTCCTATTTCCTACCATCAACAAACTTAACAAAATTATTACTAGTATTCCTTCCTTGTATTGAGATTGCAGATCAAATGCTTCTATCTGAAAGCCTAATGGAAGGATATCTGCATACTTCTTTCTAACAAGACATTACACTTGACACTAACCAGAAATGGGGTTTTCCTAAATAGATATTCCTTTTCTTTCCTTTTGAACTCAAAGCTCTGAACATAATTAGCACAACAAAGACAAGAAAAGCTGATTTACACCCTTCTAGTGGGAACTGAAATGATAAGATTGTAATTCATTTCTAATGATCAACATTAGACAACGGTTGTCGCCCTAAGTTTTAACCAAATACTGAACAATAGCATACCACAATCCTACAACAATTAACTCATTATATTCTCATCACAATCCTCCAAACAGAAAACAGAGGAACCTTCATACAGGAAGATGTCCTTACCAGCCATCCCAACTATAAAACGAAGCCCTTCAAATATTCTGGATCTCGCTTTGCACGTTCTTGGAATTTCTTGAACCAACGATCCAATATATCCATAGGCACCACCAGCTTACTGCCATCCACTCCACAAAATGACTGCATAAAATTGAATAAATTCTCACCAACTTTCAGTGCCAACCTCTCAATTTTCTGCCCTGCAGCCACATCAAGGGAGGGAAGTGTTGCGAGATCCTCAACTGAAACACCTATCTTGGCAGAGATTGGAGTTGCATCAGCAGTGAGCTGCAGTTGCCCACCAGGCTCTGGCCAAGGAAGCGACAGCACAGCAGAGGGTCGAGTCAGTGTGACTGCACCACAAAAGAGGAAAGGTGAGCCAGGGGACTGAATATACACAGCGAGGGCCTTGTCTGGTGGCAGCGTGAAGTTGTTGAGGAGGAATATGCAGACTTCACGAATCGAATCATACGCTTCCCCTGCACATGTAATACTAGAACTGTCAAGTGGAAAAGTACAAACAATCTTTTCTGATCAGTGAAGAATGTTTAAATTATCTTCGGGTTTTGGTTATGGAACTCACCAACAAAGGTGTTCATGTCAAGGACCCAATGGGTGGGGTCTATTTGAGCAAAGGTGGAGATATCCATAGGGAAGCTTCGATTTGGGAACACTACTCCAAACATTGTTAATGACTTTTTTCACTTGTGCTTTTCCTGAGGAAGAAGAAAGGAACCACAGTTAGAAAATAGATTTCCGTAGCATCCAACGATCAGACGTTTCAAATTGATTCACACTCAAACACGATAAGAAGTTTGTCTTCGCCACAGAACAGCCTAGATTGTAGTTTTAGGGAAAGATTACAAAGTAGTTTGAAGTTGCTTACTTTGTGTTCAACACAAAAACACTGAGCAAAGTGACACCTGCCCAACCTTGAGATCATTTTTGCAAATGCACAATGAAAAGAGCAAATCTCATATATTCTTGCAAAAAAAACCTAAAAAAGAGTACTATCTGATACTGCTCGATGGCCCAAACTTACTTACAGAACTTAAATCAAAGAATGCCAGAAAAGAAAATTGGCCAGCAATCTCAGATCTATGACACTAAGCAATCAGAAAGCAAAATGAATCATGAAGGGTAACCAGTTGGATCACCAACTACATAACACTAAAAAGCCCCAAAGGTGACATAACGCCTCCTGTTTCTTGAGTCCATAATCAGATTGCAAACAAAAGCTACAAGTTAGTATACAAATACAGTTCAATTTACAGTCGTTAGTAGTAATATTGATCCTTGTTCAGTTCTCAACTCCAAAAACATCAAAGTATGTTGAACTAAGACACAGAAGTATAAAACCAAAAACATGCAAATAACACACAAAGAAATAAAGAGGGAACTCCTGAATCGGCATACAGCTTTGTGTTGACAAGCTGGATACCAGGAAATTGCAAAAACCATGCAAACTCTTCTGCCTACCGAGTAAAACTTCTGAAGAAAGTCAAGCCCTTCAAGGCGGACTTCAAGGAAAAAAGCTGGCTAGTAAACTGACCACTCAATTTGCAGGTATCTCGATAATTCCACCAGGTACCTGCTAGTTCCCACCAACACAAGTACCGGGTAACTATGCCAGCTTATGCAGCTTGGAAGCAATAGCTTTATTCGTCCTGATCTCCAAGGTTTACACCCACGTTATACACCACTTCTTCAAATCCACATTCCCTTGTTCAAAATTCAGGTATAAACCTAGCTCTAGCACAAACATCCATAACTTGTACCACACTATCCTAGCTCCATGAGAAGTTATTTATTAAAAAATTGTCATAGAGTATAACGTCCATTCCCAAGAGATCTCTTTCACAAAAATAGACAAACTGTAAGCAGGAAACAAAAATATACCAGCTAATAGCACCAACATGCAAGACGAGAAATCTCAAAGGCAGCTCAGAGGTTAGTTTCCACCTTGAACCGTTTTAGTCAATTTAAAAATGAGTTTAGCTTGTAAATATTGATGGGGTAAAGATCAGTCACCAAAAAGATATCTACAAAAATAAAGATTCTTTATAGGAATAATAATTAAAATCATTCAAGATATACCACCTTTATAATCTATGCAAGCTAAACTACCAAGTGGAACATTCCCTCTATACCAGATAATGATGAAGCTTAATCAGCTAAAACCCGCAAAATTTCCAACATATCCAAATACCATAAGCACATGAGGTTATCAATTCGATCGGGCACTCGCAATCTATTTTCATAATTCAAATCTTTGAAAACACGAAAAAACCATTGTTCAACTCTTTGGCGGCATACAAAAATAAAGCTCTGCCCTCTTTTTTTAAGAACCAAAAAGATTTGTGCCAAAATAACACAAGTCATTTCATAGTCAGAAGCAAATTAAAAGTTAAGCAGTGGGAAGCTATTCCGAGACAGCCTGACAGCTGAGTGACAAACTTGTTTGACATGCTTTTTTCCTTCCAAAGCGAAATAATCACTCAGGAGCTAATCGCGCTTGATCTACATCCTACCTCACTCAATTAAGCTTTTCTTCTTATACGCAGAAGGTTTTGCTCTCATATAGCGGGTTTTCCACTCCGTCCAGTTACATTAGGGCTGACACAAAGTTGATTTAGATATGATTCTTCTTTATCGCTACCTTCCTGGAACTACCTCCTTACTTGGATCGTTTGTTCCCCAATTCAAACTCGGATCAGTTGGCAAGTGGATTGCCTGGGTATGGAACTCTAAACTATAAATGTGATCTAGAAAGAGTGAAATCTAGTCTTTTGTCTTTATCCTTCACGGGTCTCAGCAAACAGACTGAATCGTGTGCGAGAATCTTTCGTAAGAACAACTGAGAGTAACCGGCCTGTAACCCGCAAGAAGTAGTTTTCTCCAAAAGCGGACTTGAAAGAAAAGTAGGCTTTGACTTAAACAATGAAGTAAAAGGCTCGACTTTTTAATGTTTTTTCGGGCTTATTTGAACGACTCGTTTTACTGAAAAAGAAGGCCATATATAAAGATATTTATACTTCTTTTCACATACGGAAATATGAACTTCATATTCATGTGGTAAGTCCAAGGCCCTGAAGAAGTAACTAATGAATACTACATTTAGATGCTCATTTACTCTGCAATTTAGACAAAAATGGGATTGTGATGCTGGAACGTTGGGTAGTGACGGGTGATATTTTAGTAGGTAATTTAATAGCCCAGGTCGTGAAAGAATCTTTGTACGCCCCGGAAGATTGATTGTTAGGAGCTATACTTAGTATCCAGGTATCTACTTCAAAGAAACACCATAAAAGTAAATCAACCAACTACAGCCTCAATCCCAAATCAGTTATATGAATTGTCTGTATCTATTCATTTCTACTAATAAAAAAAATATTGACATTTAAAACTTTTAAGGCAGATTCTTGATTAAATTATTCTGAACTGACATACAACACCATAAAAGTAAATCAATCAACTACAGCCCCAATTGTCTATACCTATTCAGTTATACTAAAAAAGGTTTGATCTTTAACACTTTTAAAGCAAACCCTTGATTAAATATTTCTAACACTGACCATAAAAGTAAATCAATCAACTACAAGCTCAATACCAAATCAGTAAAATGAATTGTCGGTACCCATTCAGTTCTACTTAAAAAAGGTTTGATCTTTAAGACTTATAAGGCTAAATTCTTGACTAAATTAGGCACTTATTTCTAACAGTGCATACAACACCATAAAAGCAAATAGATAATAGCAAAAAGAAAAAGGAGGATGTTGGGATAGTGTACCAAAAGTTGTGAATTAGTCCAGCGATGATAGCAACTCGAGAGGCTTGCAAATGAAGAGTTCTAAGCTATGAAGGGCCGTATCCTTTGTTTTCAAGATTAAAGGTAGGTTTTTTTTTTTCAGAAACGAAAAATTGAAGACCAAAAAAGAAACTGGAGATTACTGGTATTTGCATCGACAAATATTAATTTATATGTCGGATGCAATATATTTTCATACACATCTTGTAAAGTCTAGAAAGGTCTAGAACATTTGGCTCAAATATGAAAGAGCAAATTTCATAAAAACAAGTTATTATAAGTGCTAATTAATCAATGAAATGATTATGGCAATAAATACATAAGTTGTTTGAGGTTAATTTTCCTTTTAAATATATAGTTATATGATATATATATATGTTATGATTGGAGAGATAATTATATTTAATAATTTAATTTATTAGATATAATATTTTATTTAATATATTAACATATGAGTCGATCAATAAGGATTTGATATCAGATTAGTGATTATCAAGATTATTGGTTCAATCACTTTATGGTTTTTTTATTTTATTTTCATTCACCAATATGTTAGATTTCACATCAAGCAATACAATTTTTTTTTGACTTTACTTTGAGACGTTTTTTTAAAATTCAAACATAAATATGCAATGTATCTGTTGGACATTTTAAATTTTTATGAGGGATATTAAAGTCATCATCAAAAAGAGAAATGAGAGTAGACTTGGACATCTGAGTCACCAAAGCATATAAGTGTCAGAAGAAAGGGAGAGGGAATCTAGAGAGGTAAAATCTTGCCAAAGAGGAAAAAAAGTGGTCTTTAGAATTATTAGTGAAGTAAAGTTTTCATTTTTCAGCTCTGAGAATCAAGATTCAGTTCAGAGGACCACATCTATGGATTCCTCAGACCTTGCCAAGACAAACACATCATCTTTATCAACCCCATCTAAGCATTTTTGGGTTCTTCCTTACAAAACTCAAAGTCTTGAGAGTCTTTACACACTAGGCAAAATATTGGGTCAAGGTCAGTTTGGAACTACCTATCTTTGTACTGAAATATCAACTTCTAATCTTTATGCTTGCAAGACTATACCAAAGAAGAAGCTCATCTGTAAGGAAGATTATGAGGATGTTTGGAGAGAGATTCAGATAATGCACCATCTGTCTGAGCATCCAAATGTTGTTAGAATAAAGGGTACTTATGAAAATGCTTTATATGTACATATAGTTATGGAGCTTTGTGCTGGTGGGGAACTTTTTGATAGGATTGTTGAAAAGGGGCAATATAGTGAAAAAGAAGCTGCTAAATTGATCAAAACAATTGTTGGGGTGGTGGAAGCTTGCCATTCATTAGGGGTTATGCATAGAGATCTAAAGCCTGAGAATTTCTTGTTTCTTAGTTCTCAAGAAGACGCTGCCCTCAAGGCCACTGATTTTGGCCTTTCTGTTTTCTATAAGCCAGGTATAAGGGATTTTGGTTTGATCATCTTTTTTCTGATATTTATTTTCTTGATATTCTTCTCTAGGTTGAGGAGTGGAAAACATTTCTTTTCTTTTAACTGCTTGATTGTTAGCATAGTCCTTGATCATAGGAATTCATGATTTTCACAAACAAATCAGTTATCAAGTAAATGATGATTCATTATGCCTTTAAGTTTGCAGCTAGACTGAGAAACTGTGATTCTTGTAATGCTCATGATGGAAAATTACTTCTTTTCTTGGGGACACTTACCAAGGGTATCTAACCTACTTATCTTATTCTTATGATAGCTGAGATGCTTCTCTAATTTGACCACTAAGGTTTTAGCTTATTACTGATGTTATCTTTTTTAAGAACAAGATCGAGTCTTTCTTTGTTAATGATTTGAATTATATGGAATGAAATGACGGAAGAATAGGTATTTGAATCTTAATGGGTATTCCCACTTTTCGTTTCTTCTCCTCAACTTTTGGATCTGCAGGATTTGCACTATAACAGTAGTTGTGTATGTACAGTTCTAGGAAGTACTTTACCGAAGCAAAATTGTTTGTACAAGTGTCCTTTTTTTTATTGCTTTATTACTAGTGTTCCGACTGAATAGTACATAGCTAACCAAGTTTGTGAATGCCAGACAATCTATTTAGAGAGTGTTCTCGAACATGAAAATGATAACTGTATCTTAAATCTGATGATGACATTTGTAACTTCGATTTGTTTACTGGTCCTTCTAATCTTGGTATGGGTATCGCTTCAAATTGTCTCATTCCATTTTCCTTTTAAATGTGATTGTTCCATTCAACTTGGTCTTGCTGAATGAAAAATTTACTTCTTGAATTTCTACTGCTATATGTTTCTGGTGAGGTTCTGTTTATTTCAGTCTCTAACACTTAGCTTTTGCTTTCACTTGCTGATATGATGTTTTTAAATGTGAAAGCCCAGCAACCTTCCTGACATTATTCATTGCATCATATTTTTTTCTGGACAGTTGGTCATTACATTTTTTTATTTTTTTTTGAAACTTAGCAACTTTGTATTATAACACAATAGTACATGGGCAGTACTAAACCTTATATACAGATGAACTCCAAAACTCCACTGTTCTAAATCTAAATTGAGTCTAACACATCAATTATAGAGACAGTTTCATTTGAGTATAATTGATTGCACCAAAAACATAACAACAAAATGCAGTTGAGTTTAACTTTCTGCATACTATTCTCTATGCGCTCAAAACACCTATAATTTCTCTCTTTCCAGGTTGCCCACCAGATTGAAGCAGGGGTAATTCTCCATCTCGTTCTGTCTTTAGCTAGCACTCCTGCCTCCTCCCAACTTTTTAGGGCTTCAGTAATTCTCCTAGGCATAGCCCTGGATATGTCTTTGTGACTCAAGAATACCCTCCATAACTGTTGAGTAAATTTGCAGTGTAGAAAAAGATGGTTAACAGTTTCTGATGTTTCTCCACAAAGAAAACACCTAGAACATAAGGTTATCCCCCTTTTCATAACATTATCCTGTGTCAAAGCTGCTTCCTTAGCTAGCAGCCATATAAAACATGAGACTTTATAAGGAATTCTGCCTTCCCAAATTTGTCTCCATGGCCAGGTAGGAATCTGTTGACTTGGTTGCTCCATCAACCTGTAAGCTGCACCTACTTTAAATATACCTTAGCTGCTTCTTTTCCACCATAATGCATCCTCTTCATCCTGGAGTCCATTGAAGTTCCCAACAATGTTGAGAAATGCCACTCTCATCACTTCCCAGTCATTGAGATGTCGTCTGAACTGGAAATTCCAGCCCTGTGTTGTCCAAATCTCTGCGATGGTCCTTTGTTGTGAGAGAACTAGGTTATATATGTCTGGAAAGAGGAGTTCCAGATTACCTGACTCATGCCATTCATCTTTCCAAAATTTGGTCTTGTTCCCATTCCCCACTTTCACCTTGGAGTTGAGTTTGACTTCCTCCCATAATTCTCTTATGGATCTCCATAAACTGACCCCATAAGGTGAAGTCACATCCTTGGTCATCCAACTATCTTCCTCCTCATATTTGGCACCTACCACTCTTTTCCACATTGACTGATCTTCAAACGAGTACCTCCACAACCATTTCATTCTGAGTGCTTCACTTTGAAATATCAGATTTTTTATTCCCTACATGCTGATTTTTTGTTCTACTTAATTTAGGAGTACTTGACCTTTAATGGTAAAGGTAAACAGTTCTGTTCCTTGATGTTTTTATTGCTATCAGGTGAAACATTCTCTGATGTTGTTGGAAGTCCTTATTATGTTGCCCCAGAGGTTTTATGCAAGCATTATGGACCTGAATCAGATGTATGGAGTGCAGGAGTTATCTTGTACATATTACTTAGTGGAGTTCCACCTTTTTGGGCAGGTATTGTAATTGCCAGGTTCATATTTCTATGGGTGTTGAGAAGGAAATAAAGGCTGTTATAAAGTTCGTCTTTCATGCTCATATTATCTTATAATTCTTATTGTTTTTCTGATTCCAGAAACTGATATGGGAATATTTCGTCAGATACTGCGAGGCAAACTAGATTTAGAATCTGAACCTTGGCCTGGAATTTCAGATAGTGCAAAGGATTTGATACGCAAAATTCTTGATAGGAATCCAAAGAGGAGGTTAACTGCCCATGAAGTTTTGTGTAAGTCCTTCTAGTTGTGAAAATTGGGACTTATTTGGCTCTGGAAAATGCTGTTACCCTCTTAGTGTCATTCTTCATGAAGTTGCATATTTCAAAAACATGTCCACGAACATGTTGAAACAAAGGATTTTTACTATGAACTTACATTTTTTGTTTCCTGTGACTCAGGCCATCCGTGGATCGTGGATGACTCAATGACCCCTGATAAACCTCTTGATTCTGCAGTTCTTTCACGCCTCAAGCAATTCTCAGCAATGAACAAACTAAAGAAAATGGCTTTGCGTGTAAGCTCTTGAAAAGTTTGTTATCCGCTTACATGTGTCTGTACTCTCCTTGCCTGGAACAACTTTTGCCATACAGTTTTATAGTGTTCCAAGAACTTCAGCTGTAAAGAAACTTAAATTGGATCTAGATGCTGTTTTAAAAGAAAAGGGAAAATGCAAAAAAGTAGTATAGAAGTGTAGAAATATGGGTAAAATTGAAAATTATTTGGGGGATGGGGAGTATGGAAGAAGTATGCCACATCCTAGAAGCTGTTAATGCAGATCATATTCATGTAACATCTATATCCATGTATATCGTCATTTCTAATTAAAGAATGCAAGTAAATGAACAATAACTACTGCCATACTACAATGATGCACTAGTTGGGTTCTTTATTTGAATCCTTTATACACATTCCACTCTCTGAATTGTTCCACTTTTATCGGATGTTCCCAAAGGGACTATATACATCCCACTCTAGTTGAGTTCATCTTATTCCATTACTAAATAATGTCCTTTAAGACAAACTTCTGTTAGTCTGTATCTTATATATATTCTTGCAGTATCACAAAATTATGTCAATTTGGTCCTAATTTACCGAAGGAGAGAAAGGAATGAGAAAAGTTAAAATGGGAAAGGAGCAAACAGTTTATCCTCTTGCAGTTTTATGAAGTCCAATCACTATCATTCTAATTTCATGTTCAATGTATTATTGAGTTATACATTTGATTCTTGTTTTACTCATTCTCTTGTTACTTGTAGGTGATTGCCGAGAGGTTATCAGAAGAGGAGATTGGTGGCCTCAAGGAGCTATTCAAAATGTTAGACACAGACAATAGTGGAACAATAACCTTTGAGGAACTAAAAGAGGGTTTGAGGCGAGTAGGTTCGGAACTAATGGAGTCTGAGATCAAGGATCTTATGGATGCGGTAAGAATTATCCTCATTGGGTTTTTGTGTGATATCCCACCTTGTCTTTCTTCCACTCACTTGTGTTTATGTGTGGTATAACTTTCCGCTCATTTGACCACATAGATCTAACCATGTTTTATTTAACAGGCAGACATTGACAACAGTGGAACAATAGACTATGGGGAGTTTATTGCTGCTACTGTTCATTTGAACAAATTGGAAAGAGAAGAGAATCTATTATCAGCCTTCTCTTTCTTTGACAAAGATGGTAGTGGCTACATAACTATCGAGGAACTTCAGCAAGCCTGCAAGGAATTTGGTCTAAGCGAGCTCAATCTTGATGAAATAATTAAAGATATTGATCAAGATAATGTAAGTTCTTCGTTTTCAAAAAAAAAAAGATAATGTAAGTTCTATTCTCTTATGTTTTTTTATCATGCACATATATAAGAAGTAAGGGTTGATTAAGTTACATAATGTCTGCCAATTTATTAAAAGGCATCCAATGGAGTTTATGAAGATTCTGCGCGGCTTTATTGATTGTCTTTGAGGGTCAGATGCTCTAAACCTTTCACGTGATATAAAGTCAACCTTTTGCAAGCTTATTTGCACAACAATAAATACACATCAAAAGTCTGCTGGGGAACCCCAGATCCACTCGGATTGGTGTTTAGTTATGTAGTGTCCAACATCCAAGAGTGTTTATAAAGGCGTCGATTTGCTTCATCGCAATATATGATGAAAAAGGTTGTCAATGGTCAAAGTAACTGATGCCTAGTACTATTACAAACGCTCTCCCATTGCAAAAAGGAAGGAGAAAAATCTGTACTATTAGAAACACCTTCCCATGCCTAGTCTCATTTTGTGCTGCCTGTACCAATGCTGAAGATGAGTTTACTGATTTGCACTGTATTTAGTAACATAAGAATCTGCCATGTAAACATTCCAGGGAATGGTCTTTGTGTTGGTACTATGTTCAGCTAGATTGGCTGAAGTTATTGTTAAAGATTTAATTTTTTGTTTGAATTCCTATCAGCTCAACTGGTTAACTTAGATGTTCAATGATTAGATGAGTCCAGTTCATTTCTCAATTTCCTACTCAATTTATGTGCAACTTGTCCTTCCATCTTCTGTTAATTCTTAGTGTCTGTTCCTGTTTTTTCCCCACTAAAAGAGCTTACAAATTGCAGGATGGACAGATAGACTATGGGGAATTTTCTGCAATGATGAGGAAAGGCACCGGCGGAGGCGTTGGAAGGAGGACCATAAGAAACACATTGAATTTAGGAGAAGCACTTGGACTTGTACAGAGTGAAGAAAACGTATGACCAACAAACGCGATGTTTCTAATTTCTTTTTGCCATGAAGGTCCAATTATATGACATTTACTGCTACAAGGCTTAGGTGTTGAACTTGCCCTTCCCTTGCTGTATTGTTGACTGTTTTTTTACCTTCATTTGTCCAAGCTTAGAACAATTTTCTGCTAAATCTGCTTCATTTTCCTTCTAAATGTTAGCCTTTGTGCTGATTTTACTTTTGGATCGTTCGAATTCTCATTGGAAGGTGATTTTTAAGTATCTGAATACTGTGGAACCCATTCTGCTATAGAAATTCACGCCTCAAGAAGAGTATCAGTCTCAACCATATTATCCCTTTCTTCTTCAACTTAACAATGACAGCAGTGATTGCTTCCCAACTCGTAATACTTTGGCTTCAAGTTCGTTTTCCTCCTGATTATGTAAGATAGACAATGATTGAATGAGGATATTGCATTGTATCCTCCTCTTAAAAATTAGAGAATATTGACTCACACCATACTGAAAAATGTTAAACTGACCATTGATGAAGTCCATGCTATGATACCAACTTGCTTGTGTGTGTTTTCCCTGATCAGATCTTAAATTTCAAAATCAATGCTGTCCATTTTTTCGTCTTATAGAAGCAAAAACTAGAACACACTTATTGCTTAAGTTTGTGGCATTGCTTATTAAGATCAGAACATGTACACACATATTGCTCAAGACTTGAAAGTGATCTTCAAAAGCATTCAGATTGATTAAGTTATTGCTCATAACACTCTGCTAAATGTAGTTGAAGAAGCTATATATATGGAAATAAAACTGTATGTACCACATGAAAGAAGAGCCATACATTCCATCAGATGATATATTATTCAACACTATAATGCTATCTTAAAGTTTATCCTTCATTCATTGTGAGATAAAGATAATCATACACTCATTTCCCCATAAATTGAGCTCTATCTTTTATTATGGAAAAAGATAATACTTCCCCTAGCATGTACATTTCTGAGATAAAATAGGACCCAGTGAGTACTTGAACAGAAGAGCCAAATTCACAACCACACACACATATGCAGGCAAACTACTCTTACTTGATGCCAGCTATCCAAATTAAGCAGTGGAGGACATGTAGAGAATCAATGTAGGATACTTAATCTTACCTTGAAGATGGTAGTCCAATTGTTGTCGATCCATCTTTGAAATATATATCTATATATGTCGTCCTCTTCAGGTCTCTTCTCCCAGCTTCGGCCACATCTATCTGCTACCCTCTCACCTTGATCTCTTTGAAACTCATGATTGAAAATGCATTATTTACATTCATAATAGGTAGGTTCTTTTTGGGATGTCAGGCAAGATGATTTGCACTTACAATATCCTGTTATTGCAAACACTAGCAAAATCCATTCCTTCATTGCTGTTCCTCTTCCTGAGACATTAACTAAATCAACTTTGATGCTTGTTTTGAAGTATAAGTCGTTTATACCATCCACTTGATGGGTATTTTATGTGTAATCTTCATAAAAATGGATACGTCTACAAGATAATGTCTCTGTGTACAAAGTTGGTTCTTTAATGTCAGGTCTCAACGGTTATAAACTCAACCTCAGGTAATGAAGTGCAAAATATGTGTATCAAATATAAAGTGCACAGTATTTCTATGTTTTGTAATTATTTGAAAGAGTACAGACACTAGAAAGTGCAATTTTGAAGACTAATAAAGCAAAGATATATTCCTCAACAATACAAAGTATAGGGAGTACTAGCCTGTTGCCCAATTCAATCTGAAAACGAATTTGATTGTGGTGCTTTTGAGATTTACCATTGTTCACCTCCTCCATATTACAAAATACAGAACCTCAAGGCATTTACTATCCACAAATATTTAATGATGATACTATTAATTTGCTAAGGAAATGGTACGCGATAGCCTGACAAGAATAAAGTTACAAGAATTTAATCGAAAATTATCTAGCCACCGTGGCATGAAAGCCTCTTGAACAGAACACAACCAGCATCCTTCACATGCAAGGCAGCTAAGCAATGGCATAAGTTAGTGTCTCGACGTCCTTTGGTCGCCACATTGTTTTCTGGCAATACAACAATCCTTCCTTGTCCTTTGAATAGGTCATATTGATTTCATATTGCATAGACTTTAGCATACTTTCTAACTCTGTTATAGTTTCCTCTTTGTCACGCACAATGAGCTTCCCTCCTGGTCTCAAAATGCGGTCAACTTCAGCAACTATTGCCGGTAAACCACACCTACGAGTTTTAAGAACCAAAGCACTATCAGAATACAACATAGAGAAACAGAAAACAAATGGTACTGACTTAAGTCAGTAATTTTAAAGGTTAAATGTTTACTTTGTTTTAATCTTGGAGAAGAGATGGTCTGCATGGACAAGATCATACGATCTGGGGTAAGTGCTGAAGGATTCACACCAGTCATGATAAATTCCAAAAAGACCTCTTTCATAAATAATTGGTAGTGTATCTGGAGCATCTACTGACACAACGTTCATAACCCACACATTCAAGTCTCTTAAAGCAGCTGCAAATCTGCAAGGGGACAGAAGTTTAACATCACAAGCCATTGAAGATAATGAAAGATGCTATAGAAATAGTCACAACTGATGAAATCATTACTTAGATAGCACCAACCAGGTACAATATTCTAACCAATGTGCAGAGCATTCCAACTAACACAGCATTAAAGATGATAATATCTCATGACTATTGCTGCTTTTGCCATGAAAGCGGTGTTTGTTTCAAAAAATATGGTGTTTGATTTTTTTTTAAAAAAAAATTCAACACTTGATGAAAACATATGCCACCTGTCTGCTAGTCCATTAAAATCATAAAATCTACATCAGCAACAAGCTTCAACCAAAACTTCTTTGCTAGATATATTAGGCAGAGAGATGGATGGAAGATCTATAGATAGGAAACAAGTAATGTAGCACTCGGTACTTACCCTCCATAGATAGCACGCATGTCCATAACATTCCGCACAGTAGACCAATTTATCCCCATTCCATTAAGATATGAATTTGTCACCACATGTTTCCAGTGTTCATAATCTGCAGTAAAATCTTCCGGAGCTGGTTTCCCATATACTCCAACCTGGGAACTCAATAACCAGTAAGGTGATTTCGATAACCTGACTGGCCATGGTTCTGGCCACTGAGATCCACGTTCCGATGTGGCAACAGGAGCTTTATGCATGCAAGCTTGTAAAGGCACATTCCTGAAGAAAGCATCCATTCATTAGATCATGTTAAGCATAGATGCAATAAATCACTGCAACTATTTTGATAAGGTAAAACTTTATATAAGTATCACTATCAGCATCAAGAGTATGCTATACATCAAAGGGAGTTCTTACAGGTTATGTAGAGAACTAATTAAGTCAAAAATCTCACTACAATTCTCAATACAAAAACAATTCCCACAGATAAGATGGAAAATAATTTCCTGCATTTGTACCCGATAAATAATATTTGTTCTAGACAGCCTTGCAATCCAGTATCCAACCAAATAATTGATATTAATACCAAAAATGAAGTTCCCATCACTCTAAGAATAATACCAGGCTGCATTTGGATCATCAGATCCTTGACAAATCGGGGGAGCGTCTTTTGATCTTTGTTCATAGCACTCGTTGGAAGTAGGCTTGCGATATACAGCAACCCCTACTCCATTGACTCTATCTTTGGTTTTTGAAACAAGTTCCCAGCACATTGCATTTGTCAACTTCTGCATGGCTGTCAAAATGCCAAAAACAGACAGTCATTCAGCAAGACCAGTTAACCAAGTTATGGAAGAGTCAACTGAATAAGTTAAAGAAAAGTACCTTCCCAGATCTCAACGTCTTCGGGAAGCTTCTGGTAGACAGGAGTAGCAGACCACACAAAAAGTCCACCAGGTCGAAGTACACGATTGAGCTCCAGGAGAAGTTTCCCCCCTACAGTTTGTTGGATCAAATAAGTTTAATCTAAATCAAGTTACACAATTTCATCAGTTGTAAGATGAACTGATTGCGGATATAGAAATATTTTTGGCGTTGGAAGTCCACACACCCAGAACTACCTATGTTCTTTTCAAAGGTTGCCTACTGAACAGAAGAACTTCACACTTAACCCTTCACTACTTTGAGCAATGAAAAGGCATCAGGAATGAGTAGAATGCAAAATCAAATACCTTCAATATGCCAGGGCACTCTACAACGTGCACAATGAACGACGTCAAAGACTCGACTAGGAAAGGGAAGCCTCTTTGTACCCATAACAGCAGATATAGCAGGAATACCCCTCTCAAGAGCAAACTGAACCTGAGCTTCATGTTCATCTTTAGGAGCTAAAGACATGGCCAAAACATCTCTTTCGAAAAGATAACCCCCAAAGCTTGCAACCCCACATCCAACATCTAATATAACCCGAGTTTGCTTTCCCCAGGCAATTTCTGGAAATGACTGCAAAAATAATGTAAAAGTGGTGTGAAATAGCATAGCTTGATCATTTGATGGATACAAGACACAATTCTTTGCAAGAACCAAATACACATGATATTTTTTACGATGTGGGAAAATATCCTACTAAAGACCTTATCATAATATTTTTGATATTTGAGAATGTGGGTATTGAAATTACCATTCTAACATTCTCACTCTCACTCCTAACTAAAACTCAACATTCTAACAGCTTAAGTATCAAAATGCCATGAATATTAAAGACCATGATAGATTTGTTGATACACCAACATTGTTTATGGGATCTTTGTGCAGAATTATTATTCCCGGGTTCTGGTAACAATTCTTAATACATCAGTTCCTTCTCTCGCTCTCGCTCTCGCTCTCGCTCTCTCTTTTTTCTGGAATCAAGTAGTCAGTTCTCAGTTCTATTATTTACAAGAACCTGTCGCTTCGGAATCCAAGACACCACGTTATAGTTAAGGGAAGTAGAAAGAGGCAAGACACTATATAAAGAACAGACATTGTACAATCTACTAAAGAGAACAAGATTGCACAAACCAGAAACAACTGCAAGAACTGATATAGTATAATGTATGAACTCTAATGATTTGAAGAAAAACAAACACACTCGCAAATGCAGAGCATAGATAAATGCAAGTGCTAACCTGCTGTATGAAATCAATATAGTGCAGAGCGCCATGCTTGAACTGGGTTCCCCCACCAGGGAAGGTAAGGTATTCACCACTAACTTTTACCCAGTTTTGATGTCCTTTAATTTCTGCAAGCTTTGTATGGGGAACATTGTGGTACCATATCTGCAGAAGGTAATACTGTTAGCTTCAAGAAAGGAAATATGATATAATCACTTCAAACAGAATTCCAGAAATGACGTATCACCTTTTCCCTACTCGTAGGCCACTCAACTGAACGTTGATATCCTTCAGGAAGTGGAACAAGACAAGTCGGAGGATTATCTGGGCAGTGTCTCTCTCGGTGTTCATAATGTTTTGTACTTCTGAGGTTCCTAATTGCTTCCAAATTATCAAGGCAAGGGATATAATCTGGCCCAGCAGTGGAATTGCAGAGTTTCCAAATGTAACTATTTTCTTTATCTGACCCCGAAGACTTCTGCATTTCCTTTTCATTCTTTGATTCCGACGCCTGAGTTAAAAATGCCCCATTTTGAGTTGTAGTTTCATTCAAAAGGTCTGACTGAGTCCCCGAACTCAATACGGCACTTGAAGACAAGTCCTTCTTCTCACTATCAGCCTTCTCATCAGAACTTTGGCCTACCTCCTGATCCTTTTTATCATTCAGTTCAACTGAGTTTTCTACTGATTTTTTCTCATCAGAACCTTCTTTGATATCTTCTCCAACAGATTTATTTTCATTTTTCTCCCCAGCCTCAGAATCCTTATCATCTACTTTGTTTGGCCCATCTTCCTTTTTGTCATCTGAACCATCAGTTGCCTTTTCGGATTGAGTTTCTGACTCAGATTCTCCAGCATCCTCCTTCTGTTCTGTCGATTTCTCTTCCTGTTTCACTTCTGAAGTTGATTCTGTCTGCTGTGGATTAGAAAGATTTTCTTCTTGACTAACCAAGGCATCCCCTTTTGTTGCATCCTCAGGTAAATCACCCAGGGTATCCTCAAATTGTTTTGATCTTCCCTCATCCGTTGGATTACTCTCATCACCAGCTTTGTTGTTACTTTCATTGCCACCATTGTAACTCTCTTTACCTTCGGTTACCTGTGTTGACAGGTCAGTCTTTTTCCCCTGTGAGGACAAATCTAGATTTTGGTCTGGAACGACAGATGATGACGTCATCATCCATACCCCAACTAAACATAGAGCTACAAATACCACTATAGTTACAGTGGAGCAATAATTTGATGACTTCCTTCCATCTACTCTAGAGTACTTCCCTAATGCCATTTTTTCTGGTAACTTCTATCAGTCCTTCACAATTTTCCTCTATCCACCTGAGGTACAAAATAAGAATAATAAGTGGTGGAGGTTGAATATGATAGTACTCCATCTCTTTTAATTTGTTTGCCTTACCCTCCTTTTTGATCCATTTCAAAAAGAATGTATCTTTCCTTTTTTTTGGGCATCTTTTTTATTTTAATAGCATATTTAAGACCACAAGGTTCGAAAGTCAAAACCAGACAATTGAAGTAATAGAATTACTATGTAAAGACATAAACATTGAACTCTAAATCGTCATCGTCATTAATTATCTCTTGCTTTCAATCAGAGTAGTAGAGTACTGATAACACCAATAGATCTTAAATATCAATTCTTATACGCTAAGTGATCTGAGATGAAACTGACAAGTTTACCATCTATATGGTCACAACGCCGAACCTCTAATCGAAAGAGTTGCTACACAATTAATAATAACAATCGTAAAATGTCGATGCAAAGCAACAATCTTGTGATTCAAATTCAATCACTGAGCAAATCTAAGGAAAAAATGTACAAAACCCAATTCGATAATACAAACAGAAGTGCACCCATCTCAAAGAATTGCACAAGTAACAGAAAAAAGAATCAGATCTGTCTGTATAGATCAAATTAAGATCAGGAAAAATTGAAAACGTACGTACACAAAAAAAGTGAAAAAGAAGTAATACCCATGTACCTTTTAGCAGCTCCAAGAACAGATCTGAGAAAAAGGGGGAGCAGGTGTTAGAAGTGAACCATGTGAATTTTGTAGATACACAGGAAGTGAAAGGGAAATAGGGATATGAATAAATAGGAGTGAGAACAAGAGGAAGTCTTTAGTAGAGTAGGAGTGCTATAGCAGTAAAGGAAGACTCCAGCATCTTCACCAATATTTTATTACTAATAAATAATTTTATCTTTATTATTAAGATTTTGTAAATTTTTACATGTTTTTTTTAAAAAAAATTAATATTATTATTAGGCAAAATTTTCAGGTAGATATTTATACTTGAATAAGTTTGTATCGTGAAACCTTCTATTTATCTCTTTGACAATTGAATTCTTGAACGCATTGATACACAACATTTTAAACACATTTTTTACTACTCAATTATGTATATCACAAACGTCTGACACGTAATTTACAAATAATTATAAAATGATACATATATATATATAGTCACTACATATCATTTTTTATTTTATTGTATTTAATTAATGTAGCTATACTTCTCTTTTCCAATTTTTATTTCTCTTTGCCATAGCTCTCTCCAGTCTCCCTTCGTCACTTTTTCTCTTCCTTACCTTTTTTTCTTTTTCCAACATTTTCTACTCTTTTCATTGAAGTAAATAATGTTGACATGATTTCTAATTGTTTACAATTTTGTTAGAGTTTAAAGTTGATTATATATTCTGTTAAATTGAGATATTGTTGGTGACCGGTGACGTTAAGGAAGAGTTGGTGTCTATTGGGTGGTCTAATTGTTTTTAGTTATTCACAATTATCGGTGTTGTGAAAGTTGAAACTCATTAATAGAATTAATTTGGGGTTTTTGTTGTTGTTGTCGGTTCTCGTTTACAGTTCCTGGTTGAAGCTTGTCGGAGATGGTGAGAACGAAGTCACTTTGGTTTGAGAAGGTGCGGAGAACAAAGGCAATAAGTTTGGTTTGGTTTGGAAATGAAAAAGGGGTTAATGTCAAAAATTATTTGAGTTTTTTGTTTGATTTTCAACTTATTTAGGTAAGTTTTTTCGATTTATTTTTGAACTTATTTGTTGTTTAGTCTAGATTTGATCTCTTTTCTGTCTTTGTTTGGATTTTGGAATTTAGTCGATTACGTTGATTTGTTGTAAGGTATTTTGGTAGTAATGTTATGTCTTTCATGGCGTGTTTCATAAGGAAGAGAGCAACACGATGACAAAAAACAATAGAGAAGAAATTAGGGGGAAAAGAGGCCAGGAAATAGAAAGATGATGACTTTATAAAATTCTAATATGACTATTAGACCCTTTTTCAAGGGTCTCACACTCATAATAAGTGTGTGTCACAGATTTTTTGAAACTAATTGTTACATCGGATGCCAAGTTAAAAAATATTGTTTAAAATATTGTACTTTGTTGAGTTTGAGGAATTCAGATTACAAAGGATCAAGTAGAAGGACTCACAATACAAACGTATACAAGTACAAATGTTCACCATACCTTTTTACCTTATTATTATTATTATTATTATAGCTTATGGCATATGTTTATTTCTAAGAGGTCGCTTGGTTGAGAACAAGTTATTTCAGGACTAATTATCTTGAGAAAAATTATCTTGGATAAATTTTCACCATGTATATGAGATAACTTATCTCATCACTATGACATAAATAATGAGATAAATTGTTTCAAACATGTCAACCAAACAAAACACCAAAATTAATCTCATGACTATTTATTCTTATCTCTCACACTAAATAACTCCTAATGGTTAAAATTACTATATTACAAAAAAAAAAACAATTTTATCGAAGATGACTTTTTCAAGCAAATAAGAATTTTCATTTTTCTTTCTCACGTCCACAACAAAGTAAATATTAAATTAAAAAATCATCAAACTCCAATAAAAAGTCACAAACTTTTAGAATAATGTATAAAATAATTTATTATTTTTAATTGATAGAATGCACACATACAAAACTTATACAATAAACTGATTTTTGTTATAAAATAAAGACTAAGTATTGAAATTAAACTTAATAGCAATTAAGGAGAGAAGAATATAGTAGAGAGATAAAATAGGAAACTTGAATCTTCCTTATTTTTGGTATCTTTTCCATAGAGATTACAATACCTTTTATAGGCATAAGAGGGTATAATGGACATTCACAAATTGTTATTATTTACAACACTCCCCCTTGAATGTTCATTTAAAATAAATTCTTAGTAAAGTAACAAATGTAAATAGTTGATCCTAATACGCATTACTTGCTGCCTCATTAAAAATCTTATCAGGAAAATCCAGTGGAATAAAACCTTGATTAAGGAAAAAAGAGTACAGCGCGTATTTTACTCCCCCTGATGAAAACCATGATTTAGTTGTCCAAGTTTTCTCATTCCAATCTTGTATACCATCTTTTCGAAAGTTGCGGTTGGCAAAGACTTGGTGAATAAATCAGCCACATTATCACTCGAACGAATCTGATGTACGTTGATATCACCATTCTTCTGGAGCTCATGTGTGTAGAAAAACTTTGGTGAAATGTGTTTCGTTCTATCGCCTTTTATGAATCCTCCCCTGAGTTGTGCTATGCATGCTGCATTATCTTCATATAAGGTTGTGGATACTTTGTCGCATTTCAAACCGCATTTTTCTCGAATAAGGTGTATAATAGACCTTAACCACACACATTCTCGGCTTGCCTCATGAATAGTTATTATCTCAGCATGATTTGATGAACAAAAATACCGTTTGTCAAATGCTCTATTTGCAAACCAAGACACAATTTTGTCTTTCCGAGATCTTTCATCTCAAATTCATTCTTTAAATAATTGATTGCCCTGTGAAGTTCCATTGGAGTTCCAATAAGATTTATGTCATTGACATAAATAGCAAGTATAACAAACCCTGATATTGTTTTCTTTATAAACACACATGGGCAAATCGCATCATTTATATAACCTTCCTTAGATAAATACTCACTAAGACGGTTATACCACATGCGTCCAGATTGCTTCAAACCATACAATGATCTTTGCAATCTAATTGAGTACATTTTCCGAGGCTTTGAACTGTATGCTTTGGGCATTTTGAATCCTTCGGGAATTTTCATGTATATCTCGTTATCGAGTGATCCATAAAGGTAGGCTGTAACCACATCCATCAAATACATTTCAAGTTTCTCATGGATCGTCAAACTAATGAAATAACGCAATGTTATTGCATCCATAACGGGTGAGTATGTCTCTTCATAATCGACGCCGGACATTTGAGAAAATCCTTGTGCAAGAAGACGTGCTTTATACCTTTGTATTTCATTTTTCTCTTTTCTTTTCCGCATAAAAACCCATTTATAGCCAACAGATTTAAAATCATTAGGTGTTTGTACTATAGGCCCAAAAACTTCGCGCTTGACAAGTGAATCTAATTCTGATTGAATTGCTTTTTGCCATTTTTGCCAGTCATTTCTCTGTCGACATTCTTCAACAGATTGAGGTTCAAGATCCTCACAATTTTGCATAATTTTTGATGCAACATTGTATGCAAAAACATAATCTACCGCTATTTCTGAGCGATTCAGATTTGTTTCATGATCACTTGATTTTATGGATAGTTCATTATTTCCTTGAGTCTCAAGCTCATTGATTCCTCCAAGGATATCAGAATTACTCACATCTTGACTTTCTATGTGAGGTTTTTTCATAGTGTCATTTTGATCTTTTAATTTTCTTTTTCTAGGATTTTGATCCTTTGATCCTAATGGTCTACCACGCTTCAGGCGTGCTTTTGACTCATTAGCTATGACACTAGTTGATGGTCCTACGGGGACATCAATTCGAATTGGGACATTCTTTGCAGGAACATGTGATTTAGTAATCCTTTTCAAATCTGTAAATGCATCTGGCATTTGATTTGCGATTTTCTGCAAATGAATGATCTTTTGTACTTCTAGCTCACAAATTGAAGTACGAGGATCAATATGAGACAATGATGGATTTTTCCACAAAATTTCTCCTTTAATTTCACTATTTTCTCCCCCTAATTTTGGAAAAAGTGTCTCATCAAACCGACAATCTGCGAATCGAGCAGTGAACATATCTCCAGTTAATGGCTCAAGGTAGAGAATAATAGAGGGCGATTCAAACCCAATATATATTCCTAACCTTCTTTGGGGACTCATCTTAGTGCGCTGTGGTGGTGCTACCGGCACATAAACAGCGCATCCAAAAATTCTCAGATGAGATATATTGAGTTGTTGACCCAAAGTCAATTGTAATGGAGAAAAATTATGATAATTTGTCGGCCTGAGACGAATAAGTGTTGCAGCATGCAAAATTGCATGACCCCACACAGAAGTGGGCAACTTAGTTTTCATAAGTAATGGTCTTGCAATCAACTGCAGTCGTTTAATTAATGACTCAGCCAGACCATTTTGAGTGTGAACATGAGCTACAGGATGTTCAACTCTTATCCCAATCGATAGACAATAATCATTGAATATTTGGGATGAAAACTCTGCAGCGTTATCAAGGCGAATAGACTTAATCTGATTATCAGGGAATTGTGCCCGTAATCGTATTATTTGTGCCAACAATTTCATAAATGCCAAATTGCGAGATGATAATAGGCATACGTGAGACCATTTAGAGAAAGCATCTATCAAGACCATAAAATATCTAAATGGCCCACTCGGTGGGTGAATTGGCCCACAAATGTCCCCATGTATACGTTCCAAAAACGCAGGGGACTCAATTTTGACCTTTGTTGGTGATGGTCTGACAATTAACTTGCCTTAATATCACGCATCACAAGAAAATTCACCATTTAAAAGAATTTTCAACTTCTTTAATGGATGCCCATTTGAATTTTCTATAATTCGTCTCATCATTATAGATCCTGGATGTCCCAGACGATCATGCCAAAGTACGAAAGTATTGGAATCAGTAAACCCCTGGTTTACTATAGAATGTGCCTCAATTGCACTAATTTTTGTCCAATACAATCCAGAAGATAAGGCCGTGAATTTTTCTACAACATATGTCTGCCCGGAGACATTTTTGGTTATACCAAGATATTCAAGATTCATTTCATCAATTGTCTTGATATGATAACCATTTTCACGGATATCTTTGAAACTCAATAAGTTTCTCCGAGATTGAGGAGAAAACATGTCATTATTTATTATGAGTTTAGTTCCCTTGGGCAAAATTATAATGGCTCTTCCGGAGCCCTTAATCAAATTAGTACTACCAGATATTGTAGTAACATTCATATTGCCCATACTCAAATGAAAAAAATACTTCTCATTTTTAAATATCGTGTGTGTTGTACCAGAATCAATCAAGCAAATGTCTTCATAATTTAATAATTTGCTTGGAGAATTATCCATATCTTCAAAAGTAATAAAATAAATTTATATTAAATGATTAATTATCTTTTGTTAAATATTTAAGAAATAATATAAATGTTAAAATGATATTTGAATCATTAATAATGCATAAGATTTTTATCACTCAAATTTTTAACACTAAATTTGATTTAGTTTAGTATGTTTAAAATAAATATTAATATAATTTATCATCTTGAAAAGACATTTGAGTGACAAAAAGGAAAAAAGTGTTTTCCACTAACCAATTTAGGTAGTGGTCTTACATATATATTTTGCTTTTATGACCACAAAAGTTAAAGAAAAGTATAATTTTAATATTTTTTCAATTTCTTTTCAAATCATAACATTCCAACTCACTTTCCATTAATGTTTCTAAAAGAATGGACTTAATTATGATCAATACAAAACAACAAATATTAATAACATTAGTAAATACAATCATGATTATTCTTTCATAATGGACTTAATTATGATCAATACAAAACAACAAATATTAATAACATTAGTAAATATCAACCATTATTATTCTTCCATATTCACAGAACGTCACCAATTAAGTGATCTATTTTTCCTTCAGGGTGTGTGAAGAAATCCGCCACATCCAAGTGTGTGATGTCAACATGATCAGTGATAAAATTAGTTTCGAGATTTTTATCCTTCCTTTTTAGTGATGCTTGATAAAGCTCAACCAAGTGTTTAGGAGTACGACAATCACGTGCATAATGACCCTTTCCACCACATCGGAAACAATTTATTTTAATTGTTTCACGTTTCTCATCTTTTCCTTTTCCCCTTTGATAACTATTTTTCTTTGGTGAATGATTAACACCGGGAAAAGGATTTCGCTCTTGGTCGTAATTACGACCACGTCCACGTCCACGATCACGGCCTCTTCCGCGCCTAGCGTGGTGGGCGTACACCTCATTCACTTCAGGAAGTGGTGTAGATCCAGTGGGACGATTCTCGTGATTTTTCATTAACAAATCATTATTTTGTTCAGCCACGAGAAGATGAGAAATCAGTTCAGAATACTTCTTGAAACCTTTTTCTCGATATTGTTGCTGTAAAAGCACATTCGAGGCATGAAATGTGGAGAACATTTTTTCCAGCATATCAACATCATTAACTGTATCTCCACATAGTTTCAATTGAGAAGTAATTCTGAACATGGCAGAATTGTACTCATGAATAGACTTAAAGTCTTGTAGTCTTAAATTCATCCAATCATATCGTGCCTTTGGATGAATGACCATCTTCAAATGGTCATACCTTTCTTTTAGGTTATTCCACAGAACGAGTGGATCTTTGACTGTGAGATATTCAATTTTCAAAATTTCGTCAATATGATGACGTAAGAATATCATTGCTTCAGCACAGTCTTGTTTTGATGCTTTATTTTCAATTTTAATGGTGTCTCCAAGACCCATAGCATCCAAATGGATTTCAGCATCCAATACCCATGAAAGGTAGTTCTTGCCCGAACTTTGAAGGGCAACGAACTCAAGTTTAGTAAGATTAGCCATAATAAAAAGAAGAAAAATAATAATACCTTAGCCTTCAAATTTAATCTTCAAATTTTGATATGACAGAGTCTCGTGCTGATAACGTGTTATAAAATAAAGACTAAGTATTGAAATTAAACTTAATAGCAATTAAGGAGAGAAGAATATAGTAGAGAGATAAAATAGGAAACTTGAATCTTTCTTATTTTTGATATCTTTTCCATAGAGATTACAATGCCTTTTATAGGCATAAGAGGTGTATAATGGACATTCACAAATTGTTATTATTTACAACAATTTTAATGTATTAAAGGTGTCTTTTCTTTTTCATATATATAATTTAACTCTCACAAATACTTATTGAAAAAATTAGTTAAAATGTATTTTATGTCTTTCTACTTAATAATATAATAATATGATACACATATAACAATTTTTTTATATATATATTTCTTATTATTATTAATCAACCCAAGACATAATATACGCTTAACTAATTTTAATATAAAAAGTGCTTTTTCCCCTAACAAATGAAAAAATTAGTTAAATAAACTATATATTTTTTTATTATCATAGGAAAATAAAATAAAATTGGTAAATGGTTTGAACATTGGAGTAGACGTTGGCAGAGTTTAAGCCATAGACTAGTTATTATTATGCAGTATCGTTGGAGTTGAACATCTTCCTTCAATCGACAAAGATGATAATAGGAAGAGCAGTTACAAAGAGATCATCGTGGTTTGTGAGGTGGATTTCAGTTTCCAGTGTTGAATTGAATGGGAATCGGCGATTAGCAGCCCTTTGGGGGAACGGTGATCATGGCAGGCTAGGGCATGGAAATCTTGAGTCGCAATGGAGACCTAATGTTCTGCCTTCTTCTGCTTTTGATAATCAAAACCTCCGTGAAATTGCATGTGGCGGAGCTCATTCTCTCTTTCTAACAGGTTCTAACAATATTCCTTACAAACTATCTTGCTACAATATTGAAATACTTGGGGTTATTTTTTGTGATGATTCATACAATATATAATTTGGGGTCTTGGCTCACTTATCTGTGGTAAAAAAACAAACCAGAAAGTAAAAAACTTAAACTTTAAACTAAGGCTAATACTTTGCATTTTTTCCCTTCAAGATGAGTAATGCATTACAAATAGGTTTACTTATGGAACTAATGCTTGGAAGTAAAATGTATTAGAGCGGTGGAGTGGACCGTATACCTTTTCCAAGTGCAATCGGTGTACCCGGAGGAAATACGCGTAGTAGATGCATGGTCTGGTACCAGATGTGAATCATCTGGGAATGATGCTGACCGTGGACAGAGATGATAAGTCGGGAGGGGTGAAACTGTGAATAGAGATGTACAAGTAACACTAGATTCCTTGAAAGTCATTATAGGTAAGACTTCAGAGATATCAGGATGTGAAGTAAGACCGAGACTTAAAAAAGTAAAATTGGCTGACATAAGATACCACCGAAGATCAGGGTGAGTAGACACGATACCCCTTTTGAACTCGAGAATAACCAAGGAAGATTCACTTGAGAGCACGAGGGATGATTTTTTTTTTTCAGGGTGAGTAGAGATGATACCCCCTTGAACTCAAGAATAACCAAGGAAAAAGTTTCTTCCCATTATTTCTCCAAAACGGGTTACTAGGTTCAAGTTTAGAGTAGTTATTTGCAGATTTTGGAAGAAAGAGCTTCTATGCGTGTTTTGTGCTTCGAGGTTTATGCTGGGGCCATATAAAACCCTCATTCCTCCAGTTTGAGTGGGTAATTTAACTTCAGCCACAGGGTTATCACACTCAGCTTCAAACCAGTCTATAATCCATACACATATTCCCAACTAGGAAAAGGTAGATACTGTCTACTTCTCAAAATAAGCTTGGCCATAAGCAACCCCATCAAAAGGATAGAGACGATCTTAATATGGAGGGAGGCAGATAATACCTTGGTTTCTTTTTTGTGGTGCAACTGAGACTTCGTTAGGCCAAGTTCTCACTTAGTTTCGATGGTGTCAGGTCTTGAATTGTGTGAGATTATTCCTGTTGGAGAGGTGGATGACATTGCGTTGTTGGCTTAAGTCTTGAATTGCTGGGTTTGGCTCTTCTGAATACATTTCTTGTACCTTTAGGTGCTTCAAACAAGGATCATACAGTGTGGAATCCGTTTCTTCAGAGGGTCGAGAAAGAAAAATTATTAGTCCAAAGGGCAGGACAAAAGTGCTTATTAAGAGAACTTTATTGAGCATCCTACTTACTAGTTACTGCATGTCTGTATTTCATGCTCCAACTGATGGGGCACGGAAATTTTATTTGGTGCTTCGGAGACTATCACATTTCCTATAAAAGGGGAAAGACTTGGAATTAAAAATTTATAAGTTCTAATAAAGCTTTACTAGGAAAATAGTTGTCTGAGGTTTGGGGTGGTAGTCTAGGTTCTGTGGAGGGGGTGATAGTCAATATATTGGGATCACAAAAGGGTGATGGAAGACTTGAGATATCATTTTTCCATTCAGTTGTAGTTTGTGGAGGAATATCATGAAGGGATGAGATTATTTTGTGCAAAATATCTCATTCTAGGTCAGAGACAGGAGGAGAGTTTATCTTTTGGGATATGAATGGTGTGGGAACATAGTATTGAAAGATGAATTTCAAAGTTTGTACAAAATTATCTTGCGAAAGAGACCCGATAATTCAACAAATTAGGGGGACACGGAGAGCCTTTTTGAGATTTAGAAGGATTTTCAAGATTGGAAATGAATGAGTGTCAAAGATTATTAGCCTTACTTCATAGGCAAGTCAATCCGATGTTTGGTGGTGGGGCCCCAGAAATAATAGCGTGTTCTTGATGCTTTTATGAGTAACTTTTGGTTAGGGAAGCGTTTTCCCATGTAATGCAATATGGGTTCCAAATGTACCGAGAAATGCGTGATTTTTCACTTGGCTAGCCACTACAGGGGTGATTTTGACAACGAAAAATCTGAGAAAGCGGAAGGTTGTCTGCGTGAGTTAATGTTGCATGAGTTAGTGTTACTGTTACATGTGTAAGGAGGTTCACATTACACATGTAACTCTAACTCCTGAACAACCTCTATCTTTCCTCCTTTTAGCTAACTCCTACAATCAAGTACCACCACCAGAGCTCGAAATACCACCTTCGCAAGCAGGGACCAATATTCTTCATCCATCTTATTTTTTAAATTTGTTTTTTGCTCGAGCTATTTTATTGTTTAGGAGGAGAACAAGGTGGTTAGAATATTTGGTGTGATACTTGAGCAAAATGGATATAGAAGATCCATATAGTCGAAACCACCTAATTCAATAGTCAATGCTGACTTTTGTATTGCCTGGTTTTTGATATGCATGTTAGCATCAATAGCTGTTCAATTTTCCTTTTTTTGATAACACTTTTTCAAACGTGTCCACCAGCATCTGTCTAATTTTATTTCATGATATAACTTGTTCAGAAATAACTAGTGATAGGAATGTAGGAGTTTTGTTACTTGGTATTTGACCCAATAGGATAGTTCAGTTCAAAACTATCGCTAAAATAATGTTTGATTGCTAGTGCATCAGTAGAGACTTACTTACAAATTAATGACCCTCTCTTTTTGCAGATCATGGTCGTGTTTATGCTTGTGGACTCAATGATTATGGACAGCTAGGGGTGTCAGATGACAGAGCTTATATAAGTGTATGCTATTTTGACCTTTCTTGATACAGTTTCAGAATTTGGATAGGTTGGAACTTGGAAACAGAACTTCATCTATCAAATGAACATATTATTTTTATCATACAATAAGTACGTCGTAGTATTTGGATAGGATATAACTTCATTAATTAACTGAATACATTTTCGAAATCATGCAGTAACTGTATAGTACCAATGAATGACAAATGAACAGACTTAAGGGTCTTCTAGATAAGCAAACATGTTTGAAAGTGAAAGTTCCGGAAAACTTATATGAAGAAGGTGACAATTATACGGCTGAAAAATTGTTCGGTTAGATCTGGAGTCGAACTGAAGATCTCGATGGAGGAGATGAAAAGATTTATTTCAAAGGAGGGAGAAATGATCAAAACAGAGAAGTTAAAGGGCCAGACAAATATTACAACTACGGCCAAAGAGGTTAGTTGAATAGAAAAGTCTAGGATTTTGTGGTTGAAGAAGATAAACAACAGGAAAAACTTCCATAGGAACACTTCATTGACATAATTATTGTTTTTGGGAGGGAAGTAGACGACCTTGTGAAGATTAGAGAGGGATTGGTTCTCCAAACAATTATATCGGGAAAAGATAGGAGTTGGAGATTCTCTCTTGAGAGGTTGAATTCAATAGTTTGTATAGAAGGGAGACACTGAGTCTTGAGATGAAATATTTTTGATTAGATGATATTGGATGTTCTTCAAGCTTTCCACTTTCTCTCCCAAAATAAATTAGGTGTCTAAATGCCTATTTTTTTTTTTGACTTTCATCTTTAATGAAGTGTTCACACTTCGTCTAACTAAAAGTTTAACCTTTTAAAGGAGACACATTTATTTATTGATGTTAGGATAGCAACATGCTTCCTTATATGCATGTATGACTTTGTTTTCTTGGGCCAAAGTTCTTTGTTAATGGGTGACAGACTGACAGGGAACTTTAACGATGGATCTCAACTTGGATTTGATACTATGTTGAGGTGTGTGATCAACTCGTCTAAAAATTTAAATTGTTATATGCATTTCGATATATCTTAGGTCTACAATAATCTCATAGGAGGTGCCTATTTTATGAAGGATCGTAAATATATAAGTTTGGTAGATACATACTTAATATACTTACACTCCCTGAAATGTCTTTGTAGGAGAAAGATGAATTCTTGATGCGCCTTTGATTATGAGTTGGTCAATTGATTTTCAAGGTAGCGATGTCTGGAATATTATGTGAATCAGGCCTAATAATGTCTATAAACTTTTTAAGTGGTCCTTTCCTGAAGATGTATATGGAGAATAGGGTTTGGGAAGAAGTAGAGGCTTATGTCAAATGTGTCACGACCTGTTTCTTAGCAAGCCATGACCGGCATCCCTTCATTAACTTGGTAAGTGAACCTTCTTGGCTTTATACTTAAAATGCAATATAAATAGAACTTATAACTTCTTATTTAATCTAAGCACCAAAACTGATGAAAAATACTACTCCCTCCCCATTTATGTGAGACAATTAGGAGTACGAGGGTCAACTTTCTAATAACCCACATACTTTATATTCTTTCTATTACCATAACCGCAGAACTTTATGCAGAAGTAAGGTAATCCAAAGTGATAACATTTGTAATGCAAAAGATAGAAATCCATAACCTAAATACTGTAAAACCGTCTATGAAGTGGCTAATTTGATTGTATAAACTGTATAAAAATTACTATCCTGACTGATTGCAAAAGCAGAGCTCACCAATAAACCTTTTGAATGTGAGGGAGATCCTAGTTCGTGGTATGACAGTCAACGACACTTGTCAATGTAGGTTTCCACAAAAGAGAACGTGAGAACTGTTAGAATATGAATAGGTTTATACAATCCTATTTAGAATAGGAATATGAATAGGTTTATACAATTCTATTTAGAATAGGAATATGAATAGGAACAGTAAATCTAATACTCCAGCGCATGAGCATGTTCTGATCAGTTTTTCAGTGACTTTCTTGTTTAATATGGACTCATGTATTGGAATTCCAAGACAATCCATATATTTATTCCAGTTTTTGAGAACTTTTCGAAAATAACTGCATTGTGAAGAATTCTGTATAGAGAAACCACCTAATTTTGTTGCTCAGGGGGAGTTTAGTAGCCTCGTGTGTTGATTACGTAAGTCACTCTATGGTCTAAAGTAGTCTTTTCAAGCTTGGTTTGGGAAGTTCAACACTGTAATTTTATCACTTTGTGTATTATCGACATTATGCATCGAATTCAGTATTTCATGAGAAGATCGAGCACATTGAGATTGATTGACATTATGCATCAAATCCAGTATTTCATGATAAGACAATCACATTAAGATTGACTGTCAGTTTTGTGAAGTCGAGTGATCAACTTGCAGATATCTCACCAAGCCTCTCATCGGTCCTCATATTAATTACATTTTTAAAAAGCTAGGTACATGACTTGTATGCACTAACTTGATGGGGAGTGTTAGAATATGAATAGGTTTATACAATCCTATTTAGAATAGGAATAGTAATAGAAATAGAAATAGTAAATTGTATCCTACTTGGTAAAGGATTGTATTGTAGTGACTAGTGTCTATAAATGGGGTTTCTATGTAATAATGTAGAGGAAACAATTCAGTAGTATTCTTCTCCAATGTTTCTCACAAGTACGACTTCTTCGCCTCTCAGAGATCATCGTGACACCCTAACTTAAGATAAAAAGCCCCACATCGATAAAGCACATGAGAGATGTTGGTTATATAAGTAAGAATGCCTTACCTACTAATGACATGTTTTAAAGCCATATGGGCCAAGGCCGAAAGTGGACTTCCCTTTGATGAGCTGAATTCATACACAAAATAGGTCGATCTAGGAATTCGAACAAAAGCAAGGAAAAATCAAAGGCAGTTGAATTTAATTTCCCTGTTCATCATCGTCCTGTGACTCGATCCTTCTCTAAGAATCCTAACATATTGTTGATAGGTTACAAAGTTATACGGGGCAAGATGGGAGTGACTTTCATGACGGACAAGACGAGGGAAGCGAGGTTGAGATGATTCAGACATGTGAAGAAGAGGCCCGTTGATGCGCTCGCCATAAGGAGGTGTGGGAGGTGGCTGTAGTGGGAGTTAGGAGAGGTAGAGGTTGGACAAAAAAGAAGGGGGGTGGGATTGATTGGACAACACATGACACAACTTCGACTTAGTGAGGACATGACCCTAGATAGAAAGGTCTGGAGGACAACGATTAGGGTAGAAGAATAGTAGGTAGTGGAGTGCCCCATCTCCTCTCCCTTATTAGTAGTAGTATTTAGCAATCACGTAATTTCTTATTCTCCAATGTGTTTTTACTATTTTTTTGCCTCATTTTGCTTAGTATATTGATATTTTGTTGTCATTTTTGTCTTTGTGTGACCTTGTTCCGAATAACTCCTCTTTTGAGTCGAGGGTCTATTGGAAATCGCCTCTCTATCCCACAAAATGTGGGGGCATGGTCTGCGTACATCTTAACTTCCCCAGGTCCTACTTATGAATTATGCTAGGAATACTATTTTCATTTCGTATCATATTGGCCTGATATTATGAATCATGCTAGGTATACTATTGTTATTAAAAAGCTAGGTACATGACTTGTATGCACTAACTTGATGGGGAGTGTTAGAATATGAATAGGTTTATACAATCCTATTTAGAATAGGAATAGTAATAGAAATAGAAATAGTAAATTGTATCCTACTTGGTAAAGGATTGTATTGTAGTGACTAGTGTCTATAAATGGGGTTTCTATGTAATAATGTAGAGGAAACAATTCAGTAGTATTCTTCTCCAATGTTTCTCACAAGTACGACTTCTTCGCCTCTCAGAGATCATCGTGACACCCTAACTTAAGATAAAAAGCCCCACATCTATAAAGCACATGAGAGATGTTGGTTATATAAGTAAGAATGCCTTACCTACTAATGACATGTTTTAAAGCCATATGGGCCTAGGCCGAAAGTGGACAATATCACTAGCAGGCTGGGTATTGAACCTGAGACCTCAAGAGTTCCTCCACTCCTTCAAAATATCAATAAAGCCATCAACTTCAAGCCACCAATTGTAGCATCAAGGGACCATGATCTAGTTAGATTCTTCGTAAGATAGACTACTTTATACACTTAAGAATTCATCACCACATTTAGTTGAAAAAGGAATCTGTCAAGTCTTGAAGCAGTCAAGTGATTTCTGCTCTTAAACCATGTGAAATTTTCCCCTGAGGAGGACCAACAAGTTCAAGTTCTCTAATACAACCTGAGAGTTCATTCATTGCTGCTGTATTACTGTTGTTCCAACATCGTTCAGAAGTACATTTTGATGTGTTAACTCCACAAAGTCACCCATTTCCCCGAACACTGATAGGCGATAGCTACAAGTTCCCACCCTAAATGGTTCCTTTTGTATCTTGTATTAGGTCATCAACTCTTGTGAGGATTGAGAGGAAAAATTCATGGTGGTAGAAAATTCCCCAGTTTTAATGATCTCTCCTTTACATTTGCTTTTGTCCAAAAGAAATAAGTTTCTCCCCCTTCTTTGGACTTTGATGAAGTAAAGGTATTTTCGTTCATAATCATGCCCATGTTTATGGACATAAAAGTGGCCGTATACAAGGAGTAAATACAAAAACATACTCTACAAACTTCACCCAATCTTCTATATAAGAAGGAATTCTATGGATACACCAGAGGAAAATAAGGGACTGAAGTTGTGCCAGTTGCATCCAAATAGCAACAATCAACCCACTCTTGCTATAAGCCTTCTTCCCTAGACCAAGAATTTCATTTTTTATACTGCGAAATGCCATAAATTTTATTTGAATACATAGAAGTAGTCTCCAATGTTCAGTTGAACACCTTAACTATCAAAGTGTCCAGATAGACACCTCCTGTCATACTTATTCGTGATTATTTTGTCTCATAAGGCAAACCGATGAGCCCTAGTCTGTCACCTCCTATCATACTTATGTTTCTTAACAGTAGTCTCAGCCACGCAACGGAACTGCTGATTTAACTAAGTTGGCGTGGGATATTATTATTGCAGGAACCACTTGGAGTCGCTGGACTACCCAAAGAAATTGTAAAAGTTTCAGCTGGTTATCATCATTCTGCTGCTATTACAGGTTTTATTATAATTGATTTTGATGGATGATGGATCTTTTATACAGGTCTCTTATGGTTGATTTTGATGGATCTTTTATCTTGTATGCTATTAAATATAATTGTTTTTTACTAGTTCTAATCATCTGCATTTTCTCATTTACTGGGTTGTAGTTATCTGTTGCTGGTTGATGCTTCCGTTTTTATTTTCTGTTTAACATGTGAATTAATTTTCTTCTGTTCATTTTGTTATCTTCCTTGGTGTTAGAGGCTGCTGGGTCTTAGACTTGTATTCAATTGCATCATCCATCCACCGCTTCTATATTTAACTGCTTTTATCAAGAAATAATTATTTAACTTGTTGATAGTTTAGAAAGTATTGTGTTGTGTATGTGCGACAGAGAGCCAAATAACTTGATTTAATTATAACGCTTGTACTTTTCTTATTATTCTAGAATAGGAAGAATTAATTATATTATTAGTAGTTTTCTTATTAGTTTAGAATAGGATTTATGTTTCCTAGTCATAAGAGTTTCTATTACTGTAAGAAGACTCATATTTAAAGGAGGATTGGAGGAATAAGAAGTACGCAGATTTTTATGAGAAAACAAGAGATAGGAGTTCTCTCTTTTAATGAGCTCTAAGGTTTCGGCTTCCCTTTGATGAGCTGAATTCATACACAAAATAGGTCGATCTAGGAATTCGAACAAAAGCAAGGAAAAATCAAAGGCAGTTGAATTTAATTTCCCTGTTCATCATCGTCCTGTGACTCGATCCTTCTCTAAGAATCCTAACATATTGTTGATAGGTTACAAAGTTATACGGGGCAAGATGGGAGTGACTTTCATGACGGACAAGACGAGGGAAGCGAGGTTGAGATGATTCAGACATGTGAAGAAGAGGCCCGTTGATGCGCTCGCCATAAGGAGGTGTGGGAGGTGGCTGTAGTGGGAGTTAGGAGAGGTAGAGGTTGGACAAAAAAGAAGGGGGGTGGGATTGATTGGACAACACATGACACAACTTCGACTTAGTGAGGACATGACCCTAGATAGAAAGGTCTGGAGGACAATGATTAGGGTAGAAGAATAGTAGGTAGTGGAGTGCCCCATCTCCTCTCCCTTATTATTAGTAGTATTTAGCAATCACGTAATTTCTTATTCTCCAATGTGTTTTTACTATTTTTTTGCCTCATTTTGCTTAGTATATTGATATTTTGTTGTCATTTTTGTCTTTGTGTGACCTTGTTCCGAATAACTCCTCTTTTGAGTCGAGGGTCTATTGGAAATCGCCTCTCTATCCCACAAAATGTGGGGGCATGGTCTGCGTACATCTTAACTTCCCCAGGTCCTACTTATGAATTATGCTAGGAATACTATTTTCATTTCGTATCATATTGGCCTGATATTATGAATCATGCTAGGTATACTATTGTTATAAATTATGCTAGGTATACTATTGTTATCTTGTAACAACTATCAAGGAAATTATAAGTCGTTTAGAACATCTTCTTTGTGATTTTAGGTCTTACCTATGGATCGGTGTCTCTGTAGCTCAGCGCACACATGACCCAACAATTTCAAGCGACCTTCTCTTAGTGTATCTCCTCAATATATCCCACTTGCATCTTCTGGCGTGTGTAGTCAATTTTAATAATCTTATCTTATCTTGTATGACTGCACAACCATCATTGCGTCTGCATCTCTGCAACACTCAACTTGTGAACAAATTGTACTAAAACGGCCCAAGATTCACTACCATATAACATTGTCAGTCTTCTAACTGTTATGTAAAACATACCTTCAACCTTTAGTATCATTCTTCAATAATATTACACTCAACCTATTTAATACTTGTTCAAGGAATATTGTTAGTTTTTTTTTTTTTTTTTGACAATGGTAACTTTACTTCTATATATCCACAGACCACAGGTATACTACAACCCAAGTGTAGTTCCCCTTCAAAAGTATTACAACTTACAACTTGTAATTCAATTATGTGATATACAAAAAGTTTAAAACATATCTTCTGTTTGAGCTAATAGTTTTTGCTCACAACAAAAATAGAAAGGCCTAATATTCATTTTAAGATTCTGAATGTTGTTCTGAGTCCCCTCAAAGCACCTTTTGTTCCTCTCAATCCAAATTGACCACCAAATGCATGCCGGGACGATCTTCCATCTTTCTTCCTTCTTGCTCACATTACCATCCATATTCCAGCATCTTAGAATGTCTGCAATGCTTCCAGGTTTCACCCAATAACCCAACTAGTCCCTTTCAGACTGATGAACATCCTCCAAAGCTGGTCTGTCCATTTGCAGTGTAAAAAAAGATGGTTGATTGTCTCAGCTTGTTCCCCAAATAAAAAACAGCCAGCTGTTAGTTGGTGACATTGTTCAGATTATCATGAGTTTATCATGATTTAACACTGCTTCTTTGCCAAAAGCCAGATGAAACGGTTAACTTTGTAAGGAATTTCTGGTTTCTATATCATCTTCCAAGGCCAATCTCTTTCCTTCAAACTCCTACATTTAGCTCCTTGTATGCAGATTTTACAGAAAAAATTCTCTTACTGTTTCTGTTCCATTCTAGTCTGTCCACTTCTTCAGTCAGATTGTGGAATCTTGCTACTGAGTTATAGTTTTCTGTTATCCTCCCGATCTCCCAATCATTCAGATATCTCCTTAGATATAGATTCCATCCTTGTCCAGTCCACATCATGGCAACTGTGGCTTGTTGTTGCTGGCTCAGAGTGTATAGCTCCGGATGTTGTTGATACATTGTTAAAAGCCCTGCCTATTTGTCTTGCCAAAAAGAGGTTTTCTGTCCATTTCCTATCCTCACCTTAGTTCTGGTCTGCATCATTGGCCAAAGATTCTTAATAGCTCTTCAGACTGAACATCCATAGGGTCTTAAGGGGTTTTGATTTAAAGTTTATAAAGAATTGGTTATTACAGCAATTATGCCTCTGTCTCAAGATAGATGGCTAGCTATGACGAATTGGTTATAATTTTAGGTTCTGTTTTGGGAAATATATCTAATCCAAGTACAAATGTTTTTTGAAAAAGTGCCTTTTAGGAAATTGTAAGAAAACTCTGGAAGAAATATTCCCAGACCTGTTCAAACACCACCAAAGAGTGGTAGAAGAAACAGAGTCCTATATCTAAAAGCACAGCACCTTCACTTGTATGACTGTGTCATCCAGTATGTAAAACATTATACTTAGTTGTTACGAAGTATGACTATGCATCTGCCAGACTCCACATCTGGGTACAAACTAGAAAAAAGAATTTCATGAGGACCATTAGTGTACCTATGGTATATGGCTCTATTCAAACAACATAAAAGAAAAATAGCAAACCTGTAAAGTTTAATGTTTGAATGAAGGCAATTCTCCCTCCACCAGAAGAGGACCCGTACCAAGACTGATGAGATATTTGTGTTTAGTTTTTTTTTGACACTAGTAACATTGTATTTCAGTCAGTACTAAGTACTGAAAAACCATATTTACAAAAAGAAGAAAAAGATTAAAGTCCTTCCAATGCTAAACCAGGAACTAGATGGACCCTAAACCATCTATAATTGACTCAGTCTCATTGGAGTAGACATTTGTACACCAAAAACAGAAGAACAAAATACATTTAAGCTTGACTTCCTGCAAGTTGTTGTCCCTATTTTCAAAACATCTGTCATTTCTCTCTCTCTCCATATAGTCCTCCATATACAAGCAGGTATTATCCTCTACTTTCTCTGTTTGTAGCCTCAACTCCAGCCTCCTCCCAACTGAAAAGAGTCTCATCAATCTTACTAGGCATACTCCAAGAAATGCCTCTGAGATTAAGGAAAATCTGCCACAGTTGAACAGTGAAATTGCAGTGTAGAAAGAGGTGTTTTACTGTGTCTCTGTATCCTTGCCACATAAGGAGCATCTGTTGCATAGAGATATACCTCTCTTGGCCACGTTGTCCAATGTCAAAACTGCTTCATTGGCTAGCAGCCAGGTGAAGCATGCCACTTTTTGTGGCACTTTGACTCTCCAGATTTGCTTCCAAGGCCATTTGAAATCTTGATTCTCCATAAGACTTGTTTGTTTATATCCTTCCTTCACCCTGTATCTTCCTTTGTTGTGCCCATGCCACCTTAAATAGTCTTCCATTTGACCAAATGAAAAGCCTTCCTTTCCTTATTGCGTTGCCACAAGAAGTTCCTTCTGACTTTATCCAACCTTTGAACTACTGACTGGGTATATGAAAGAGAGATAACATATACGTAGGGAGGGCATCTAAGACTGAGTTAATCAAAGTTAGTCTACCTCCCAAGGATAGATATTGTGATCTCCATCTGGTTAATTTCTTTTTACATTTCTCCAGTAGTGGATTCCAAATATCTATGGACCTATACTCTGCCCCCAGAGGCATGCCCAAATATATTGATGGTAAAGTGCCTATAGCACCTCCTAGGATTTGAGAAAGGTGATCCATTTCTTGAACCACATTAACTGGATACAAGTGGCTTTTGTTCCAATTTATATGGAGCCCAGAAATGGCTTCAAAATACACCAATATAAGTCTTATTATCAAGAGTTGCTCCTCCTCAGCCCCACAAAAAATTAGTGTGTCATCAGCATACTACAAATGTGTGATCTCTACACTGATATTTGTGTTTAGTTTTATTACATTGTTAACATATAGACCAATGAGGCAAGTGGTTTGCACTCGTCTGCCTTTTTATTTTCGATTGTTTTATTGTTTCCTTTTCTTTGTTTTATTTTTGATTTACATTCTAGGTCATTTAGCAGTTTTAGTTTATAAGCATTCATTCTTTTTCCATAGCCTCTTCATTTCCTTTTCCCCTAATTTTTAAATAGATTGAATTATTTACATTTAAATAAGTCGGCTTCCTATAATATTCTGCAATTTCATTGCAGTGGATGGAGAACTTTATATGTGGGGGAAGAACACAAATGGTCAGCTTGGCCTTGGAAAGAGTAATAGTACTATGCTCTACATTATGTTCTTTTTGGCTTCTCCTTTAACCATTTTCGTTGCCGTTGTTGTCCTAAAACGCGCACAAGTATACGTGGCCGACAAGTAACAAAGTAGCGAATCAAGTATTTTTTTAGAAAGATGAATCAAGTATTGTTTCCACATAGCGTTTTATCATATATTTTGTGAAACTTGAAAAAAAAAGAAGAGCTTTTGAAGTTGTGTTTGGACATGCATTTTATTTGGAATAAAATTGTAGTTGTGAGTGGAAGAAAAATTTCTCCCAAAACTGATCAAGTTCCATGGACAAATAATGTTTTCAAATATTTTGTGAAGAAAAGATTCCAAAATCTATGGCCAAACGAGAGCTAACTATATCACTAAATAATATTTTTACAAATTATCGAGTCAAGAAAAGATTCAAAATGTTGTTTGACAAACTATTGCTACTAAATTAGCTAAAGACGGAAAATAATTGATCAACACATTTAGGGTGAGTTGGATTACAATGAGAGAAAATAATCTAGAGTTACGGGTTTGGTCTATCAATCCTGTTAAATTCTTCAATCAATTACTTACAATTTGGAGTGTTAATTGACAGGGTTGATTTTACTCACAGAAATCTATAAATTGCTGCTCACCTTATTCAATTTAACCTAATGCTTATTTTCTGTGGAATTAGAAATAACAAAGAACACATTAATTATTTCTGTAAAATACTTAAGCAAGCCGATTAAGTATATTTCTATCTTAATCGTGAATCTGTTCTCTAGTTCCCAAGTTCAAGAGCTTTCCCTATTTAATCTTGTTGCAATCAAGAATTCTCCTTTTCAAGTTCAATTCAAGATTCATTGATAGTATCTACTTGGTATGGAGAGCTAGTAAAGATGGAACCTTTTCAGTAGAGAATGTTGTAGTTTTCTAATGAAACATACAGGATACTGGGATACTAGTTGGCCGTGGAAAGGGATTCGGAGAACTAATGCTCCTATAAAGGTAGCTTGTTTTGGTTGGATTGCAGCATTGGGAGTCTGCCTTACTCAGGATAAGCTTGAGAATTTTTTTTGCACCAAGTAATAGATGTTACTTATGTGAAGAATAGTTGGACACTGAATCACCTTCTTATGCATTGCAATATAGCTATACATTGTTGGGAATTTTTCTTCTGTATTTGGGGGATTTCTTTGATCATGCCTCAGAGTTTAAAGGAATTGTTGGAGAGTTGGCAGCACCAGAGAACGCATAAAGCTTTGTGCATATTCTGGACTATGGCTAGAAAGAAATAATGCTTGTTTTGATGGGCAAAAGGACCATATTTTGAGAGTTAAAATCAAGTGTTCACATAATTTGTTTAGTTGGTGTAAAAGTAGTTTCTTGATAACATAGATCAATATCTGGAGTTTCTGGAGTTGTGAGGAAGATGTTGTAATTGACTGTATGTATATTCCCAACAGTCTTTTCTAACTTTTGGTTTTGGTACCTTCTTGGTACTTAGTCAATAAACCTTTACCCTATAAAAAAAGAAAAAAAAGAAAGACATTGAAGAGATCGAGAGCTAATCCGTCTCTTCCTAAAGTGAGGTTATAGGACAAAACAGATACTCCCTAAGACGAGATAGAAAAGAGAACAAAGGTGACTGAGGGAACACAACGAAGTGGAGTTTGATTCTGAATGGCGGAGGAAGGCATGCCCAGAAATGTGAGTTCTGCATCCCCAGAAATGCAGCAGGACATGTGCACATAAGTTTGCGTGCAGTCTCAATAATATGCTTAATTTTTTCTGTGCTACCCCGTGGAATTATCATGTTACTTGTAGAGATATCTGGTTGCTTGCCGGATATTGAAGAGGGCAATTGTATTTTGCCTCGAATAAGTAGTAACATTTGATTGATTGGGTAACGGTGAATTTATTCTGAGCAACATGATCATTTTTGGAAGGTCGATCATGTAAAGAATATCACACATCACGTGTATAGCCCAACCTTTTACAAAGCTACAGCTTGTCTGGGTTTTTCTACAACGACCATCATTCTGATTTTCAGTCCGAGACACTAGAATAGAAGATTCTACTATGCCACTATATGACTAGACAAAATATGTGGTGCAACATGTGTGCAACTAGTCGTAATAACTGAGAGAACTGTTTGTCCATGATAGGAGCAATAGGGATAGCCAGAATTTGGTCATATGCACAGAGTCAAGTTTATATGGAAGCACAACAAGTATCAAAAGGAAAAATATTTCCTAACGTTGCTCCAATTGTTTATTAATATTTGCAGCAGCAGGCATCAACTCATTGAAGTCTTCCTAAACTGCATGAACATGTCCAAGATATGTAGACATATCAAAATCCTTCCTTTAAAGGTTAGTCAACCGAAAAGTCACATTATAAACACGAGAGGTGTCTTTTGTGTATGTTCCACAAGGCTTTTTCCCAAACTAGAAAGCAAGTCTGGAATGGACGAAATAGAGTCATCAACTTCGAATAAATAGATATCCACAATAGGCTACATAATTCAGCATCAATCTTTTCCCCTTCTACCTATCCTTTTCATTAATATCCTTAGCTTGTTTGATTAGGTGATCTTGAGCACCTTTTCCCTTGTACCATAATTGAACAGAAGAAGACCTACACCCCACTAATCAAAGGTTTTGTGGTGATAGAGTGATTCGAGTTTCTTGAAACTATAGTTTTAGCACCAAAATATCTGATATGAAAGACATGAAGATGGTTTTAAAAGGAAAGTTCAACCAAATATCAAATTTATGTTGTAGATGTTACCAAATTGCTAGCAGTGTAAAAAAATAGAGAAAAAATCTGTCTGAGTCAAAAAAAACCCAAACAATTGTCGTAATCTGGCAGAAAGTTATTAGAATGTGGTGGTATTTTGATGGATAGGCTTGGGCTGAGAGGCGAGTTGCTGAGATGAAAACTTCTCGCTGGACAACTGCCTGGAAGGTCACTCACGCGTTGGCGCGTGGCTGGATCTCGTTGGATAATTCTTCCCTCTAGAAGGTTTATAGAAGGATAGATGGAGCGAGATTGACTGGGGTCTGATCTCACAAAGGTTCTGATCCTATTGGTGGTGCTGTTATATACAGTACCCTGGGAAGCACTGAAGTCTTGGCACATTGGTGTAGTTGCTTGGCAATACAATTTCTCTTTTACAAATGATTATTTTCTCAAAAGAATGCTCTGATAACATGTGAGAAAGATGAGAAGGAAGAGAAAGTGTTGCTTAATTATTCCTCAAATTATTGGGGTTTAAATAACTATGTTTATATGTTCTATGAAGTAAAGAAAATTAACTATATAGTTACAAGGAGCAAATCAGGCTATCTACTGTATTTACAATAATTTTAGAACATTCACCGGATTCTAACATAAGTGCAAAGCAAAAAAAAAAAAAAAAAAAGCGAATAAACTGGACGAAAGACAGGAAAATATATGATGTAGATGTTACCAGAGTGCTAGCAGTGTCAAAAAATAGAGTAAAAATCTGTATGAGTCAAAAAACTGGGATACGATCACCGGAATCTGGTTAATATTATCAGAATGCTGTGGAATTGTGATGGGGAGTCTTGGACCGAGAAGGCGAGTTCCTGTGAAGAAAACTTCTCGCTAGAAAACTGCATGGAAAGGTCACTCACGTGTCGGCACGTAGCTGTATCTTGCCGGATAATTCTTCCCTCTTGAAGGCTCGTGGGAGGTCAGACTGGTTCGAGATTAACTGGGGTTTGATCGCACGAGGGTTCCGATCCTATTGATCGTGCTGGTATATACAGTACCTGGGGGAAGCAATGAAGTCTTTGGAACAGTGGTGTAGTTGCTGGAAAGTTGCTCGGCAATAGAATTTCTCTTTTACAATGATTATGATAACATGTGAGAAAGATTAGAAGGAAGAGAAATTTCTGCTTGATTATTTTCTCAAACTATTGAGGCTTAAACAACTATGTGTATATGTAGAACATAATTACAAGGAGAAAATCATATCTAATATGTTAGAATAGGAATAATTTTATGTAATCATACTTTAGAATAGGAATAGGAATAGGAATTAGAATCCTATAGTTGGAAAAGGAGTCTATTGTAGTGTCTATCAATAGGATCTCAATGTAATAATGTAGATAAACAATTCAATAATATTCTTTTCCTATATTACTCGCATGGTATCTGAGCAATTGTGAGAATAATCAATGAACATCATACAGCGAAATCAGTGGCCACTGTGCAGTTTTCGGGTGACCTAAATTGCTGTCTGAGTGAATCAAATTTTCTGTCAGCAGTTTTCTTTTTCCAGTGGGGTCGCCTCTTCATCCCAAGGCTGACCATTTTATTTTTCTGATTCCGGCCAGCTTTTTGACAATCAGATCTTTTTTATTCGGCAGTCAGATTCTTGCCCAAATTTATTTATATATGTTTGTGAAAAAATAAAATTCTAATTTCACAATATTTCGTTCCGGATTGATATTCTTGGCTCCTGTGAGAAATATAGGAAAAAAATATTATTGAATTGTTGTTGTATCTACATTATTACATGAGACCCTATTTATAGACCATAGAATACAATCCTTTACCAAATAGGATACTATTTAGTAGTCCTATTCCTATTCTAATAGAATTATATAAACCTATTCCTATATTAATAGTATTGTATAAACTATTCCTATTCTAATAGGATTGTATAAACCTATTCATATTCTAACACTCCCCCTCAAGCTAGTGCGTACAATTCATGCATCTAGCTTGTTACAAATGTAATTAACACGGGGACCGATGAGGGGCTTGGTGAGATATTTGCAGACTTCACAAAATTGACGGTCAATCTTAATGTGCTTGTCTTCTCATTAATACTGGATTTGATGGATTTGATGCATAATGCCAGTAAATCTCAATGTGCTTAATCTTCGCATGAAATACTGAATTTGATTCATAATGTTGGTGTTGAACTTCCCAACCCAAGCTTGAGAAAAATTGTTCTAGACCATAGAGTGATCTGCACAATCAATGACACAACACAATCGACATACAAGGCTACTAAACTCCCCCGAGCAACGAAGTGCTCAAATCTAATATAAAGTATATGGATCATGTTGGCATCAATGGATGAGTTAATATTAAATAAGAAAGTCACCAAAAATTATTGGAACATGCTCATATGCCGTAGTATTAGATTTGATGGCTAAAAATGGTCGCAATCTAAGAAATAAAATTATATAGGTAGGGTCGGAATGATTTCATGACCCAATCAGAAAATAGAAATTATATAGGATAGTTCAAATTGATGGAACGACCCTAATGAAAAAGAGAAAGTATACAAGTAGGGTCGGAATGATGGCACGACCCTAATGAAAAAGAGAAAGTATATAGGTAGGATTGGAATGATGGCACAACCCTACGCAAATCAGATTTGAGGAGTCACCGGAAAAGACAAATGACACTATGCAAATCAAATCTAAGTTACTGAAAAGACACATGGTGTTATGCAACTCAGATGTGAGAAATATAGTTCGAAAAAAAATCCACGGTACTACACAAATTCAATATGAGAAGTAGTCCGGGAGATGCACGGTGCTACGCAAATCAGATATGCAAAAAAAGGTAGTCACCGAAAAGATGGGACGGTGCTACAGAATTAAATATGAAAAAGTAGTCACCGGAATGATGGGACGGTGCTACAAAATTAAATATAAGAAAGTAGTCTCCGCAAATATACACGGTGACCCAACTTTTGACGATATTAGAAATCAAGATCCCAACTGTGATGACCAATTGGAAGAGAACATTGAATGTACCCCTGTACTTGTAGGGAGCAATCTCAGACAAATAAATAGGTACTGATTGATTAGCAAATCCGACTCCAACTCCAAGAAGGATACGACCCAAGATGAGCATGCTAATGTGGACAACAACAGCATTAAGAAGGGCACCAAGCAAGAAGAAGAGACCTCCAAGGAACATTGTCACGTTTACTATTATGATCCTGAATTAAGAAAGTCAAGGGGGAACTTAAACCTTGCAATACTGCCAACATCGGACTTGCGCATCTCATTCATTGGGGATGACGGCAGCACAGAGAGAGTTGGAACATTTTAAAGTGAATCTGATTGTTCTGCCATGTTTCTTATTAACAAAAGAAGCGACAAAGGGAAGAAGAGTTTGAGAAAAGGATCCATAGAAGTAACTCCCCCTGAAATTCCAATGTCGTAACCAAAGATCAACCCTCCCATTGCTGCACGTAACATGTCAACTTCCCTGGTACTCTGAACCTCCTTCATCAGCAGCACTAAAGTTTCCACCAGCCATGATCAATATCAATCAATGAAAGATGTATTATGCTGTCGGAATCTGTCCACAGTAGCCTCAAAATTCTGATTTCGCCGGAATCTTGCCGGAAACGGCCCGAAAATCACCGGAACCCTAATTACGGTGATCGAACGAAAAATGACGCAAATCAGTCCCACCGTTGCCACCGGAATTTGACACCGATGACTTGAAGTTCTCAAGTGACCTAACTTTTGCTAACATAATCATTAGCCGGACGGGCGGCATATATGAGTAATAGCCGCCCGCCGACAGCGGAAGCTCTTTGATTGTTTACCAAGATCGTAGAGGCTCTGATACCATGTGAGAAATATAGGAAAAATAATATTATTGAATTGTTGTTGTATCTACATTATTACATGAGACCCTATTTATAGACCATAGAATACAATCCTTTACCAAATAGGATACTATTTAGTAGTCCTATTCCTATTCTAATAGGATTATATAAACCTATTCCTATATTAATAGTATTGTATAAACTATTCCTATTCTAATAGGATTGTATAAACCTATTCATATTCTAACAGCTCCAAAAATATAGGAAGTTCAAGCCCTATGATCACCTCAAGCTATTTAGCTTGGGCTTCCTCAGTTGAGTTGTGGTGCAAGGGTCAAGGTGTCCAAGACCACTTAACGAATAATGCTTGTGTGGTAGATGAAAAGGCGCTATGGGAGAAGGTTGATGCTCAGTTATGTAGTCTCTTATGGCGATCTATTGATTCCAAGTTGATGCCTTTGTTTCGCGCATTCCAGACATGTTATTTAGTCTGGGAAAAGGCCCGTGTTTAATACACTAATGACATATCTCGATTCTATGATGTGATATCTCGAATGACCAACTTAAAGAACCAAGAATTCGATATGTCTACTTACTTAGGACAGGTACAAGCAGTCATGGAGGAATTTGAAACGTTAATGCCAGTCATTGCGAATGTGTATAAACAACAAGAGCACAAACATACAATTTTTCTAGTTCTTATACTTGCTGGGCTTCCTACTGTCCATGATTTCGTGCGAGATCAAATTTTAGCGCAGTGCTACAGATCCTACTATTGATGAATTATCCTCTTGTCTACTTCGCCTTGCCGCACCTGCCAGGCACAAAGTAGTTTCATCACCCACCATTGACTTCTCTATTCTCGCATCTCAAACCATAGAAAAACCGAACATATCAATCTATGGAGAATCAACGAGGAGGAGGTCGATTTGGAAAACCTCGATCCAAGTGTAGTTATTGTCATAAGCTTGGACACACTCGTAACATATGTTATATTTTGCATGATAAGCCACCTGGTTTATGATCCTACTGCTCTAAAGGAATATAATGAGTTCCTTCGGACTCGCACAAGTAAACAAACATCTCCGCATGTAGCATTTGTCTAAGTTGCTCGGACTCTTCACTTTTGGTGCCGCACCCGTGTTGAAACGACATGAGTGTGGGTGTGGGATCCGTGCTTGATTCGGCCAACCGATTTTGGGTACTTTGACCAAAATCGATGGGGAAAGTCTGGACAATTTCGATGATTTCTTAAATCAATACAAAAGATAAGGTGAAATGAAGGAAATGGATACCTTTTCTATAAAATTTCTATGTCACTCCTTTACCTTTGATCTCCTTCCAGGATTCTCCTCATGTTCTCTGCATAATCTCATCATTTATTTTTTTATAATTCTACTTTTAGATATTTTAATTATTTTCAGGCGAATCCCCACACCCTTATCCATACATGGATCCATATCCCTGAATCTTACAAATTAGATCATGAAGGATCCTTTAAGATCCACACCCGTATCGGACACCCGCACCCGAGTCCGAGCAACTTAGGCATCTGTTGCTAATTTATTTACACTAATTCTATAATATTCACTGGATTTTAACATAAGTGCAAAACCAAAAAAATGCAAAAATGCGAATAAGCTAGACGAAAGAAAGGAGAATATATTAATGACTTAAATTAGAAGTAATGAGTTGTTTAACTGACCAAATATAACAAAAAAATTCAAATAGCGTATCAAAATAAGATAAAGCAAAAAGATAGTCCACTGTAGCATCTTTTAGTTGACTTGGGCTTAAGGATACCATTAACTACCATAAATTCTTAAAGTACTCAATTTTGTACAATCACCTGCAGAAGCTGCTACGGTACTGTCTATACCCAATAAAGTTGAATGCTTGAATGGAGTCACAATCAAAATCATTTCCCTAGGTTTCGAACACTCAATTGCTGTAACAGGTATGAGATGTTATTTGTTAAATGCTTCTTTGCATGATAAAAAAACCATAATCAAACATGTTATTCCACTATATGCTTGTTAAGGAAAAAAGAGCTATGTTTTGCTCGCAGCCTGAATGACCATTGTCTTCATGTCATCACTATATTATCTTTTTTCTGGCCAGATAAAGGTGAGACTTTGAGTTGGGGTGGGGGACAATCAGGAAGACTTGGTCATGGACATCAATCAGGCATTTTTGGACTCATAAAAAGTGACAAGTTAAGTAGATGGTTGATGATCCTCCGCATTTTGCATGAATTGATTTTTTCTTTCCAGTATTATGATTTATTAACAACATTATTCTTACTCTTTGATGGTTTACTCTTGTCAAAAATAAATTACAAATTGAGCTATTTTGATGAATAAATGGGTCTCCTCTTATTAATTCTTGTGAATTATTAACAGAGGATGCTATCAGTGGTAGCAAACTCTTCTACGTTATTATGTACTTTGCATCTATTCAAGTGTTTCTTGTGAATAACCGATTGGGTATTGTTGGTAATATTAGCTGTTATTTCTTCTTTCCTTTAAACAATTGATCTTTTCTTGTCTTTGAAAACAGTGAATACACACCACGACTTATTAAGGAACTTGAGGGGTTGAAGGTACTGTTATCTGCAACGTCTTCAAGTTTCAATTATAGACTTCTCTCTGCAGGATGCCAAGAGTTTTTAATACATGGTTCATAGCTGCTGGTTCATTTTGACAATTCTAGTTATGTGTAAATAGGTTAAGAATGCTTCTGCTGGAATGTTGCATTCTGTCTGCATTAGCGGTAACTCATTGAAATTTGCAGAAAGCACTTTGATGTTAAAGAAACGCCTCAAATTTTATTTTTTATCCTTTTTTTCAAGCCACAGAGAATGGATCCGTACATATTTTTGGCGAAAGAGCAAATAAGAAATTGGTAAATATCTATATACTAGCATCATGCAACTTTTTTTTTCTTCTAAATTTACATTGAATGATGTCCACTTCTATTTAAAATTTTAGGGCTTTAGTGAAGCATCAAATAGTTCGCTACCATCTGTGGTAGATGGACTTCCATATGCTGAAAAGGCTGCATGTGGAGGCTATCATACCTGTGTTATTACAGGTAATTTATCGGGTTCAAAATTCTCCACTTGATTTTTATCTTTGAGCAGCAACAAACTGAGTATTTGTCCTAAACTTTGAAGATATGATTAATATTTTGTGAAAGAAGTACTTGTGATTATTGTCATATTTAAACTAAGTTGGCATAATTGATAGGTTTATCTAGTTCTCACACACAATTTTTATGCAAACATTCCCACTTTTTTTCATGCCCCAAAACCTTGTTGGGATGGACCGGCATCCAGTGCCTTACTTTGATTGAGCGAACCAACCTTAACTGACTAATGAATGTGATTCATGCATGAGCAGAAATATATATCTTTTCATAAAATCTTTTCTTTTCATAAAAGACCCATCTTTCATAAAACCTTTAACCTTCATGCATCTCCATTAAACCTGCATTGGGACTTTGTCATATGCTTTTTCTAGGTCGATGAACACCATGTGGAGGTCTTTTTTTCCCTATACTTCTCCAATAGTCTCCTAACAAGATGGATGACTTCAGTAGTTGATAGCGCCGGCATAAATCTGAATTGGTTCTCGAAAATACACACATCCCTCCTCACCTTCAGCTCCATCACCTTTTCCTTAACTTTTATAATGTGTCTTAGCAAGTTTATACCCCTATTCTCATTGGAACTCTAAATGTCACCCTTCTTGTTGTACAACAAAATCATTTTACTCCTCCACTCCTCAAACATATTTGCCGTCTTAAAAATGACATTAAGCAATCTAGTCAGCCACTCCTAACCTGCCCACCCTGTACTCTGCCAAAATTCCACTGAGATCTCATCCAGCCCTGTCACTCTTCCACTATGCATCTGACTAGTAATTCCTTTAACTCCACATTTATACACCTGCAATACCCAAAATCACGATTCCTCTGAGAGCGCTCCAACTCCCTCCAACACGATGCGTATATCCCTCTATTCATTCAAGAGTTTATGCAAGTAGGACAGCCATCTCCGTATAATAATAAGCGTCTCCTCCACAAGTACTTTGCCGGGTTCGTCCTTGATGCACTTCACTTGATCCAAGTCGCAGGTCCTCCTTTCTCTCACGTTGGCTAGCTTGTACAACTTCTTATCCCCGCCTTTACCCTCTAATTCTTTGTACAAGCATTCAAAAGCTGCCGTTTTTGCCACTGTAACTGCCATCTTAGCCTCTTTCCTCGCCATTTTATACCTTTCCCTATCTGTCGCTTTTTCTACTCGTCATTTCTATCCACCAGCTTTGCTAACGCCACCTTTTTTCCCTCCTATTTCCCTTGAACTTCTTCACTCAATTACCAATCCCCACGATGTTCATTCAACCTACCTCTCGAGACTCCAGCACCTCTCTAGCTGCTTCCCTAATACAACTAGCAGTCCTATCCCTCATACTGTTTACATCTCCATTACTCCCCCAAGCCTCCGTATCCATCAACTTCGCCCCCACCTCCAGAGTATTGGCCATAGTCAAGCTACCCCATTTGATCCTTGGCCGACCAGCCACAACCCTCTTCTTCCTCTTATTCATGATCTCCAAATCCATCGTCATGAGCTTATGTTGGGTCGTAAGATTCTCACTTGGTATAACCTTGCAGTCTTTACATTGACTTTCTTTCTAAGGATAAAATAGTCAATCTACGTCTTAACCACCACAGTACGGAAGTGATCAATAATAGGCAATTAAGTAATACTATAAATCCCACAATAATGCATGGAAGGTCAACTTTAGTAGGTTGCATCTGTTAGGGTGACAAGGTAAAACTTAAAGATAGCATCTGTTAGGGTGACAACTTTAGTAGGTTCATAGGTAAGATGTTAGGGTGTCTTACCTATGAATGCAAAAGCAGTTTAGAGAAATTAATTTTTTAAGTGGCATTAAACACGAGAAACTATTGATTTTGTCAAAAAAAATATAAGCAATTATTGAACACAATCCACACTCGAGAGCTATTGCAACTATGTGTTTTCTGCATGGCTGAGTAAAGGTAAGAAATTGATCGAGTACTGCCTTTAAGTTTGAATCTAAAGGTGGTTGAGCTATGTTGGGTTGTCTTAGAAGATTTTCGCTATGTAGGAACCATTAGATTTCTAAAGAGAGAATCAAATTTTCTGTCCATGATAGATGCCAAATGTATGTATAACACAATTACAATCCGAGAGCTTCTTCATCCTAGTCAAACATACTCCCTCTGTCCCAGTTTATGGCATGGTGTTTGACTGGGCATGGCGTTAAAGAATGTTTGGAAGACTTTTGAAACTTGTGGTGAAAATCAAGTCGTAGATATTTGTGTGGCTAATAAATCAATGTCTTTAAGGTAAAGTGGGAAGTTTGAAGTTAAATGTTATAAATATGTCATTTTTTTAGGACTGACTAAAAATGAAAGAGTGCACATAAATTGCGGTAGAGTACGTAACTATGGGCTTTCAATTTACTGAATATTTTATAAGTTATTGGAAGAATATTATTAGTATTCTTACGATGTAGCTGCAACTTTCCTTCATGCCACCTTAGTTTCTTTGGTTTTCCTAATGGTTTCTTCTAGATAAAAGCATCCAGAAAATGATGTCTAAATTCTAAAACAAGTAAAACAATTGATTATATATGGAGGACTGAGGAGGGATTCTCTCTCTCTAGTAGATTGTACTGACTTTAAGTCCTTGCAAGGCACAAGGATAGTTATCTCAAGTGTAGCTGTGCTGTGTCATGACTTCATTTCGTTTAACCGAGCAATAGAAGCAGTTGAATAGCTGCTCATATGAATAATAGTAGGGAGCAATTAGATGGTACACCAAATGGTAAAACCTAAAGTTGGACATTTCAAGAGTATGTTCTGTTTTTTTTCAGGGGATTCAACTTTAATTTACTTGGTTTAGACGGTTCAAGGCTTTCGTATTTCCTGCATGGAGCTAATCCTTGAATATTTCTTTTTACGATGATGTACGATCAAAGTTGTGTGCACCTCTATTAATCCACCGGGTCCTGCTACCTCTCACCAGCACTGGTATAGGCCAACTCTACCCACCAAGACTTAGAAAACTAGAATGGCTTGTATCTTCCTTTGCTTCTATGGGAAATACCCAAGCAGAACGTTACAATATTAGTTTTGCCTTAGTTTATACTCTATCCTTTACCTTGCAAGGATGTTGGTTTGAGTATATTGTCAAGAGACTGTTGAATGCTCGACCTTCTTCTTACGAAATACAACGGAAGAAAGGGCACAAAGCTGTAGTCAAATTATGATGCTTTGAAAGGGACCCAAATGTAGCTTTTTTGTTTTTTATAGTTATGCTGAATTATAAGATCTTTCATGTTTTAAAAGATAAGTTGTTCACATTTGTTTTGCTCAAGACTTTTAAGTATTCTGCGTTGGTTGAGGGAAGGAGTCGTTGTTCCCTTTTATGGTACTGATAATTCTCATATCATGAGCTAGCATTTGGGATTTAGGACCAAGATTCATTTTCTTAACATAGTATCAAAGCCAGATCCATCCTTATTCTTGGTTACCTGATGTTGGGCCTTCATGTTATGATCCAAGCACCATATGTCCAGTCATGTGCACGGGCATGCATGGGGTGTTAAATATCTCACATTGATGGAGCGAATAATTTGTTTCCTACATGGTATTCGGTAATCCTCACTTCATGTGCTTAACTTTTGTGGTTGAGTTAGGCCCAATATGAAGTTCATTGACATTTTCTTAATGTGTGTCCTCAAATGAGGCGACTTGAATATATGTTATTTCATGAGATCAAGTGCATTGTTTGGAACTAAGGGCTAATTTCTTTGTAAGCTTTAGCTTTTGTATTTACTCAGTTTTTGTTCATAGGTGGTGGAGAACTGTTCGTGTGGGGCACCAATGAAAATGGGTGTCTTGGTATTGGGTACTCTTTTTGCATTGCTTCATAGTTGAATTTTTTGGATGGTCAAGTCATCCTTAAGGACTCTTTTTTTCATTAAATAAAGTTGTGATGTACTTTTGGTGTTTGCTTATGTCAGATCTACAGATGTTGCTCATTTACCTGAAAGAGTTGAAGGACCATTTTTGAGGCATTCAGTTTCTGAGGTTTGTTTCTCCATGTTGAATCTCTTTCCAATTTTTTAGTCAACGCATTGCTTTGGCTACCTATTCCAATCAAGATTCAAGTGTGTAATAGAGGTACATAAAGTAGGTAAAAGAAAAGGATACATGTGTAATTGAGAAGACCATTTATTGAGAAAATGCATACTAGTATGTGCTATTAACTAGTGGACACCAAGGTTATGCATATGAGTTTTGATGTGAAGAAATGCCTGGACAGAATTCTGTTGTGAATGGGTGTCATGTATCTTGTGCCAGAAAAACTTTCAGGATATATTGGTGTTCTGCATGTTCAACAGGGTATAACTACTAATACTAATAGCATTGCTTGCAAACAAAGGTGTACTCTACCTGATACTCTATCAAACGGGTGATTGGTTTGAAAATATTATGAAAGTCATAAATCTTACTTTGTTGTCTTGACAGGTATCCTGTGGTTGGAAGCATACAGCAGCAATTTCTGGTACAAAAATCATAGTAAATTTAAATTGCACGTGTTATTTTATATAGATGCTAATAAACGTCTTTATGCTTGTTCCCAGTCTTGAAACCTATTGATGTTAATGTTGGATTCTCCCTGCTCTTCCACTCAACCAACAATTCTTTTCTGCTGCTTATAATATGTATTTTCTGAATTGTGTTACAAACAGATATAAAGATTCCTCTTTTAGTCTAGCACCTCAACAACAACAACAACAACATACCTAATGAAATCCCACAAGTGAGGTCTGGCGAGGGTAAAATGTACGCAAACCTTACTACTACCTCGTGAAGGTAGAGAGACTGTTTCCAAAGGACCCTCGGCTCAATTGAAACAAATCCCGGTACAAAAGGAAGGAGCCCAAGAAATTCTGCAACTACCCTAGATCTTTGATCTCAAATTTTTGTTCTAACAACTTCTTAATCGGATCATCTCCGTCATTACTATGTCGTCAACGTAAACGATGAGAAAAGTGAATTTACCTCTTTTGATGTCTTATGAAGAGGGTGTGATCAGCATTTCTTTGTTGGTAACTGAAAGAGATCATGGCTTCAGAGAGTCTGTCAAACCAAGCTCTAGGGGATTGCTTCAGTACAAGGTTCTTCAATTACACATTTTCCCCCTACTTTGTTCAAGGAACAGATCTACTAAATCTTTGATTCCAGTTAGTAAGAGGGATCTTGAACTAAGAAATAGACACTGGAAGCTAAAAGAGGCTTATCAAATTCACTCCATATAATGCACCTCTTCTTCTAAGTCTCCACAAAAAAATGCATTCGTCACATCCAACTGTCGAAAGTCCCAACCAAAATTAGCTGCACACGACAAAAGAATTTTGATCTTGTTCATCTTTGCAACAGGGGAAAACGTCTCATGATAATCAACTCCATAAGTTTGTGTGAATCCTTAAACACCAATAGTGCCTATTTCCACTTACCCATCAACTTTATATTTCACTATGAAGACTCTTTCGCAACCAATTATCTTTTTTGTCTCGTGGTGAAGTGACAAGTTTCCAAGTTCCATTTCTTCAGTCATAGCTTGCTACCATTTAGGATCTGCAAAAGCTTTCCTCTAATTCTGGCGAATAGACAAGGCAAAGGCTCTATAGGAAGGAGACAAGGAAGGATAGGAGACACATTTAGATAAAAAGAGATGTTTTATACAAGATCTGACTTCTTTTTTATGAGTAATATAAATATATTAACTCATTAGGAAAAGTAGTTAACTCAACAGTAGAGGAGGATTCAGCTTCGGCAGACAACATAATAGCCTATTCTGCTGTATTTTTCCTTGTTAAGTTATCTAATCATGTTTATTCAAATGCCCAACAGTCTCCCCTGATTTTTTTCTCCAACTACTTTTTCAATTATAATAATAAAAATATTATTCCTATAATTCCAATAATTACATTGTATTATTCCTACAATTACAATGGCCTTTGCAGCCACTCTTGATCTTCCTGGGAGATTCTAGGACAGTTTAGCAAACTCAAAAGAAGGCCAATTGTCTTCTGATTCAGAGTATAGGTTCTTGTAGAACTCAATCATGCTCACTTTGATTTGGTCTGGGTCTTTGATTTCCTCCTCCCTGATTACCAGTTTGTCAATAGCATTATATCTCTTGTGTGCCGTTGCCATCCTTTGGAAATAAATCATGTTGTTATAACCCTATTTTAGCCATAGAACTCTAGATTTTTGTCTCCATCTAGCTTCCTCATTTTTTGCCAATTTTTCGAGCTCAACCAAGACAGTTTCTCTAACCATCATTTGGTCTTCATTTTGAGCCCTTGTGTCCTGAACCAAATTTTATCAGCCAACTTAGCTAAAAGGTTTCTCTTCTTAGTGTCCAGTTCCCACATGCTAATTTGCTCGGATCTATGATTTTTTTCTTCAGCATCCTTAACTTCAAACTAAAAACATAGTCAAGGCATCCTATCACTTCAACTTCATTCCACCATTTATGCACTAGTCCCCGAAAACTGTCTATCTCGAGCCACCAATTTTCAAACTTGAAGTAGGATCTCTGTTTTAACCAGTCACCACATTGCAGCAAAATAAGACAGTGGTCCGAAGTCACTCTAGGCATAACCATTTGTTTAGTGTTCTTGAAGAACTCCTCCCGTTCTGTAGAGTAGAGAAATCTATCTAATCTAGTAGCACTGTGGTGGTTTGGCCCTCGAAACCAGGTGAAATTCTCCCTACACAAATAAGGATCATGCAATTTCATCTCATCAATTCACTTGGAGAAATCAGCCATCACAGTAGTGATTCTGCTACAACCTTTCCTTTCTGCCATGGTTCTTGTGAGAAATATAGAAAAATAATATTATTGAATTGTTGTCGGGTCTACATTATTACATTGAGACCCTATTATAGACCCTATAATACAATCCTTTACCAAATAGGATACTATTCAGTAGTCCTATTCCTATTCTAATAGGATTGTATAAACCTATTCCTATTCTGATAGGATTGTATAAACATATTCCTATTCTACTAGAATTGTATAAACCTATTCATTTTCTAACACTCCCCCTCGAGCTAGTGAGAACAATTCATGTACCTAGCTTGTTACAAAAGTAATTAACACAGGACCAATGAGGGGCTTGGTGAGATATTTGCAGACTTCACAAAATTGATGGTCCATCTCAATGTGCTTGTCTTCTCATTAAATATTGGATTTGATGCATAATGCCAGTAAACACAGAGATAAAATTCCAGTGTTGAACTTCCCACACTAAACCTGCAAAGACTAAACCTAGCTACTGTTCGGGACCTAAAACAGGATTTTTCTGACCTCCAAATCCGATCTCCACCGTTCAAATCAACCAGCAAGATGTCAGAAACACACAGTCCAAATTTCAGCCTGATCCAACGGTTAGTTAATCGGGTAGCACGATCTGAAGGTTGCTGGTCGGAGAAAAAGACTGCAGCAAAAGAACCATTTCTTCTCTCTTCTCTCTTGTTGAAAGCCCTCCAAAAAAAAACCTCTTTTATGTCCTAATGTCTTTCAAAGACAACCAAAAAGACTTGCTTCAAACCATGGAGTGACTCACATAATGGACATACAAGGCTACTAAACTCCCCCCGAGCAACAAAGTGCTCAAAACCTAGTATAAAGTATATGGATTATGTTGGAATCAATAGATGAGTTGATATTAAACAAGTCACTGAAAAACTGGTTGGAACAATGCTTATATGCCGGAGTATTAGATTTGATGGTTAAAAGTGGTCACAATCTAAGGAATAAAATTATATAGGTATGGTCGGTGTGAGAAATATTGGAGAAAATATTATTGAATTGTGTATCTAAATTGTTACATTGAGACCCTATTTATAGACACTACATTGGAATCCTTTTTCAACTAGAATTCCTATTCCTACTAACTAGAATTCCTATTCCTACTAGAATTCTTATTTCTACTCCTATTCTAAGTAAGAAATACTTATACCTATTCTAACACTCCCCCTCAAGCTGGTGCATACAAATCATATGCACCTAGCTTGTTACAGATGTAATTAATACGAGGACATGTGAGAGACTTGGTGAACATATCTGCAAGCTGATCATTTGACTTCACAAATTTTGTAACAATATCTCCGGAGAGTATCTTTTCTCTGACAAAGTGACAGTCAATCTCAATGTGCTTTTAGTCCTTTCATGAAACACTGGATTTGATGCGATATGAAGAGCCGCTTGATTATCACACACAAGTTCCATCTGATCAATTTTGCCAAATTTTAGTTCTCCCAGTAACTGTTTGAGCCAAACTAACTCACAAGTTGCTGTCGCCATTGCTCGATATTTTGATTCTGCACTAGATCGAGCAACCACATTTTGTTTCTTACTCTTCCACGACACCAAATTACCTCCAACTAAAACACAATATCCGAATGTCGAACGTCTGTCAGAGGGTGATCCTGCCCAATCAGCGTCTGTATATCCAATGATATGCTCATGACCTTGATCCTCAAAGAGTAGTCCTTTACCGGGGGCTGACTTTATATATCGAAGAATACGAACAACTGCTTCCCAATGACTATCACAAGGGGAAGTCATAAACTGACTTACAACACTCACGGGAAAAGAGATGTCTGGTCTAGTCACTGTGAGATAATTCAACTTTCCAACAAGTCGTCTATACCTTTTAGGATTACTAAGTGGCTCCCCCTGTCCTGGAAGAAGTTTAACATTCGGATCCATCGGAGTGTCAATAGGTCTACATCCCATCATTCCTGTCTCCTCAAGAATGTCTAAGGCATACTTGCGTTGAGAGATAACAATGCCTGATCTAGACTGAGCAACCTCAATTCCTAGAAAATACTTTAATCTGCCAAGGTCTTTAGTCTGAAAGTGCTTAAAAAGATGTTGCTTTAAATCGGTGATACCATCTTGATCATTACCGGTGATAACAATATCATCAACGTAAACAACCAAATAGATACATCGACCTGGTGCAGAATGTCGATAAAACACAGAGTGATCAGCTCCACTACGAGTCATGCCAAACTCCTGAATTACTGTGCTGAACTTCCCAAACCAAGCTCGAGGAGACTGTTTCAGACCATAGAGTGACCTACGCAATCGACATACAAGGTTACTAGACTCCCCCTGAGCAACAAAACCAGGTGGTTGCTCCATATAGACTTCTTCCTCAAGATCACCATGCAGAAAAGCATTCTTTATGTCCAACTGATAAAGAGGCCAATGACGAACGGCAGCCATAGATAGAAAAAGACGAACAAATGTTATTTTAGCCACAGGAGCGAAAGTGTCACTATAATCTAGCCCAAATATCTGAGTATACCCTTTGGCGACAAGGCGAGCCTTAAGTCTATCAACTTGACCGTCTGGACCAATTTTGACTGCATAAAACCAAAGACAACCAACAATAGATTTACCTGCAGGAAGGGAGACAAGCTCCCAAGTACCACTTTTATGTAAAGCAGACATCTCATCAACCATAGCCTGCCTCCATCCAGAATGAGAAAGTGCTTCACCTGTAGTCTTAGGAATGGAAACAGAGGACAAAGACGACACAAAGGCATAATGGGGTGATGATAGACGATGATAACTTACGAAGGTATAATGCGGGTTAGTATTTCGAGTAGATCGTATACCTTTTTGAAGTGCAAGCGGTGGGCTAGGTAGAGGCAAGTCCGCAGTAGGAGCAGGGTCTGGCGCATGACATGAATCATCTGGGACTAGGGTGGGACGGCGATGATAAGTTAGTAGTGGTGGCACTGCAACTGGAGATGTAGACGTAACTGTAGATTCCTTAAATGTTGGCACAGGTAAAACTTGAGGTATGGGTAAGACCATATATACATCAGTATGATCAGAAGATGTATAGTAAGGCTGAGACTCAAAAAATGTAACATCAGCGGACATAAGATATCGATGAAGATCATGTGAATAACAACGATATCCTTTTTGAACTCTAGAGTAACCAAGAAAGACACATTTGAGGGCACGAGGAGCTAATTTATCTTTCCCTGGGGCTAAATTATGAACAAAGCATGTACTCCCAAAGACACGAGGGGGAATAAGATAGAGATGTGACTGAGGAAACAGTATGGAATGTGGAACCTGATTCTGAATAGACGAAGAGGGCATTCTGTTAATTAAATAACAAGCTGAAAGGACTGCATCGCCCCAAAAATGCAGCGGAACATGGGATTCAATGAGGAGAGTGCGAGCAGTCTCTATGAGATGCCTATTCTTTCTTTCTGCGACACCATTTTGTTGAGGAGTGTATGGACAAGATGTTTGGTGCATGATTCCGTGATGGGACATAAATTGTTGAAATTGGGATGATAAGTATTCTAAGGCATTATCACTAATAGAAACACCAAACTGATTTTGTATTTCAGCAAAGAAACTTTTGAAAATAGAAAATAACTCAGAACGATCTTTCATTAAAAAAACCCAAGTACATCTTGAATAATCATCAATGAAACTAACAAAATAACGAAATCCTAAAGTGGAACTGACTCTACTAGGACCCCAAATATCAGAATGAACTAATGAAAAAATAGACTCTGAACGACCCTCAGTACTACGAGAAAACGTAGCACGAGTGTGTTTCCCAAGTTGACACGACTCACAATCTAATGTAGATAAACTAGACAAACTAGGCACCATCTTTTGCAGTTTGGATAGACTCGGATGTCCCAAACGTTTGTGAATTAGATCTGGGGAATCTGTAACGGAGCATGCTGTCAAGGATTTTGAAGAGGTAAGATAGTAAAGGCCTTGTGATTCATGTCCTGTTCCAATCATCTGTCCCGTACTGCGGTCCTGTATGAGAAAAAAATCATCAAAAAAAGTTATGCTACAATGTAGGGATTTCGTCAAACGACTAACAGATGCTAGATTAAAAGGAGAACCAGGAACATAAAGAACAGAGTTTAGGGTGACAGAAGATAGGGGTTTGGCTTTTCCAACCCCTTTTGGTTTTGTCTGGATCCCATTGGCTAAAGTAATAGATGGAATGATGTCATGACTCAACTAGTAAATAGAAATTATATAGGATAGTTCGAATTGATGGAACGACCCCATTGAAAAAGAGAAATAATATGGGTAGGATTGGAATGATGGCATAACCCTACGCAAATCAGATTTGAGGAGTCAACGGTAGGATTGGAATGATGGCACTCTCTCTGCTCAGACTTTGATGTTGGCTCAATTCTGTTCTCCATTGACGACGATTCCCAAGCGTTGAAAGCTTCGAGAAATTGTGTCGCTAATGTTTTAAGGCTGATCAAGCTCTCCTTTGTCTCCTAACTTAAGTTCTCGTGCCCCTCCATGCTTTCCCCTTAAGCTGAGAGGTCATATCCATACCACCTTTAAAATTGAGGCCCAAGTTTATTTTTAGGCCATGATCCAAAGTTTCTTGGCCTACAATTAGGATTGGACTTTTAGGTCCTCCCACACTTGTATATCACGTGGCTGGTCAGCTACGACTGACTTATCATTGGACAGAGTACAGTCCCTCTCACAAAGCTTTAGCATAAAGCTTACGGACCGCTGTGTAACATCCACTTTCAGAGGAGCTTTTTGGATCTGATCTTCTCCGGCAGCCACCCTTGCCGGACTTTCGGTCCAGATTTGCAGAATGTACCGGAGACTGCCATCATCGATCGTGACCTCTCTAGGTACATTAGAACTATCTCCTTCAACCTTGATTCTCGCCCATTTAAGATGGTTCTGTAACTGCGTTTCTTCCTCTGTGTTCTGTGTTCCTCTACCCTGATTGTGGCATGTTTGTGGGCTGGAAAATTCTTACGCTTCTGCATAGTTGTAGAAGTGCCATTTTACTGTTTTAGGTCTCCACTTTTCAGTATTTAGTAATTTACTTCTTGTCAACAACGGCTTGGTTCTATTTGTTTTGGCATTTGAGTGATAACATTTTGAGTCAAGGTTTAAACACATACTTAAACCATCACAGTATTTTGAGTTTTATATCTGAACTATTGAGAATGTGAGCTTTCTATGTGTACTATCATCCAATGGTTAGCGAAACACACTTAGATGCTGAATTGACCAAATGTTTGTCTACAAATGCTGTTAGGCGCGTTTGGCCATATAATCTTCGTTAACCTTACAGTTATAACGACTCTACTAGTTGACACTAATTTTTTTATATATGTTTTCTAATTGATTTCTTTAAAACCATAAAGTCTCCCCTTCGAAGTTGGAGATATCGACACCACGGCTGAGACAAGACCATAGCTAAGAAGGTGGAGAAGAAGATGGTGGAGAAGAAGATGTCGGATGTTGTAGTGGAGAATAAATTAATTTATACGGTGATAATTTTAACCTTTAGCCTTAACTTGTAAATTAATATTAATTTATTTAACTTTTCCACAATGGAATTATTTTTCCACGTGGCAGAATTTTAAATAAAAGAGAGTAGGTACATCAGAAATTAGTGAAGGTGTTTTGCCAACCATTGCATGAGTTTAGGTAGGAAACTCACTCTCAAAACATTGTGATAGTTTAGATGTGAAACTCACCCTCAATAGTTCATGTATGAAACTCAAAACATTGTGATAATTTAGATGTGTTTTTGACCCTTAACTCTAACATTTTCACATATGATAATTGAGTTATTTGGCTTACTTATGCTTAGCAATAACCTCAACGTTTGTCCTTCAGGAGGAAATGTTTACACTTGGGGATGGGGAGGCTCCCATGGGACGTTTTCTGTAGATGGACATTCTTCTGGCGGACAACTGGTTTGTTCCCTTAGACTTCAAATGCAACTGTTATGTTTTTATGGACTTTCAAATGATGTTTATTAAATAAATATTAGAACTTAAAGGTTCAACTTCTCTTGTTAATAGCAAGTTTAAACTAGTCAAGATATGAAGAACTGTGAGTGCAACACGGTAAAAACTAAAAAGTTACTTTAGTTTTAAATCAGTTAGCTCAAATGTCACATGTTCAAAAATGGTTCAAAGACCTTGCTAAACTTTTTCTCCCTTTCTTCATTGGTATCTGGCTTTCTTATCTTGTTGCTTCGCGACAACGTTTTAATCACTCTCTTTCATCTTATTGACCAGAAGAGTCTTGTTTGATAAGTCAGAACATTTTCACGAGAGTGTATACTTTCACTCGGTTTATATCATTGTCCATTTTCCTGGCCCCCTCGTTTCCACTATTTTGTTTTTCCTATTTGACTGTAGCAGTATCTAGTTTAGAGCTTTAAGTGATCTTTTCTGTTGGTTTACACTGGATTGTGGGTTGCTTCAACTTGCCTAATACAAGGTGGGTTTGTGCAGGGTCAAGGAAATGATGTTGATTACATTAAGCCTACAAAAATCAACTTTCATAGACACGTAAAAGCATTGCAAGTATCCTGTGGGTTTAATCATACAGGTGCTATATTTGAATACAACTAGTTGGGACATCAGTCTCGTTGTTTCTTGTCGCGAAGGCAGTATAATCTGCTGCTTACGAAAGGTTTGCAAATTGGCTAAATCTGTCCTAAATTCAATTTCACGATCACATATATAAGCAGTCTGTTATTGCAGCTATACACTCCTCAAGCATGATTATAGGATCTTTTTTCTGTTGAAGTTTGTCTCCTCTTAACGATTTGAATGTAACCTTCATACTAGACCTGTTTATACCCAGTTTTTACCTTATAAATACAAGCTTGTATCGAATAACATACGAAAAGGGAAAACGACATTTTGTCCCCGTGTTAAGGCTATATTCTTATTTTTGTCCTTGTGTTGTCTAACTTAACACTTTTAACCTTAAATTGTATCGTGATTTTAATCCCTCAACTAACAGATCCAAAAAATAATTCACTGCTAAAAGAGGCAATTCGGGTATTTCATTTTAATTCTCTCTTTGAAGAACAAGCTCAAGTCTTCCATGTCTCTATCTTGAAGAACAAGCTCACCGACCTGAGCTACATTTTCAACAAAACTAACTTGATAGACATTAATCCTTCCTCTCTCACACTGACGAATGATAGCTCATTTGAGCTGCATTTGAACAAAACCCACCTAATAGGCATGAGATTTCTCTTTGTCTGACGAACTCGAAGTCATCTAAGCTACATTAAGACAAAATCCACTTGGATCTACTGAAACATCAACAATGTATTTGTGATTCTTGGTATGTTGCTGCTCTCATTTATTTAACTCTCATTTATTTAAATTAATGTATGTTGTTCAATTGTATTGCTGCAACTTTTGACCATTTCTAAGTTACTCATACGATTCAAAGAAAGTAAATTCATCATACCTTTTTTAAAAGTTTTCTATTTTTCAAGCAATAACTTTTAATTGCCCCTTTTAGCAGTGAACTCTAAGGGTGTACATGACCGAATTAGTTTGGATTTTAAATATCAAATCAAACCATTTGTTTAAAAGTTTTAAATTTATAAGCCAAATCAAACTAATAAAATTCGGGTTTTTTTCGAATTTTTCAACCTCGGGTTGGTTTGGATTTTTCGAATACCAAACCAAACCATTATATCGAATTTTTAAATTTATAAATCAAATCAAATTAATAAACCTCAGATTTTTTTAGATTTTTGGATTCTTATTCGATAAAGTATACATACAAACATATAATTAACTTGTGCTCCAAATATTTCTTTAGTTCAACCAACATACAATTATCTAATGTTTTTTAGAAAACTAACACAATATGAGATGAATACTAATGACACAAAAATATTCAATAAATTAAAATGATAATAAAATCATCATATAAAATAAATATTGTTAAGTCAATGAAAATGATCATAATTTAAAAGTACTAAATCATACTAAAATAAGTTTAATAAGTATTAGTTACATTACTAAATATTTAAGAAATTTAAAATTAAATTATTTATTTCAATTATCTAAACCAATCAATGTAAAACTAAGAACAAATGTTCAATATTATTGTCATTCTTAGTGTTGAACTGGTTTTCTTTTTGCATTAGTATTAATTTGATTTTGGGTTAAGTTTTATTATAATTATCAACATCTATGAACTATGCTCTTTAATATTGGTCCATTACGAATTCTAAGTTTTAAACTTGAAATAATATATTAAAGGGATAATGTACAAGTACCCCCTCAATCTATGCCCGAAATTTCAGAGACACACTTATACTATACTAAGGTTCTATTACCCCCTGAACTTATTTTATAAATAATTTTCTATCTTTTTCGGTCTACGTGACACTAACTTGAAAAAAAATGTCTAACACACGCTGGGCCCACAAGATAGTGCCACGTAGGTCGAAAAGGGGTAGAAAATTATTTATAAAATAAATTCAGAGGAGTAATAGGACCTTAATATAGTATAAGTGTATCTCGGAGATTTTAGGCATAGGTTGAGGGGGTACTTGTGAATTTTCCTCCCATTTCGATGATTTTCGTGTGCTATATAGCACACCATTTTTCGGGTGATTCAAATTTCGACATCAAAAATACCAAATTGTTTTGTGGACGTCCATCAGGACTTTGGGTATGCAGTCGGTTGGCCCTCATGGCCAGTCCGACCCATTTTTAAGGTCAAACGAGCCCCGAAGCGCACATTCTCCCCATTTTGATGATTTTCGTGTGCTATAACACACCATTTTTTTGATGATCCGGATTCCGACATAAAAAATGCTGAAATTTTTTGAAGACGTCCGTCAAGACCTTAGCTATGCAGCCGATTGGCCCTCACGACCATTTCGACCCATTTTTCGGACGTCCACAAAAAAATTTGGCACTTTTGACGTCGGAATCCGGATCACCCAAAAAAGGTTTGCTATAGCACACGAAAAATTATCGAAATGGGGTGTATGCGCGCTTCGGGGAAATTTTGACCTTGAAAATGGATCAGACTGGTTGTGAGGGCCAACCGAATGCATAGCCAAGGTCTTGACGGACGTCCACAAAATTTTTTGGCACTTTTGACGTCGGAATCTGGATCACCCAAAATATAGTGTGCTATAGCACACTCGAAAAATCGTCGAAATGGGGGTATGCGCGCTTCGATGCTATTTTGACCTTGAAAATGGGTCGGAATGGTCGTGAGGGCCAACCGGATGTATAGCCAAGGTCTTGAAGGATTTTGGCACCTTTGACATCAGAATCCGGATCAACCAAAAAATGGTGTGCTATAGCACACGAAAAATCATCGAAATGGGGGTATGCGTGCTTCGGGGCTATTTTGACCTTGAAAATGGGTCGGAATGGCGGTGAGGGCCAACTGGATGCATAGCCAAGGTCTTGACGGACGTTCACAAAAAATGTTGGCACTTTTGACGTCGGAATCCTGATCACCCAAAAAATGGTGTGCAATAGCACACGAAAAATCGTCGAAATGGGGGTATGCGCGCTTCGGGGCTATTCTGACCTTGAAAATGAGTCGGAATGGCCATGAGGACCAACCGGATGCATAGTCAAAGTCTTGACGTACGTCCATAAATATTTTTGACACTTTTGATGTCGGGATCCGGATCACCCAAAAAATGGTGTGCTATAACACACGAAAAATCGTCGAAATTGGGGTATGCGCGCTTCGGGGCTATTTTGACCTTGAAAATGGGTTGGAATGGCCGTGAGGGCCAACCGGATTCATAGCCAAGGTCTTGACGTACGTCCACAAATATTTTTGACACTTTTGACGTCGGGATCCGGATCAACCAAAAAATGGTGTGCTATAACACACGAAAAATCGTCGAAATAGGGATATGCGCGCTTCGGGGCAATTTTGACCTTGAAAATGGGTTGGAATGGCCGTGAGGGCCAACCGGATGCATAGCCAAGGTCTTGACGGACATCCACAAAATGTTTTGGCACTTTTGACGTCGGGATCTGGATCACCCAAAAAATGGTGTGCTATAGCACACGAAAAATCTTCAAAATGGGGGTATGCGCGCTTCAGGGCTATTTTGACCTTGAAAATGGGTCAGAATGAACGTGAGGGCCAACCGGATGCATAGCCAAGGTCTTGACGGACGTCCACAAAATTTTTTGGCACTTTTGACTTGGGGATCCGGATCATCCAAAAAATGATGTGCTATAGCACACGAAAAATCGTCGAAATGGGGGTATGCGAGCTTCGGGGCTATTTTGACCTTGAATTGGGTCAGAATGGCCGTGAGGGCCAACCGGATGCATAGCCAAGTTCTTTATGGAGATCCACAAAATTTTTTGGCACTTTTGACGTAGGATTCGGATCACCCAAAAAATGGTGTGAGATAGCACAAGAAAGATTATTGAAATGGGGGTATGCGCGCTTCAGGACTATTTTGACCTTGAAAAGGGGTCGTAATGGCCGTGAGGACCAACCGGATGCATAGCCAAGGTGTTGACGGACGTCCACAAAATTGTTTCGCATTTTTAACGTCGGAATTTGGATCACCCAAAAAATTGTGTGCTATAGCACACGAAAAATCATCGAAATGGGGGTATGCGCGATTCGAGGCTATTTTGACTTTGAAAATGGGTCAGAATGGCCGTGAGGGCCAACCGGATGCATAGCCAAGGTCTTGACGGACGTCCACAAAATTTTTTGGCACTTTTGACATCGGGATTCGGATCACCCAAAAAATGGTGCGCTACAGCACACGAAAAATCGTCGAAATGGGGGTATGCGCACTTCGGGGCTATTTTGACCTTAAAAATGGGTTGAAATGGCCGTGAGGGCCAACCGGATGCATAGCCAAGGTCTTGACGGACGTCCACAAAAATTTTTGGCACTTTTGACGTCGGGATCCGGATCACTCAAAAAATAGTGTGCAATAGTAAATGAAAAATTATTGAAATGGGGGTATGCGCGATTCGGGGCTATTTTGACTTTGAAAATGGGTCGTAATGGCCGTGAAGACCAACCGGATGCATAGACAAGGTCTTGACGGACGCCACAATTTTTTTTGGCACTTTTTGACGTCGGGATCCGGATCACCCAAAAAATGGTGTGCTATAAAACACGAAAAATCTTCGAAATGGGGGTATGCGCGCTTCGGGGCTATTTTGACCTTGAAAATGGGTTGGAATGGCTGTGAGGGACAACCGGATGCATAGCCAAGGTCTTGACGGACGTCCACAAAATGTTTTGGCACTTTTGACGTCGGGATCTGGATCACCCAAAAAATGGTGTGCTATAGCACACGAAAAATCTTCAAAATGGGGGTATGCGCGCGTCGGGGCTATTTTGATCTTGAAAATTGGTCGGAATGAACGTGAGGGCCAACCGGATGCATAGTCAAGGTCTTGACGGACGTCCACAAAATTTTTTGGCACTTTTGACTTCGGAATCCGGATCACCCAAAAAATGATGTGTTATAGCACACGAAATATCGTCGAAATGGAGGTATGCAAGCTTCGGGGCTATTTTGACCTTGAAAATGGGTCAGAATGGCCGTGAGGGCCAATCGGATGCATAGACAAAGTCTTCACGGACATCCACAAATAATTTTGGCACTTTTGACGTCGGAATTCGGATCACCCAAAAAATGGTGTGCTAATAGCACACGAAAAATCGTTGAAATGAGGGTATGCGCGCTTCGTGACTATTTTGACCTTGAAAATGGGTCATAATGGCCGTGAGGGCCAACCAGATGAATAGCCAAGGTCTTGACGGATGTCCACGAATTTTTTTTGCACTTTTGACGTCGGAATCCGGATCACCCAAAAAATGATATACTGTAGCACACAAAAAATCGTCGAAATAGGGGTATGCGCGCTTCGGGGCTATTTTGACCTTGAAAATGGATCAAAATGGCCGTGAGGGCCAACCGAATACATAGCCAAGGTCTTCACGGACGTCCACAAATAATTTTGGCAGTTTTGACGTTGGGATCCGGATCACCCAAAAAATGGTATACTATAGCACACGAAAAATCATCGAAATAGGGGTATGCGCGCTTTGGGGCTATTTTAACCTTGAAAATGGATCGAAATGGCCGTAAGGGCCAACCGGATGCATAGCCAAGGTCTTCACGGACGTCCACAAATAATTTTGGCGGTTTTGACGTCGAGATCCTGATCACCCAAAAAATGGTATACTATAGCACACGAAAAATCATCGAAATAGGGGTATGCGCGCTTCGGGGCTATTTTGACCTTGAAAATGGATCGGAATGGCCGTGAGGGCCAACCGGATGCATAGCCAAGGTCTTCACGGACGTCCAAAAATAATTTTGGTAGTTTTGACGTCAGGATCTGGATCACCCAAAAAGTGGTATACTATAGCACACGAAAAATCGTCGAAATAGAGGTATGCGCGCTCCGGGGCTATTTTGACCTTGAAAATGGATCGGAATTGCCGTGAGGGCCAATCGTATGCATAGCCAAGGTCTTCACGTATGTCCACAAATAATTTTGACAGTTTTGACGTCGGGATCCGGATCACCCAAAAAATGGTATACTATAGCACACGAAAAATCATCGAAATAGGGGCATGCTCGCTTCGGGGCTATTTTGACCTTGAAAATTGATCGACATGGCCGTGAGGGCCAACCGGATGCATAGCCAAGGTCTTCACGGACCTCCACAAATAATTTTGGCAGTTTTGACGTCGGGATACGGATCACCCAAAAAATGGTATACTATAGAACACGAAAAATCGTCGAAATAGGGGTATGCGCGCTTCGGGGCTATTTTAACCTTGAAAATGGATCAGAATGGCCATGAGGGACAACCGGATGCATATCCAAGGTCTTCGCGGACGTCCACAAATAAATTTGGCAGTTTTGACGTCGGGATCCGGATCACCCAATTAATGGTATACTATAGCACACGAAAAATCGTCAAAATAGGGGTATACGCGCTTCGGGGCTATTTTGACCTTAAAAATGGATCAGAATGGCCGTGAGGGCCAACCGGATGCATAGCCAAGGTCTTCACGAACGTCCACAAATAATTTTGGCAGTTTTGACATCGGGATCCGGATCACCCAAAAAATGGTATACTATAGCTCACAAAAAATCGTCGAAATAGGGGTATGCGCTTCGGGGCTATTTTGACCTTGAAAATGGATCGGAATGGCCGTGAGGGCCAAACGGATGCATAGCCAAGGTCTTCACGGACGTCCACAAATAATTTTGGCAGTTTTTACGTCGGGATCCGGATCACCCAAAAAATAGTATACTATAGCACACGAAAAATCGTCGAAATAGGGGTATGCGCGCTTCGGGGCTATTTTGACCTTGAAAATGGATCGGAATGGCCGTAAAAGCCAACCGGATGCATAGCCAAGGTCTTCACGGACGTCCACAAATAATTTTGGCAGTTTTGACGTCGGGATCCGGATGACCCAAAAAATGATATACTATAGCACACGAAAAATCATCGAAATAGGGGTATGCGCTCTTCGGGGCTATTTTGACCTTGAAAATGAATTGGAATGACCGTGAGGGACAACCGGATGCATAGCCAAGGTCTTCACGGACGTCCACAAATAATTTTGGCAGTTTTGACGTCGGGATCTGGATCACCCAAAAAATGGTATACTATAATAGCACACGAAAAATCGTTGAAATAGGGGTATGCGCGCTTCGGGGCTATTTTGACCTTGAAAATGGATTAGAATGGCCGTGAGGGCCAACCGGAAGCATATCCAAGGTCTTCACGGACGTCCACAAATAATTATGGCAGTTTTGACGTCAGGATCTGATCACCCAATTAATGGTATACTATAGCACACGAAAAATTGTCGAAATAAGGATATGCGCGCTTCGGGGCTATTTTGACCTTGAAAATGGATCGGAATGGCCGTGAGGGACAATCGGATGCATAGCCAAGGTCTTCACGGACGTCCAAAAATAATTTTGGCAGTTTTGACGTCGGGATCCTGATCACCCAAAAAATGGTATACTATAGCACACGAAAAATCGTCGAAATAGGGGTATACGCGCTTCGGGGCTATTTTGACCTTGAAAATGGATCGGAATGGCCGTGAGGGCCAACCGGATGCATAGCTAAGGTCTTCACGGACGTCCACAAATAATTTTGGCAGTTTTGACGTCGGGATCTGGATCACCCAAAAAATGGTATACTATAGCACACGATTAATCGTCGAAATAGGGGTATGAGCGCTTCGGGGCTATTTTGACCTTGAAAATGGATCGGATTGGCCGTAAGGGACAACTGGATGCATAGCCAAGGTCTTCACGGATGTCCACAAATAATTTTTGCAATTTTGACGTCGGGATCCGGATCACCCAAAAAATGGTATACTATAGCACACGAAAAATCGTCGAAATAGGGGTATGCGCGCTTTGGGGTTTTTTGACCTTGAAAATGGATCGGAATGGCCGTGAGGGCCAACGGATGCATAGCCAAGGTCTTCACGGACGTCCACAAATAATTTTGGCAGTTTTGACGTCGGGATCTGGATCACCCAAAAAATGGTATACTATAGCATACGAAAAATCGTCGAAATAGGGGTATGCGCGTTTTGGGGCAATTTTGACCTTGAAAATAGATCGGAATGGCCGTGAGGGACAACCGGATGCATATCTAAGGTCTTCGCGGATGTCCACAAATAATTTTTGGCAGTTTTGACGTCGGGATCCGGATCACCCAATTAATGGTATACTATAGCACACGAAAAATCGTCAAAATAGGGGTATGCGCGCTTTGGGGCTATTTTGACCTTGAAAATGGATCGGAATGGCCGTGAGGGCTAATCGGATGCATAGCCAAGGTCTTCACGGACGTCCACAAATAATTTTGGCAGTTGTGACATCGGGATCCGGATCACCCTAAAAATGATATAATATAGCATACGAAAAATCATCAAAATTGGGGTATACGCGCTTCTGGGCTATTTTGACCTTGAAAATTGATCGGAATGGCCGTGAGGGCCAACCGGATGCATAACTAAGGTCTTCACGGACGTCCACAAATAATTTTGGCAGTTTTGACGTCGGGATCCGGATCACCCAAAAAATGGTATACTATAGCACACGAAAAATCGTCGAAATAGGGGTATGCACGGTTTGGGGCTATTTTGACCTTGAAAATGGATCGGAATGGCCGTGAGGGCAAACCAGATGCATAGACAAGGTCTTCACGGACGTCCACAAATAATTTTGGCAGTTTTGACGTTGGGATCCGGATCACCCAGAAAATGGTATACTATAGCACCCGAAAAATCGTCGAAATAGGGGTATGCGCGCTTCCGGGCTATTTTGACCTTGAAAATGGATCAGAATGGCCGTGAGGGCCAACCGGATGCATAGCCAAGGTCTTCACGGACGTCCACAAATAATTTTGGCCATTTTGACGTCGGGATCTGGATCACCCAAAAAATGATATACTATAGCACACGAAAAATCATCGAAATAGGGGCATGCGCGCTTCGGGGCTATTTTGACCTTGTAAATGAATCGGAATGGCCGTGAGGGCCAACCGGATGCATAGCCAAGGTCTTCACGGACGTCCACAAATAATTTTGGCAGTTTTGACGTCGGGATATGGATCACCCAAAAAATGATATACTATAGCACACGAAAAATCGTCGAAATAGGGGTATGCGCGCTTTGGGGCTGACCTTGAAAATGGATCGGATTGGCTGTAAAAGCCAACCAGATGCATAGCCAATGTCTTCACGGACATCCACAAATAATTTTGGCAGTTTTGACGTCGGGATTCGGATGACCCAAAAAATGGTATAATATAGCACACAAAAAATCATCGAAATAGGGGTATGCGCGCTTCGGGGCTATTTTGACCTTGAAAATGAATCGGAATGGACGTGAGGGACAACCGGATGCATAGCCAAGGTCTTCACGGACATCCACAAATAATTTTGGCAATTTTGACGTCGGGATTCTGATCACCCAAAAAATGGTATACTATAGCACACGAAAAATCGTCGAAATAGGGGTATGCGCGCTTCGGGGCTATTTTGACCTTGAAAATGGATCGGAATGGCCGTGAGGGACAACCGGATGCATAGCCAAGGTCTTCACGGACGTCCACAAATAATATTTGCAGTTTTGACGTCGGGATCCGGATCACTCAAAAAATAGTATACTATAGCACACGAAAAATCGTCGAAATAGGGATATGCGCGCTTCGGTGCTATTTTGACCTTGAAAATGGATCCGAATGGCCGTGAGGGCCAACCGGATGCATAGCCAAGGTCTTCACGGACGTACACAAATAATTGTTGCTGTTTTGACGTCGGGATTCGGATCACCCAAAAAATGGTATACTATAGCACACGAAAAATCGTCGAAATAGGGGTATGCGCGCTTCGGGGCTATTTTTACCTTGAAAATGGATCGGAATGGCCGTGAGGGCCAACTGGATGCATAGCCAAGGCCTTCACGGACGTCCACAAATAATTTTGGCAGTTTTGACGTTGGAATCCGGATCACCAAAAAAATGGTATACTATTGCACATGAAAAATCGTCGAAAGAGGGGTAAGCACGCTTCGGGGCTATTTTGACCTTGAAAATGAATTGGAATGGCCGTGAGGGCAAACCAGATGCATAGCCAAGGTCTTCATGGACGTCCACAAATAATTTTGGCAGTTTTGACGTCGGGATCCTGATCATCCAAAAAATGGTATACTATAGCACACAAAAAATCATCGAAATAGGGGTATGCGCACTTTGGGGCTATTTTGACCTTGAAAATTGATCGGAATAGCCGTGAGGGCCAACCAGATGCATAGCCAAGGTCTTCACGGACGTCCACAAATAATTTTGGCAGTTTTGACGTTGGGATCCGGATCACCCAAAAAATGGTATACTATAGCACACGAAAAATCGTCGAAATAGGGGTATACGCGCTTCGGGGCTATTTAGACCTTTAAAATGGATCAGAATGGCCGTGAGGGCCAACCGGATGCATAGCCAAGGTCTTCACGGACGTCCACAAATAATTTTGGCAGTTTTGACGTCGGGATTTTGATCACCCAAAAAATGGTATACTATAGCACACGATAAATCATCGAAATAGGGGTATGCGCGCTTCGGGGCTATTTTGACCTTGAAAATGGATCGGAATGGATGTGAGGGCCAATCGGATGCATATCCAAGGTCTTCACGGACGTCCACAAATAATTTTGGCACTTTGGACATCGGAATCTGGATCACCCAAAATATAGTGTGCTATAGCACCCGAAAAATCGTCGAAATGAGGGTATGCACGCTTCGATGCTATTTTTACCTTGAAAATGGGTCGGAATGGCCGTGAGGGCCAACCGGATGTATATCCAAGGTCTTGAAGGATTTTGGCACCTTTGACATCGGAATCCGGATCAACCAAAAAATGGTGTGTTATAGCACACGAAAAATCATCGAAATGGAGGTATGCGTGCTTCGGGGCTATTTTGACCTTGAAAATGGGTCGGAATGGCGGTGAGGGACAAGTGGATGCATAGCCAAGGTCTTGACGGACGTCCACAAAAAATGTTGGCACTTTTGACGTCGGGATCCTGATCACCCAAAAAATGATGTGCTATAGCACACGAAAAATCGTCGAAATGGGGGTATGCGCGCTTCGGGGCTATTCTTACCTTGAAAATGAGTCGGAATGACCATGAGGACCAACCGAATGCATAGTCAAAGTCTTGACGTACGTCCACAAATATTTTTGACACATTTTGACGTCGGGATCCGGATCACCCAAAAAATGGTGTGCTATAACACACGAAAAATCGTCGAAATTGGGGTATGCGCGCTTCGGGGCTATTTTGACCTTGAAAATGGGTTGGAATGGCCGTGAGGGCCAACCGGATGCATAGCCAAGGTCTTGACGGACGTCCACAAAATGTTTTGGCACTTTTGACGTCGGAATCTGGATCACCCAAAAAATGGTGTGCTATAGCACACGAAAAATCTTCAAAATGGGGGTATGCGCGCTTCGGGGCTATTTTGATCTTGAAAATTGGTTGGAATGAACGTGAGGCCTAACCGGATGTATAGCCAAGGTCTTGACGGACGTCCACAAAATTCTTTGGCACTTTTGACTTCGGGATCCGGATCACCCAAAAAATGATGTGTTATAGCACACGAAATATCATCGAAATAGGGGTATGCGAGCTTCGGGGCTATTTTGACCTTGAAAATGGGTCAGAATGGCCGTGAGGGCCAACCGGATGCATAGCCAAGGTCTTCACGGACATTCACAAATAATTTTGGCACTTTTGACATCGGAATTCGTATCACCCAAAAAATGGTGTGCTAATAGCATACGAAAAATCGTTGAAATGGGGGTATGCGCGCTTCGAGACTATTTTGACCTTTAAAATGGATCGGAATGGCCGTGCGGGCCAACTGGATGCATAACCAAGGTCTTCACGAACGTCCACAAATAATTTTGGCAGTGTTGACGTCGGGATCCGGATCACCCAAAAAATGGTATTCTATAGCACACAAAAAATCATCGAAATAGGGGTATGCGCGCTTCGGGGCTATTTTGACCTTGAAAATGGATCGGAATGGCCGTGAGGGCCAACCTGATGCATAACCAAGGTCTTCACGGACGTCCACAAATAATTTTGGCAGTTTTGACGTCGGTATCCGGATCACACAAAAAATGGTATACTATAGCACACGAAAAATTGTCGAAATAGGGATATGCGCGCTTCGGGGCTATTTTGACCTTGAAAATGGATCGGAATGGCTGTGAGGGCCAACCGGATGCATAGCCAAGGCCTTCACGGACGTCCACAAATAATTTTGGCAGTTTTGACGTCGGGATCCGAATCACCCAAAAACTGTTATACTATAGCACACAAAAAATTGTCGAAATAGGGATATGCGCGCTTCGGGGCTATTTTGACCTTGAAAATAGATTGGAATGGCCGTGAGGGCCAATAGGATGCATAGCCAAGGTCTTCACGGACGTCCACAAATAATTTTGGCAGTTTTGACGTCGGGATCCTGATCACCCAAAATATGGTATACTTATAGCACACGAAAAATAGTCGAAATAGGGGTATACGCGTTTCGGGGCTATTTTGACCTTGAAAATGGATCGAAATGGCCGTGAGGGCAAACCGAATGCATAGCCAAGGTCTTCGCGGACGTACACAAATAATTTTGGCAGTTTTGACGTTGGGATTCGGATCACCCAAAAAATGGTATATTATAGCAGACGAAAAATTGTCGAAATAGGGTTATTCGCGCTTTGGGGCTATTTGACCTTGAAAATGGATCGGAATGGCCGTATGGGCCAACCGGATGCATATCCAAGGTCTTCACGGACGTCCACAAATAATTTTGGCGGTTTTGATATCGGGATCCTGATCACCCAAAAAATGGTATACTATAGCACACGAAAAATCATCGAAATAGGGGTATGCGCGCTTCAGGGCTATTTTGACCTTGAAAATGGATCGGAATGGCCGTGAGGGCCAACCGGATGCATAGCCAAGGTCTTCACGGACGTCGACAAATACTTTTGGCAGTTTTGACGTCGGGATCCGGATTACCAAAAAAGTGGTATACTATAGCACACGAAAAATCGTCAAAATAGGGGTATGCGCGCTCCGTGGCTATTTTGACCTTGAAAATGGATCGGAATGGTCGTGAGGGCCAATCGGATGCATAGCCAAGGTCTTCACGGACGTCCACAAATAATTTTGGAAGTTTTGACGTCGGGATCCGGATCACCCAAAAAATGGTATACTATAGCACACGAAAAATTGTCGAAATAGGGGCATGCGCGCTTCGGGGCTATTTTAACCTTGAAAATGGATTGGAATGGCCGTGAGGGCCAATCGGATGCATAGCTAAGGTCTTTACGGACGTCCACAAATAATTTTTGCAGTTTTGACGTCGGGATCCGGATCACCCAAAAAATGGTACACTATAGAACACAAAAAATCATCGAAATAGGGGTATGCGCCCTTCGGGCCTATTTTGACCTTCAAAATGGATCGGAATGGCCGTGAGGGCCAACCGAATGCATAGCCAAGGTCTTTACGGAGGTCGACAAATACTTTTTGCAGTTTTGACATCGGGATTCGGATCACCCAAAAAATGGTATACTATAGCACACGAAAAATTGTCGAAATTGGGGTATGCGCGCTTCGGGGCTATTTTGACCTTGAAAATGGATCGGAATAGACGTAAGGGAAAACCGGATACATAGCCAAGGTCTTCACGGACGTCCACAAATAATTTTTACAGTATTGATGTCGGGATCCGGATCACCCAAAAAATGGTATATACTATAGCACACGAAAAATCATCAAAATAGGGGTATGCGCACTTCGGGGATATTTTGACCTTGAAAATGGATGGGAATGGCCGTGAGGGACAACCGGATGCATAGCCAAGGTCTTCACGGACGTCCACAAATAAGTTTTGCAGTTTTGACGTCGGGATCGGGATCACCCAAAAAATGGTATACTATAGCACACGAAAAAACGTCGAAATAGGGGTATGCGCGCTTTGGGGCTATTTTGACCTTGAAAATGGATCGGAATGGCCGTGAGGGACAACCTGATGCATAGCCAAGGTCTTCACGGACGTCCACAAATAATTTATGCAGTTTTGATTTCGGGATCCGGATCACCCAAAAAATGGTATACTATTGCACACGAAAAATCGTCGAAATAGGGGTATACGCGCTTCGGGGCTATTTTGACCTTGAAAATGGATCAGAATGGCCGTGAGGGCCAACCGGATGGATAGCCAAGGTCTTCACGGACGTCCACAAATAATTTTTGCAGTTTTGACGTCGAGATCCGGATCACCCAAAAAATGGTATACTATAGCACACAAAAAATCGTCGAAATAGGGGTATGCGCGCTTCGGGGCTATTTTGACCTTGAAAATGGATCGGAATGGCCGTGAGGGACAACTGGATGCATAGCCAAGGTCTTCACGGACGTCCACAAATAATTTATGCAGTTTTGATTTCGGGATCCGGATCACCCAAAAAATGGTATACTATAGCACACGAAAAATCATCGAAATAGGGGTATGCGCGCTTCAGGGCTATTTTGACCTTGAAAATGGATCAGAATGTCCGTGAGGATCAACTGGATGCATAGCCAAGGTCTTCACGGAGGTCGACAAATAATTTTTGCAGTTTTGACGTCGGGATTCGGATCACCCAAAAAATGGTATACTATAGCACACGAAAAATCATCGAAATAGGGGTATGCGCGCTTCGGGGCTATTTTGACCTTGAAAATGGATCGGAATGGACGTGAGGGCCAACCGGATGCATAGCATAGGTATTCACGGACGTCCACAAATAATTTTTGCAATTTTGATGTCGGGATCCGGATCACCCAAAAAATGGTATACTATAGCATACGAAAAATCATCGAAATAGGGGTATGCGCCCTTCGGGGCTATTTTGACCTTGAAAATGGATCGGAATGGCCGTGAGGGCCAACCGGATACATAGCCAAGGTCTTCACGGACGTCCACAAATAAATTTTGCAGTTTTGACGTCGGGATCCGGATCACCCAAAAAATGGTGTACTATAGCACACGGAAAAATGGTCGAAATAGGGGTATGCGCGCTTCGGGGCTATTTTGACCTTGAAAATGGATCAGAATGGCCGTGAGGGACAACCGGATGCATAGCCAAGGTCTTCACGGACGTCCACAAATAATTTTTGCAGTTTGACGTCGGGATCCGGATCACCCAAAAAATTATATACTACAGCACACGAAAAATTGTCGAAATAGGGGTATGCGCGCTTTGGGGCTATTTTGACCTTGAAAATGGATCGGAATGGCCGTGAGGGCCAACCGGATGCATAGCCAAAGTCTCCACGGACGTCCACAAATAATTTTTGCAGTTTTGACGTCATGATCCGGATCACCCAAAAAATGGTATACTATAGCACACGAAAAATCATCGAAATAGGGGTATGCGCGCTTCGGGGCTATTTTGACCTTAAAAATCATTCAGAATGGCCGTGAGGGACAACCGGATGCATACCCAAGGTCTTCACAGGACGTCCACAAATAATTTTTGCAGTTTTGACGTCATGATCCGGATCACCCAAAAAATGGTATACTATAGCACACGAAAAATCGTCGAAATAGGGGTATGCGCGCTTCGGGGCTATTTTGACCTTGAAAATGGATCGGAATGGCCGTGAGGGCCAACCGGATGCATAGCCAAGGTCTTCACGGACGTCCACAAATAATTTTGGCAGTTTTGACNTTGGGTGATCGGGATCCCGACGTCAAAACTACCAAAATTATTTGTGGACGGCCGTGAAGACGTTGTCTATGCATCCGGTTGGCCCTCACGGCCATTCCGATCCATTTTAAAGGTAAAATAGCCCCGAAGCGCGCATACCCCTATTTCGACGATTTTTCGTGTGCTATAGTATACCATTTTTTGGGTGATCCGGATCCCGATGTCAAAACTGCCAAATTTATTTGTGGACGTCCGTGAAGACCTTGGCTATGCATCCGGTTGGCCCTCACGGCCATTCCGATCCATTTTAATGGTCAAAATAGCCCCGAAGCGCGCATACCCCTATTTCAACGATTTTTCGTGTGCTATAGTATACCATTTTTTGGGTGATCCAGATCCCGACGTCAAAACTGCCAAAATTATTTGTGGAAGTCCGTGAAGACCTTGGCTATGCATCCTGTTGGCCCTCATGGCCATTACGATCCATTTTCAATGTCAAAATAGCCTCGAAGCGCGCATACCCCTATTTCGATGATTTTTCGTGTGCTATAGTATACCATTTTTTAGGGTGACTCGGATCCTGACGTCAAAACTGCCAAAATTATTTGTGGATGTCCGTGAAGACCTTGGCTATGCATACGGTTGGCCTTCACGGCCATTACGATCCATTTTCAAGGTCAAAATAGCCCCGAAGCGCGCATACCCCTATTTCGACGATTTTTTGTGTGCTATAGTATACCATTTTTTGGGTGATCCGGATCCCAACGTCGAAACTGCCAAAATTATTTGTGGACGTCCGTGAAGACCTTGGCTATGCAACCGTTTGGCCCTCACGGACATTCCAATCCATTTTCAAGGTTAAAATAGCCTCGAAGCGCGCATACCCCTATTTCGACGATTTTTCGTGTGCTATAGTATACCATTTTTTGGGTGATCCGTATCCCAACATCAAAACTGCAAAATTTATTTGTGGACGTCCGTGAACACCTTGGCTATGCATCCGGTTGGCCCTCACGTCCATTCCGATCCATCTTCAAGGTCAAAATAGCCCCGAAGAGCGCATACCCCTATTTTAACGATTTTTCGTGTGCTATAGTATACCATTTTTTGGGTGATCCGGATCGCAATGTCAAAACTGCCAAAATTATTTGTGGACGTCCGTGAAGACCTTGGCTATGCATCCGGTTGGCCCTCACGGCCATTCCAATCCATTTTCAAGGTCAAAATAGCCCCAAAGCGCGCATACCCCTATTTTGATAATTATTCGTGTGCTATAGTATACCATTTTTTGGGTGATCCGAATCCCGATGTCAAAACTTCCAAAATTATTAATGGACGTCCGTGAAGACCTTGGCTATGCATCCGGTTGGCCCTCACGGCCATTCTGATCCATTTTCAAGGTCAAAATAGCCCCGAAGCGCACATACCCCTATTTCGACGATTTTTCGTGTGCTGTTGTATACCATTTTTTTGTTGATCCGGATCCCGACATCAAAACTGCCAAAATTATTTGTGGACGTCCGTGAAGACCTTGGCTATGCATCCGGTTATCCCTCACGGCCATTCCGATCCATTTTCAAGGTCAAAATAGCCCCGAAGCGCATACCCCTATTTCGATGATTTTTCGTGTGCTATAGTATACCATTTTTTGGGTGATCCGGATCCCGATGTCAAAACTGCCAAATTTATTTGTGGACGTCCGTGAAGACCTTGGCTATGCATCCGGTTGGCCCTCACGGCCATTCCGATCCATTTTCAAGGTCAAAATAGCCCCGAAGCGCGCATACCCCTATTTCGACGATTTTTCGTGTGCTATAGTATACCATTTTTTGGGTGATCCGGATCCCGATGTCAAAACTGCCAAAATTATTTGTGGACGTCCGTGAAGACCTTGGCTATTCATCTGGTTGGCCCTCACGACCATTCCGATCCATTTTCAAGGTCAAAATAGCCCCGAAGCGCGCATACCCCTATTTCGACGATTTTTCGTGTGCTATAGTATACCCTTTTTTGGGTGATCCGAATCCCGATGTCAAAACTGCCAAAATTATTTGTGGACGTCCATGAAGACCTTGGCTATGCATCCGATTGGCCCTCACGGCCATTCCAATCCATTTTCAAGGTTAAAATAGCCTCGAAGCGCGCATACCCCTATTTCGATGATTTTTCGTGTGCTATATTATACCATTTTTTGGGTGATCCGGATCCCGACGTCAAAACTGCCAAAATTATTGGTGGACGTCCGTGAAGACCTTGGCTATGCATCCGGTTGTCCCTCACGGCCATTCCGATACATTTTCAAGGTCAAAATAGCCCCGAAGCGTGCATACCCCTATTTCGATGATTTTTCGTGTGCTATAGTATACCATTTTTCAGGTGATCCGGATCCCAACGTCAAAACTGCCAAAATTATTTGTGGACGTCCGTGAAGACCTTGGCTATGCATCCGGTTGTCCCTCGCGGCCATTCCAATCCATTTTCAAGGTCAAAATAGCTCCGAAGCGCGCATACCCTTATTTCGACGATTGTTCATGTGCTATAGTATACTATTTTTTGGGTGATCCGGATCCCGACGTCAAAATTGCCAAAATTATTTGTGGACGTCTGTGAAGACCTTGGCTATGCATTCGGTTGGCCCTCACGGCCATTCCGATCCGTTTTACAGGTCAAAATAGCCCCGAAGCGCGCATACCCCTATTTCGATGATTTTTCGTGTTCTATAGTATACCATTTTTTGGGTGATCCGGATCCCAACGTCGAAACTGCCAAAATTATTTGTGGACGTCCGTGAAGACCTTGGCTATGCAACCGTTTGGCCCTCACGGACATTCCAATCCATTTTCAAGGTTAAAATAGCCCCGAAGCGCGCATACCCCTATTTCGACGATTTTTCGTGTGCTATAGTATACCATTTTTTGGGTGATCCGTATCCCAACATCAAAAGTGCAAAAATTATTTGTGGACGTCCGTGAAGACCTTGGCTATGCATCCGGTTGGCCCTCACATCCATTCCGATCCATCTTCAAGGTCAAAATAGCCCCGAAGCGCGCATACCCCTATTTTAACGATTTTTCGTGTGCTATAGTATACCATTTTTTGGGTGATCCGGATCGCAATGTCAAAACTGCCAAAATTATTTGTGTACGTCCGTGAAGACCTTGGCTATGCATCCGGTTGGCCCTCACGGCCATTCCGATCCATTTTCAAGGTCAAAATAGCCCCGAAGCGCGCATACCCCTATTTCGATAATTTTTCGTGTGCTATAGTATACCATTTTTTGGGTGATCCGGATCCCGACGTCAAAACTTCCAAAATTATTTGTGGACGTCCGTGAAGACCTTGGCTATGCATCCGGTTGGCCCTCACGGCCATTCCGATCCATTTTCAAGGTCAAATTAGCCCCGAAGCACGCATACCCCTATTTCGACGATTTTTCGTGTGCTATAGTATACCATTTTTTGGGTGATCCGGATCCCGACGTCAAACTTCCAAAATTATTTGTGGACGTCCGTGAAGACCTTGTCTATGCATCCGGTTGGCCCTCACGTCTATCCTGATCCATTTTCAAGGTCAAAATAGCCCCGAAGCGCGCATACCCCTATTTCGATGATTTTTCGTGTGCTATAGTATACCATTTTTTGGGTGATCCGGATCACGACATCAAAACTGCCAAAATTATTTGTGGACGTCTATGAAGACCTTAGATATGCATCCGGTTGTCCCTCACGGCCATTCTGATCCATTTTCAAGGTCAAAATAGCCCCGAAGCGCGCACATACCCCTATTTCGACGATTTTTCGTGTGCTATAGTATACCATTTTTTGGGTGATCCATATCCCGACGTCAAAACTTCCAAAATTATTAATGGACGTCCGTGAAGACCTTGGCTATGCATCCGGTTGGCCGTCACGGCCATTCCGATCCATTTTCAAGGTCAAAATAGCCCCGAAGCGCACACACCTATATTTCGACGATTTTTCGTGTGCTGTTGTATACCATTTTTTCGTTGATCCGGATCCCGACATCAAAACTGCCAAAATTATTTGTGGACGTCCGTGAAGACCTTGGCTATGCATCCGGTTATCCCTCACGGCCATTCCGATCCATTTTCAAGGTCAAAATAGCCCCGAAGCGCGCATACCCCTATTTCGATGATTTTTCCTGTGCTATAGTATACCATTTTTTGGGTGATCCGGATCCCGACGTCAAAACTTCCAAAATTATTTGTGGACATCCGTGAAGACCTTGTCTATGCAACCGGTTGGCCCTCACGGCCATTCCGATCCATTTTCAAGGTCAAAATAGCCCCGAAGCGCGCATACCCCTATTTCAACGATTTCTCGTGTGCTATAGTATACCATTTTTTGGGTGATCCGGATCCCGATGTCAAAACTGCCAAACTTATTTGTGGACGTCCGTGAAGACCTTGGCTATGCATCCGGTTGGCCCTCACGGCCATTCCAATCCATTTTCAAGGTCAAAATAGCCCCAAAGCGCGCATACCCCTATTTTGATGATTTTTTGTGTGCTATAGTATACCATATTTTGGGTGATCCGGATCCCGACGTCAAAACTGCCAAAATTATTTGTGGACGTCCCTGAAGACCTTGTATATGCAACCGGTTGGCCCTCACGGCCATTCCGATCCATTTTCAAGGTCAAAATAGCCCCGAAGCGCGCATACCCCTATTTCAACGATTTTTCGTGTGCTATAGTATACCATTTTTTGGGTGATCCAGATCCCGATGTCAAAACTGCCAAAATTATTTGTGGACGTCCGTGAAGACCTTGGCTATGCATCCGGTCGGCCCTCACGGCCATTCCAATCCATTTTAAAGGTCAAAATAGCCCCGACGCGCGCATACCCCTATTTCGATGATTTTTCGTGTGCTATAGTAAACCATTTTTTGGGTGTTCCGGATCCTGACGTCAAAACTGCCAAAATTATTTGTGGACGTCCGTGAAGACCTTGGCTATGTATACGGTTGGCCCTCACGGCCATTCCGATCCATTTTCAAGGTCAAAATAGCCCCGAAGCGCGCATACCCCTATTTCGACGATTTTTCGTGTGCTATAGTATACCATTTTTTGGGTGATCCGGATCCCGACGTCAAAACTGCCAAAATTATTTGTGGACGTCCGTGAAGACCTTGGCTATGCATCCGTTTGGCTCTCACGGCCATCCCGATCCATTTTCAAGGTCAAAATAGCCCCGAAGCGCGCATATCCCTATTTCGACGATTTTTCGTGTGCTATAGTATACCATTTTTTGGGTGATCCGGATCGCAATGTCAAAACTGCCAAAATTATTTGTGGACGTCCGTGAAGACCTTGGCTATGCATCCGGTTGGCCCTCACGGCCATTCCAATCCATTTTCAAGGTCAAAATAGCCCCAAAGCGCGCATACCCCTATTTCGATAATTATTCGTGTGCTATAGTATACCATTTTTTGGGTGATCCGGATCCCGACGTCAAAACTTCCAAAATTATTAATGGACGTCCGTGAAGACCTTGGCTATGCATCCGGTTGGCCGTCACGGCCATTCCGATCCATTTTCAAGGTCAAAATAGCCCCGAAGCGCACATACCTATATTTCGACGATTTTTCGTGTGCTGTTGTATACCATTTTTTCGTTGATCCGGATCCCGACATCAAAACTACCAAAATTATTTGTGGACGTCCGTGAAGACCTTGTCTATGCATCCGGTTATCCCTCACGGCCATTCCGATCCATTTTCAAGGTCAAAATAGCCACGAAGCGCGCATACCCCTATTTCGATGATTTTTCCTGTGCTATAGTATACCATTTTTTGGGTGATCCGGATCCCGACGTCAAAACTTCCAAAATTATTTGTGGACATCCGTGAAGACCTTGTCTATGCAACCGGTTGGCCCTCACGGCCATTCCGATCCATTTTCAAGGTCAAAATAGCCCCGAAGCGCGCATACCCCTATTTCAACGATTTCTCGTGTGCTATAGTATACCATTTTTTGGGTGATCCGGATCCCGATGTCAAAACTGCCAAACTTATTTGTGGACGTCCGTGAAGACCTTGGCTATGCATCCGGTTGGCCCTCACGGCCATTCCAATCCATTTTCAAGGTCAAAATAGCCCCAAAGCGCGCATACCCCTATTTTGATGATTTTTTGTGTGCTATAGTATACCATATTTTGGGTGATCCGGATCCCGACGTCAAAACTGCCAAAATTATTTGTGGACGTCTGTGAAGACCTTGGATATGCATCCGGTTGGCCCTCACGGCCATTCCGATCCATTTTCACGGTCAAAATAGCCCCGAAGCGCGCATACCCCTATTTCGATACTTTTTCGTGTGTTGTAGTATACCATTTTTTGGGTGATCCGGATCCCGACGTCAAAACTTCCAAAATTATTTATGGACGTCCGTGAAGACCTTGGCTATGCATCCGGTTGGCCCTCACGGCCATTCCGATCAATTTTCAAGGTCAAAATAGCACCGAAGCGCGCATACCCCTATTTCGACGATTTTTCGTGTGCTGTTGTATACCATTTTTTCGTTGATTCGGATCCCGACGTCAAAACTGCCAATATTATTATTGGACGTCCGTGAAGACCTTGGCTATGCATACGGTTATCCCTCACGGCCATTCCGATCCATTTTCAAGGTCAAAATAGCCCCGAAGCGCGCATACCCCTATTTCGATGATTTTTCCTGTGCTATAGTATACCATTTTTTGGGTGATCCGGATCCCGACGTCAAAACTTCCAAAATTATTTGTGGACGTCCCTGAAGACCTTGTCTATGCTACCGGTTGGCCCTCACGGCCATTCCGATCCATTTTCAAGGTCAAAATAGCCCCGAAGCGCGCATACCCCTATTTCAACGATTTTTCGTGTGCTATAGTATACCATTTTTTGGGTGATCCAGATCCCGATGTCAAAACTGCCAAATTTATTTGTGGACGTCCGTGAAGACCTTGGCTATGCATCCGGTCGGCCCTCACGGCCATTCCAATCCATTTTAAAGGTCAAAATAGCCCCGACGCGCGCATACCCCTATTTCGATGATTTTTCGTGTGCTATAGTAAACCATTTTTTGGGTGTTCCGGATCCTGACGTCAAAACTGCCAAAATTATTTGTGGACGTCCGTGAAGACCTTGGCTATGCATACGGTTGGCCCTCACGGCCATTCCGATCCATTTTCAAGGTCAAAATAGCCCCGAAGCGCGCATACCCCTATTTCGACGATTTTTCGTGTGCTATAGTATACCATTTTTTGGGTGATCCGATCCCGACGTCAAAACTGCCAAAATTATTTGTGGACGTCCGTGAAGACCTTGGCTATGCATCCGGTTGGCCCTCACGGCCATCCCGATCCATTTTCAAGGTCAAAATAGCCCCGAAGCGCGCATATCCCTATTTCGACGATTTTTCGTGTGCTATAGTATACCATTTTTTGGGTGATCCGTATCCCGATGTCAAAACTGCCAAAATTATTTGTGGACGTCCGTGAAGACCTTGGCTATTCATCTGGTTGGCCCTCACGACCATTCCGATCCATTTTCAAGGTCAAAATAGCCCCGAAGCGCGCATACCCCTATTTCGACGATTTTTCGTGTGCTATAGTATACCATTTTTTAGGGTGACTCGGATCCTGACGTCAAAACTGCCAAAATTATTTGTGGATGTCCGTGAAGACCTTGGCTATTCATCTGGTTGGCCCTCACGACCATTCCGATCCATTTTCAAGGTCAAAATAGCCCCGAAGCGCGCATACCCCTATTTCGACGATTTTTCGTGTGCTATAGTATACCCTTTTTTGGGTGATCCGAATCCCGATGTCAAAACTGCCAAAATTATTTGTGGACGTCCATGAAGACCTTGGCTATGCATCCGATTGGCCCTCACGGCCATTCCAATCCATTTTCAAGGTCAAAATAGCCTCTAAGCGCGCATACCCCTATTTCGACGATTTTTCGTGTGCTATATTATACCATTTTTTGGGTGATCCGGATCCTGACGTCAAAACTGCCAAAATTATTGGTGGACGTCCGTGAAGACCTTGGCTATGCATCCGGTTGTCCCTCACGGCCATTCCGATCCATTTTCAAGGTCAAAATAGCCCCGAAGCGTGCATACCCCTATTTCGATGATTTTTCGTGTGCTATAGTATACCATTTTTTGGGTGATCCGGATCCCAACGTCAAAACTGCCAAAATTATTTGTGGACGTCCGTGAAGACCTTGGCTATGCATCCGGTTGTCCCTCGCGGCCATTCAATCCATTTTCAAGGTCAAAATAGCTCCGAAGCGCGCATACCCTTATTTCGACGATTGTTCATGTGCTATAGTATACTATTTTTTGGGTGATCCGGATCCCGACGTCAAAATTGCCAAAATTATTTGTGGACGTCTGTGAAGACCTTGGCTATGCATTCGGTTGCCCTCACGGCCATTCCGATCCGTTTTCAAGGTCAAAATAGCCCCGAAGCGCGCATACCCCTATTTCGATGATTTTTCGTGTGCTATAGTATACCATTTTTTGTCGGTGATCCGGTATCCCGACGTCAAAACTTCCAAAATTATTAATGGACGTCCGTGAAGACCTTGGCTATGCATCCGGTTGGCCGTCACGGCCATTCCGATCCATTTTCAAGGTCAAAATAGCCCCGAAGCGCACATACCTATATTTCGACGATTTTTCGTGTGCTGTTGTATACCATTTTTTCGTTGATCCGGATCCCGACATCAAAACTGCCAAAATTATTTGTGGACGTCCGTGAAGACCTTGGCTATGCATCCGGTTATCCCTCACGGCCATTCCGATCCATTTTCAAGGTCAAAATAGCCCCGAAGCGCGCATACCCCTATTTCGATGATTTTTCCTGTGCTATAGTATACCATTTTTTGGGTGATCCGGATCCCGACGTCAAAACTTCCAAAATTATTTGTGGACATCCGTGAAGACCTTGTCTATGCAACCGGTTGGCCCTCACGGCCATTCCGATCCATTTTCAAGGTCAAAATAGCCCCGAAGCGCATACCCCTATTTCAACGATTTCTCGTGTGCTATAGTATACCATTTTTTGGGTGATCCGGATCCCGATGTCAAAACTGCCAAACTTATTTGTGGACGTCCGTGAAGACCTTGGCTATGCATCCGGTTGGCCCTCACGGCCATTCCAATCCATTTTCAAGGTCAAAATAGCCCCAAAGCGCGCATACCCCTATTTTGATGATTTTTTGTGTGCTATAGTATACCATATTTTGGGTGATCCGGATCCCGACGTCAAAACTGCCAAAATTATTTGTGGACGTCCGTGAAGACCTTGGCTATGCATCCGGTTGGCCCTCACGGCCATTCCGATCCATTTTCAAGGTTAAAATAGCCCCGAAGCGCGCATACCCCTATTTCGATAATTATTCGTGTGCTATAGTGTACCATTTTTTGGGTGATCCGGATCCCGACGTCAAAACTTCCAAAATTATTAATGGACGTCCGTGAAGACCTTGGCTATGCATCCGGTTGGCCGTCACGGCCATTCCGATCCATTTTCAAGGTCAAAATAGCCCCGAAGCGCACATACCTATATTTCGATGATTTTTCGTGTGCTGTTGTATACCATTTTTTCGTTGATCCGGATCCCGACATCAAAACTGCCAATATTATTATTGGACGTCCGTGAAGACCTTGGCTATGCATCCGGTTATCCCTCACGGCCATTCCGATCCATTTTCAAGGTCAAAATAGCCCCGAAGCGCGCATACCCCTATTTCGATGATTTTTCCTGTGCTATAGTATACCATTTTTTGGGTGATCCGGATCCCGACGTCAAAACTTCCAAAATTATTTGTGGACGTCCCTGAAGACCTTGTCTATGCTACCGGTTGGCCCTCACGGCCATTCCGATCCATTTTCAAGGTCAAAATAGCCCCGAAGCGCGCATACCCCTATTTCAACGATTTTTCGTGTGCTATAGTATACCATTTTTTGGGTGATCCAGATCCCGATGTCAAAACTGCCAAATTTATTTGTGGACGTCCGTGAAGACCTTGGCTATGCATCCGGTCGGCCCTCACGGCCATTCCAATCCATTTTAAAGGTCAAAATAGCCCCGACGCGCGCATACCCCTATTTCGATGATTTTTCGTGTGCTATAGTAAACCATTTTTTGGGTGTTCCGGATCCTGACGTCAAAACTGCCAAAATTATTTGTGGACGTCCGTGAAGACCTTGGCTATGCATACGGTTGGCCCTCACGGCAATTCCGATCCATTTTCAAGGTCAAAATAGCCCCGAAGCGCGCATACCCCTATTTCGACGATTTTTCGTGTGCTATAGTATACCATTTTTTGGGTGATCCGGATCCCGACGTCAAAACTGCCAAAATTATTTGTGGACGTCCGTGAAGACCTTGGCTATGCATCCGGTTGGCCCTCACGGCCATCCCGATCAATTTTCAAGGTCAAAATAGCCCCGAAGCGCGCATATCCCTATTTCGACGATTTTTCGTGTGCTATAGTATACCATTTTTTGGGTGATCCGTATCCCGATGTCAAAACTGCCAAAATTATTTGTGGACGTCCGTGAAGACCTTGGCTATTCATCTGGTTGGCCCTCACGACCATTCCGATCCATTTTCAAGGTCAAAATAGCCCCGAAGCGCGCATACCCCTATTTCGACGATTTTTCGTGTGCTATAGTATACCATTTTTTAGGGTGACTCGGATCCTGACGTCAAAACTGCCAAAATTATTTGTGGATGTCCGTGAAGACCTTGGCTATTCATCTGGTTGGCCCTCACGACCATTCCGATCCATTTTCAAGGTCAAAATTGCCTCGAAACGCGCATACCCCTATTTCGACGATTTTTCGTGTGCTATAGTATACCATTTTTTGGGTGATCCGGATCCCGATGTCAAAACTGCCAAAATTATTTGTGGACGTCCATGAAGACCTTGGCTATGCATCCGATTGGCCCTCACGGCCATTCCAATCCATTTTCAAGGTCAAAATAGCCTCGAAGCGCGCATACCCCTATTTCGACGTTTTTTCGTGTGCTATATTATACCATTTTTTGGGTGATCCGGATCCCGACGTCAAAACTGCCAAAATTATTGGTGGACGTCCGTGAAGACCTTGGCTATGCATCCGGTTGTCCCTCACGGCCATTCCGATCCATTTTCAAGGTCAAAATAGCCCCGAAGCATGCATACCCCTATTTCGATGATTTTTCGTGTGCTATAGTATACCATTTTTTGGGTGATCCGGATCCCAACGTCAAAACTGCCAAAATTATTTGTGGACGTCCGTGAAGACCTTGGCTATGCATCCGGTTGTCCCTCGCGGCCATTCCAATCCATTTTCAAGGTCAAAATAGCTCCGAAGCGCGCATACCCTTATTTCGACGATTGTTCATGTGCTATAGTATACTATTTTTTGGGTGATCCGGATCCCGACGTCAAAATTGCCAATATTATTTGTGGACGTCTGTGAAGACCTTGGCTATGCATTCGGTTTGCCCTCACGGCCATTCCGATCCGTTTTCACGGTCAAAATAGCCCCGAAGCGCGCATACCCCTATTTCGATGATTTTTCGTGTGCTATAGTATACCATTTTTTGGGTGATCCGGATCCCAACGTCAAAACTGCCAAAATTATTTGTGGACGTCCGTGAAGACCTTGGCTATGCAACCGTTTGGCCCTCACGGACATTCCAATCCATTTTCAAGGTTAAAATAGCCCCGAAGCGCGCATACCCCTATTTCGACGATTTTTCGTGTGCTATAGTATACCATTTTTTGGGTGATCCGTATCCCAACATCAAAAGTGCACAAATTATTTGTGGACGTCCGTGAAGACCTTGGCTATGCATCCGGTTGGCCCTCACGTCCATTCCGATCCATCTTCAAGGTCAAAATAGCCCCGAAGCGCGCATACCCCTATTTTAACGATTTTTCGTGTGCTATAGTATACCATTTTTTGGGTGATCCGAATCGCAATGTCAAAACTGCCAAAATTATTTGTGGACGTCCGTGAAGACCTTGGCTATGCATCCGGTTGGCCCTCACGGCCATTCCAATCCATTTTCAAGGTCAAAATAGCCCCAAAGCGCGCATACCCCTATTTCGATAATTATTCGTGTGCTATAGTATACCATTTTTTGGGTGATCCGGATCCCGACGTCAAAACTTCCAAAATTATTAATGGACGTCCGTGAAGACCTTGGCTATGCATCCGGTTGGCCGTCACGGCCATTCCGATCCATTTTCAAGGTCAAAATAGCCCCGAAGCGCACATACCTATATTTCGACGATTTTTCGTGTGCTGTTGTATACCATTTTTCGTTGATCTGGATCCCGACATCAAAACTGCCAAAATTATTTGTGGACGTCCGTGAAGACCTTGGCTATGCATCCGGTTATCCCTCACGGCCATTCCGATCCATTTTCAAGGTCAAAATAGCCCCGAAGCGCGCATACCCCTATTTCGATGATTTTTCCTGTGCTATAGTATACCATTTTTTGGGTGATCCGGATCCCGACGTCAAAACTTCCAAAATTATTTGTGGACATCCGTGAAGACCTTGTCTATGCAACCGGTTGGCCCTCACGGCCATTCCGATCCATTTTCAAGGTCAAAATAGCCCCGAAGCGCATACCCCTATTTCAACGATTTCTCGTGTGCTATAGTATACCATTTTTTGGGTGATCCGGATCCCGATGTCAAAACTGCCAAACTTATTTGTGGACGTCCGTGAAGACCTTGGCTATGCATCCGGTTGGCCCTCACGGCCATTCCAATCCATTTTCAAGGTCAAAATAGCCCCAAAGCGCGCATACCCCTATTTTGATGATTTTTTGTGTGCTATAGTATACCATATTTTGGGTGATCCGGATCCCGACGTCAAAACTGCCAAAATTATTTGTGGACGTCCGTGAAGACCTTGGATATGCATCCGGTTGGCCTTCACGGCCATTCCGATCCATTTTCACGGTCAAAATAGCCCCGAAGCGCGCATACCCCTATTTCAATAATTTTTCGTGTGCTGTAGTATACCATTTTTTGGGTGATCCGGATCCCGACGTCAAAACTTCCAAAATTATTTATGGACGTCCGTGAAGACCTTGGCTATGCATCCGATTGGCCCTCACGGCCATTCCGATCCATTTTAAAGGTCAAAATAGCACCGAAGCGCGCATACCCCTATTTCGACGATTTTTCGTGTGCTGTTGTATACCATTTTTTCGTTGATTCGGATCCCGACGTCAAAACTGCCAATATTATTATTGGACGTCCGTGAAGACCTTGGCTATGCATCCGGTTATCCCTCACGGCCATTCCGATCCATTTTCAAGGTCAAAATAGCCCCGAAGCGCGCATACCCCTATTTCGATGATTTTTCGTGTGCTATAGTATACCATTTTTTGGGTGATCCGGATCCCGACGTCAAAACTTCCAAAATTATTTGTGGACGTCCCTGAAGACCTTGTCTATGCAACCGGTTGGCCCTCACGGCCATTCCGATCCATTTTCAAGGTCAAAATAGCCCCGAAGCGCGCATACCCCTATTTCAACGATTTTTCGTGTGCTATAGTATACCATTTTTTGGGTGATCCAGATCCCGATGTCCGCCCCCCAAACTGCCAAAATTATTTGTGGACGTCCGTGAAGACCTTGGCTCTGCATCCGGTTGGGCCCACGGCCTTCCAATCGCATTTTAAAGGTCAAAATAGCCCCGACCGCGCGCATACCCCTAGTCGATGATTTTTCTGTGCTATAGTAAACCATTTTTTGGGTGGTTCCGGATCCTGACTGCAAAACTGCCAAAATTATTTGTAACGTCCCGTGAAGACCTTGCTATGCATCCGGTTGGCACTCACGGCCATTCCGATCCAATTTCAAGGTCAAAATACCCCGAAGCGCGCATACCCTCATTTCGACGATTTTTCGTGTGCTATAGCACACCATTTTTTGGGTGATCCGGATCCCGACGTCAAAAGTGCCAAAATTTTTTGTGGACGTCCGTCAAGACCTTGGCTATGCATCCGTTTGGACCTCACGGCCATTACGACCCATTTTAAGGTCAAAATTGCCCCGAAGCGGGCATACCCCCATTTCGACAATTTTTCGTTTTTGGGTGATCCGGATCCCGACGTCAAAAGTGCCAAAAGTTTTTGTGGACGTCCGTCAAGACCTTGGCTATGCATCCGGTTGGCCCTCACGGCCATTCCGATCCATTTTCAAGGTCAAAATAGCCCCGAAGCGCGCATACCCCTATTTCGA
>JABWTJ010000401.1:76426-91334 GCA_016801875.1 Solanum sitiens | reverse complement strand
CCCTCACGGCCATTCCGATCCATTTTCAAGGTCAAAATAGCCCCGAAGCGCGCATACCCCTATTTCAACGATTTCTCGTGTGCTATAGTATACCATTTTTTGGGTGATCCGGATCCCGATGTCAAAACTGCCAAACTTATTTGTGGACGTCCGTGAAGACCTTGGATATGCATCCGGTTGGCCCTCACGGCCATTCCAATCCATTTTCAAGGTCAAAATAGCCCCGAAGCGCGCATACCCCTATTTTGATGATTTTTTGTGTGCTATAGTATACCATATTTTGGGTGATCCGGATCCCGACGTCAAAACTGCCAAAATTATTTGTGGACGTCTGTGAAGACCTTGGATATGCATCCGGTTGGCCCTCACGGCCATTCCGATCCATTTTCACGGTCAAAATAGCCCCGAAGCGCGCATACCCCTATTTCGATACTTTTTCGTGTGTTGTAGTATACCATTTTTTGGGTGATCCGGATCCCGACGTCAAAACTTCCAAAATTATTTATGGACGTCCGTGAAGACCTTGGCTATGCATCCGGTTGGCCCTCACGGCCATTCCGATCAATTTTCAAGGTCAAAATAGCACCGAAGCGCGCATACCCCTATTTCGACGATTTTTCGTGTGCTGTTGTATACCATTTTTTCGTTGATTCGGATCCCGATGTCAAAACTGCCAAATTTATTTGTGGACGTCCATGAAGACCTTGGCTATGCATCCGGTTGGACCTCACGGCCATTCCGATCCATTTTCAAGGTCAAAATAGCCTCGAAGCGCGCATATCCCTATTTCGACGATTTTTCGTGTGTTATAGTATACCATTTTTTGGGTGATCCGGATCCCGACGTCAAAATGGCCAAAATTATTTGTGGACGTCCGTGAAGACCTTGGATATGCATCCGGTTGTCCCTCACGGCCATCCCGATCCATTTTCAAGGTCAAAATAGCCTCGAAGCGCGCATACCTCTATTTCGACAATTTTTCGTGTGCTATAGTATACCATTTTTTGGGTGATCCGAATTCGACGTCAAAACTGCCAAAATTATTTGTGGACGTCCGTGAAGACCTTGGCTATGCATCCGGTTGTCCTTCACGGCCATTCCGATCCATTTTCAAGGTCAAAATAGCCCCGAAGCGCGCATACCCCTATTTCGACGATTTTTCATGTGCTATAGTATACCATTTTTGGCTGATCCGGATCCCGACGTCAAAACTGCCAAAATTATTTGTGGACATCCGTGAAGACCTTGGATATGCATCCGGATGGCCCTCACGGCTATTCTGATCCATTTTCAAGGTCAATATAGCTCCAAAGCGTGCATACCCCTATTTCGACGATTTTTCGTGTGCTATAGTATACCATATTTTGGGTGATCCGGATCCCGATGTCAAAACATCCAAAATTATTTGTGGACGTCCGTGAATACCTTGGCTATGCATCCGTTTGGTCCTCACGGACATTCCGATCCATTTCCAAGGTAAAAATAGCTCCAAAGCGCGCATACCCCTATTTCGACGATTTTTTGTGTGCTCTGGTATACCATTTTTTGGGTGATCCGGATTCCGTTGTCAAAACTGCCAAAATTATTTGTGGACGTCCGTGAAGACCTTGGCTATGCATCCGGTTGGCCCTCACGGCCATTCCGATCCATTTTCAAGGTCAAAATAGCCACGAAGCGCGCATACCCCTATTTCGATGATTTTTCGTGTGCTATAGTATACCATTTCTTGGGTGATCCGGATCCCGACGTCAAAACTGCCAAAATTATTAATGGACGTCCGTGAACACCTTGGCTATGTATCCGGTTGGCCCTCACGGCCATTCCGATCTATTTTCAACGTCAAAATAGCCCTAAAGCGTGCATACCCCTATTTCGACAATTTTTCGTGTGCTATAGTATACTATTTTTTGGTTGATTCGGATCCCGACGTCAAAACTGCCAAAATTATTTGTGGATGTCCGTGAAGACCTTGTATATGCATCCGGTTGGCCCTCACGGCCATTCCGATCAATTTTCAAGGTCAAAATAGCCCCGAAGTGCGCATACCCCTATTTCGATGATTTTTCGTGTGCTATAGTATGCCATTTTTTGGGTGATCCGGATCCCGACGTCAAAACTGCCAAAATTATTTGTGTACGTCCGTGAAGACCTTGGATATGCATCTGGTTGGCCCTCACGGCCATTCCGATCCATTTTCAAGGTCAAAATAGCCCAGAAGTGCGCATTCCCCTATTTCGATGATTTTTCGTGTGCTATAGTATACCATTTTTTGGGTGATCCGGATCCGATGTCAAAACTGCCAAAATTATTTGTGGACGTCCGTGAAGACCTTGGTTATGCATCCGGTTGGCCCTCACGGCCATTCCAATCCATTTTCAAGGTCAAAATAGCCCCAAAACGCGCATACCCCTATTTCGACGATTTTTCGTGAGCTATAGTATACCATTTTTTAGGGTGACTCGGATCCCGACGTCAAAACTGCCAAAATTATTTGCGGATGTTCGTGAAGACCTTGGCTATGCATACGGTTGGCCTTCACGGCCATTACGATCCATTTTCAAGGTCAAAATAGCCCCGAAGCGCGCATACCCCTATTTCGACGATTTTTGTGTGCTATAGTATACCATTTTTTGTGTGATCCGGATCCCGACGTCAAAACTGCCAAAATTATTTGTGGACGTCCGTGAAAACCTTGGCTATGCATCCGGTTGGCCCTCACGGCCATTCAAATCCATTTTCAAGGTCAAAATAGCCCCGAAGCGCATACCCCTATTTTGACAATTGTTCGTGTGCTATAGTATACCATTTTTTGGGTGATCCGGATCCCGACGTCAAAATTGCCAAAATTATTTGTGGACGTCCTTGAAGACCTTGGATATGCATCCGGTTGTCCCTCACAGTATTCCGATCCATTTTCAAGGTCAAAATAGCTCCAAAGCGCGCATACCCCTATTTCGACGATTTTTTGTGTGCTATGGTATACCATTTTTTGGGTGATCCGGATTCCGTTGTCAAAACTGCCAAAATTATTTGTGGACGTCCGTGAAGACCTTGGCTATGCATCCGGTTGGCCCTCACGGCCATTCCGATCCATTTTCAAGGTCAAAATAGCCACGAAGCGCGCATACCCCTATTTCGATGATTTTTCGTGTGCTATAGTATACCATTTTTTGGGTGATCCGTATCCCGACGTCAAAACTGCCAAACTTATTTATGGACGTCCGTGAACACCTTGGCTATGTATCCGGTTGGCCCTCACGGCCATTCCGATCTATTTTCAACGTCAAAATAGCCCTAATGCGTGCATACCCCTATTTCGACAATTTTTCGTGTGCTATAGTATACTATTTTTTGGTTGATTCGGATCCCGACGTCAAAACTGCCAAAATTATTTGTGGATGTCCGTGAAGACCTTGTCTATGCATCCGGTTGGCCCTCACGGCCATTCCGATCCATTTTCAAGGTCAAAATAGCCCCAAAGTGCGCATACCCCTATTTCGACGATTTTTCGTGTGCTATAGTATGCCATTTTTTGGGTGATCCGGATCCCGACGTCAAAACTGCCAAAATTATTTGTGGACGTCCGTGAAGACGTTGGATATGCATCTGGTTGGCCCTCACGGCCATTCCGATCCATTTTCAAGGTCATAATAGCCCCGAAGTGCGCATTCCCCTATTTCGACGATTTTTCGTGTGCTATAGTATACCATTTTTTGGGTGATCCGGATCCGACGTCAAAACTGCCAAAATTATTTGTGGACGTCCGTGAAGACCTTGGTTATGCATCCGGTTGGCCCTCACGGCCATTCCGATCCATTTTCAAGGTCAAAATAGCCCCAAAACGCGCATACCCCTATTTCGACGATTTTTCGTGTGCTATAGTATACCATTTTTTAGGGTGACTCGGATCCCGACATCAAAACTGCCAAAATTATTTGTGGATGTTCGTGAAAACCTTGGCTATGCATACGGTTGGCCTTCACGGCCATTACGATCCATTTTCAAGGTCAAAATAGCCCCGAAGCGCGCATACCCCTATTTCGATGATTTTTTGTGTTCTATAGTATACCATTTTTTGGGTGATCCGGATCCCGACGTCAAAACTGTCAAAATTATTTTTGGACATCCTGAAGACCTTGGCTATGCATCCGCTTGGCCCTCACGGCCATTCCAATCCATTTTCAAGGTCAAAATAGCCCCAAAACGCGCATACCCCTATTTCGACGATTTTTCGTGTGCTATAGTATACCATTTTTTAGGGTGACTCGGATCCCGACGTCAAAACTGCCAAAATTATTTGTGGATGTCCGTGAAGACCTTGGCTATGCATACGGTTGGCCTTCACGGCCATTACGATCCATTTTCAAGGTCAAAATAGCCCCGAAGCGCGCATACCCCTATTTTGACGATTTTTCGTGTGCTATGGTATACCATTTTTTGGGTGATCCGGATTCCGTTGTCAAAACTGCCAAAATTATTTGTGGACGTCCGTGAAGACCTTGGCTATGCATCCGGTTGGCCCTCACGGCCATTCCGATCCATTTTCAAGGTCAAAATAGCCACGAAGCGCGCATACCCCTATTTCGATGATTTTTCGTGTGCTATAGTATACCATTTTTTGGGTGATCCGTATCCCGACGTCAAAACTGCCAAACTTATTTATGGACGTCCGTGAACACCTTGGCTATGTATCCGGTTGGCCCTCACGGCCATTCCGATCTATTTTCAACGTCAAAATAGCCCTAATGCGTGCATACCCCTATTTCGACAATTTTTCGTGTGCTATAGTATACCATTTTTTGGTTGATTCGGATCCCGACGTCAAAACTGCCAAAATTATTTGTGGATGTCCGTAAAGACCTTGTCTATGCATCCGGTTGGCCCTCACGGCCATTCCGATCCATTTTCAAGGTCAAAATAGCCCCAAAGTGCGCATACCCCTATTTCGACGATTTTTCGTGTGCTATAGTATACCATTTTTTGGGTGATCCGGATCCCGACGTCAAAACTGCCAAAATTATTTGTGACGTCCGTTGAAGACGTTGGATATTGCATCTGGTTTGGCCCTCACGGCCATGTCCGATCCATTTTCAAGGTCATAATAGCCCGAAGTGCGCATTCCCTATTTCGACGATTTTTCGTTTTGCTATAAGGTTAGACCATTTTTTGGGTGATCCAGATCCCGACGTCAAAACTGCCAAAATTATTTGTGGAAGTCCGTGAAGACCTTGGCTATGCATCCTGTTGGCCCTCATGGCCATTACGATCCATTTTCAATGTCAAAATAGCCTCGAAGCGCGCATACCCCTATTTCGATGATTTTTCGTGTGCTATAGTATACCATTTTTTAGGGTGACTCGGATCCCGACGTCAAAACTGCCAAAATTATTTGTGGATGTCCGTGAAGACCTTGGCTATGCATACGGTTGGCCCTCACGGCCATTACGATCCATTTTCAAGGTCAAAATAGCCCCGAAGCGCGCATACCCCTATTTTGACGATTTTTCGTGTGCTATAGTATACCATTTTTTGTGTGATCCGGATCCCGACGTCAAAACTGCCAAAATTATTTGTGGACGTCCGTGAAAACCTTGGCTATGCATCTGGTTGGCCCTCACGGCCATTCCGATCCATTTTCAAGGTCAAAATAGCCCCGAAGCGCGCATACCCCTATTTTGACAATTTTTCGTGTGCTATAGTATACCATTTTTTGGGTGATCCGGATCCCGACGTCAAAATTGCTAAAATTATTTGTGGACGTCCTTGAAGACCTTGGATATGCATCCGGTTGTCCCTCACAGTATTCCGATCCATTTTCAAGGTCAAAATAGACCCGAAGCGCGCATACCCCTATTTTGACAATTTTTCGTGTGCTATAGTATACCATTTTTTGGGTGATCCGGATCCCGACGTCAAAACTGCCAAAATTATTTGTGGACGTCCGTGAAGACCTTGGCTATGCATCCGGTTGGACCTCATGGCCATTCCGATCCATTTTCAAGGTCAAAATAGCCCCGAAGCGCGCATACCCCTATTTCGACGATTTTTCGTGTGCTATAGTATACCATTTTTTGGGTGATCCGGATCCCGACGTCAAAACTGTCAAAATTATTTGTGGACGTCCATGAAGACCTTGGCTGTGCATCCGGTTGGCCCTCACGGCCATTCCGATACATTTTCAAAGTCAAAATAGCCACGAAGCGTGCATACCCCAATTTCGATGATTTTTCGTGTGCTATAGTATACCATTTTTTGGGTGATCCGGATCCCGACATCAAAACTGCCAAAATTATTTGTGGACGTCCGTGAACACCTTGGCTATGCATCCAGTTGGCCCTCACGGCCATTCCGATCTATTTTCAACGTCAAAATAGCCCTAAAGCGCGCATACCCCTATTTCGATGATTTTTCGTGTGCTATAGTATACCATTTTTTGGGTGATCCGGATCCCGACGTCAAAACTGCCAAAATCATTTGTGGACGTCTGTGAAGACATTGTCTATGCATCCGGTTGGCCCTCACGGCCATTCCGATCCATTTTCAAGGTCAAAATAGCCCCAAAGTGCGCGTACCCCTATTTCGACGATTTTTTGTGTGCTATATTATACTATTTTTTGGGTGATCCAGATCCCGACTTCAAAACTGCCAAAATTATTTGTGTACATCCGTGAAGACCTTGGCTATGCATCCGGTTGGCCCTCACGGACATTCCGATCCATTTTCAAGGTCAAAATAGCCCCGAAGCGTGCAAACCCCTATTTCGATGATTTTTCGTGTGCTATAGTATACCATTTGTTGGGTGAGCCGTATCCCGACGTCAAAACTGCCAAAATTATTTGTGGAGGTCCGTGAAGACCTTGGCTATGCATCCGTTTGGCCCTCACGGACATTCCGATCCATTTTCAAGGTCAAAATAGCCCCGAAGCGCGCATACCCCTATTTCGATGATTTTTTGTGTTCTATAGTATACCATTTTTTGGGTGATCCGGATCCCGACGTCAAAACTGTCAAAATTATTTTTGGACATCCTGAAGACCTTGGCTATGCATCCGCTTGGCCCTCACGGCCATTCCAATCCATTTTCAAGGTCAAAATAGCCCCAAAACGCGCATACCCCTATTTCGACGATTTTTCGTGTGCTATAGTATACCATTTTTTAGGGTGACTCGGATCCCGACGTCAAAACTGCCAAAATTATTTGTGGATGTCCGTGAAGACCTTGGCTATGCATACGGTTGGCCTTCACGGCCATTACGATCCATTTTCAAGGTCAAAATAGCCCCGAAGCGCGCATACCCCTATTTTGACGATTTTTCGTGTGCTATGGTATACCATTTTTTGGGTGATCCGGATTCCGTTGTCAAAACTGCCAAAATTATTTGTGGACGTCCGTGAAGACCTTGGCTATGCATCCGGTTGGCCCTCACGGCCATTCCGATCCATTTTCAAGGTCAAAATAGCCACGAAGCGCGCATACCCCTATTTCGATGATTTTTCGTGTGCTATAGTATACCATTTTTTGGGTGATCCGTATCCCGACGTCAAAACTGCCAAACTTATTTATGGACGTCCGTGAACACCTTGGCTATGTATCCGGTTGGCCCTCACGGCCATTCCGATCTATTTTCAACGTCAAAATAGCCCTAATGCATGCATACCCCTATTTCGACAATTTTTCGTGTGCTATAGTATACTATTTTTTGGTTGATTCGGATCCCGACGTCAAAACTGCCAAAATTATTTGTGGATGTCCGTGAAGACCTTGTCTATGCATCCGGTTGGCCCTCACGGCCATTCCGATCCATTTTCAAGGTCAAAATAGCCCCAAAGTGCGCATACCCCTATTTCGACGATTTTTCGTGTGCTATAGTATGCCATTTTTTGGGTGATCCGGATCCCGACGTCAAAACTGCCAAAATTATTTGTGGACGTCCGTGAAGACGTTGGATATGCATCTGGTTGGCCCTCACGGCCATTCCGATCCATTTTCAAGGTCATAATAGCCCCGAAGTGCGCATTCCCCTATTTCGACGATTTTTCGTGTGCTATAGTATACCATTTTTTGGGTGATCCGGATCCGACGTCAAAACTACCAAAATTATTTGTGGACGTCCGTGAAGACCTTGGTTATGCATCCGGTTGGCCCTCACGGCCATTCCGATCCATTTTCAAGGTCAAAATAGCCCCAAAACGCGCATACCCCTATTTCGATGATTTTTCGTGTGCTATAGTATACCATTTTTTAGGGTGACTCGGATCCCGACATCAAAACTGCCAAAATTATTTGTGGATGTTCGTGAAGACCTTGGCTATGTATACGGTTGGCCTTCACGGCCATTACGATCCATTTTCAAGGTCAAAATAGCCCCGAAGCGCGCATACCCCTATTTCGACAATTTTTGTGTGCTATAGTATACCATTTTTTGTGTGATCCGGATCCCGACGTCAAAACTGCCAAAATTATTTGTGGACGTCCGTGAAAACCTTGGCTATGCATCCGGTTGGCCCTCACGGCCATTTCGATCCATTTTCAAGGTCAAAATATCCCCAAAGCGCGCATACCCCTATTTTGACAATTGTTCGTGTGCTATAGTAGACCATTTTTTGGGTGATCCGGATCCCGACGTCAAAATTGCCAAAATTATTTGTGGACGTCCTTGAAGACCTTGGATATGCATCCGGTTGTCCCTCACAGTATTCTGATCCATTTTCAAGGTCAAAATAGACCCGAAGCGCGCATACCCCTATTTTGACAATTTTTCGTGTGCTATAGTATACCATTTTTTGGGTGATCCGGATCCCGACGTCAAAACTGCCAAAATTATTTGTGGACGTCCGTGAAGACCTTGGCTATGCATCCGGTTGGACCTCATGGCCATTCCGATCCATTTTCAAGGTCAAATTAGCCCCGAAGCGCGCATACCCCTATTTCGACGATTTTTCGTGTGCTATAGTATACCATTTTTTGGGTGATCCGGATCCCGACGTCAAAACTGTCAAAATTATTTGTGGACGTCCAAGAAGAACTTGGCTGTGCATCCGGTTGGCCCTCACGGCCATTCCGATACATTTTCAAAGTCAAAATAGCCACGAAGCGTGCATACCCCAATTTCGATGATTTTTCGTGTGCTATAGTATACCATTTTTTGGGTGATCCGGATCCCGACATCAAAACTGCCAAAATTATTTGTGGACGTCCGTGAACACCTTGGCTATGCATCCAGTTGGCCCTCACGGCCATTCCGATCTATTTTCAATGTCAAAATAGTCCTAAAGCGCGCATACCCCTATTTCGATGATTTTTCGTGTGCTATAGTATACCATTTTTTGGGTGATCCGGATCCCGACGTCAAAACTGCCAAAATCATTTGTGGACGTCTGTGAAGACATTGTCTATGCATCCGGTTGGCCCTCACGGCCATTCCGATCCATTTTCAAGGTCAAAATAGCCCCAAAGTGCGCGTACCCCTATTTCGACGATTTTTTGTGTGCTATATTATACTATTTTTTGGGTGATCCAGATCCCGACTTCAAAACTGCCAAAATTATTTGTGTACATCCGTGAAGACCTTGTCTATGCATCCGGTTGGCCCTCACGGACATTCCGATCCATTTTCAAGGTCAAAATAGCCCCGAAGCGTGCAAACCCCTATTTCGATGATTTTTCGTGTGCTATAGTATACCATTTGTTGGGTGAGCCGTATCCCGACGTCAAAACTGCCAAAATTATTTGTGGAGGTCCGTGAAGACCTTGGCTATGCATCCGTTTGGCCCTCACGGACATTCCGATCCATTTTCAAGGTCAAAATAGCCCCGAAGCGCGCATACCCCTATTTCGATGATTTTTTGTGTTCTATAGTATACCATTTTTTGGGTGATCCGGATCCCGACGTCAAAACTATCAAAATTATTTTTGGACATCCTGAAGACCTTGGCTATGCATCCGCTTGGCCCTCACGGCCATTCCAATCCATTTTCAAGGTCAAAATAGCCCCAAAACGCGCATACCCCTATTTCGACGATTTTTCGTGTGCTATAGTATACCATTTTTTAGGGTGACTCGGATCCCGACGTCAAAACTGCCAAAATTATTTGTGGATGTCCGTGAAGACCTTGGCTATGCATACGGTTGGCCTTCACGGCCATTACGATCCATTTTCAAGGTCAAAATAGCCCCGAAGCGCGCATACCCCTATTTTGACGATTTTTCGTGTGCTATAGTATACCATTTTTTGTGTGATCCGGATCCCGACGTCAAAACTGCCAAAATTATTTGTGGACGTCCGTGAAAACCTTGGCTATGCATCTGGTTGGCCCTCACGGCCATTCTGATCCATTTTCAAGGTCAAAATAGCCCCGAAGCGCGCATACCCCTATTTTGACAATTTTTCGTGTGCTATAGTATACCATTTTTTGGGTGATCCGGATCCCGACGTCAAAATTGCTAAAATTATTTGTGGACGTCCTTGAAGACCTTGGATATGCATCCGGTTGTCCCTCACAGTATTCCGATCCATTTTCAAGGTCAAAATAGACCCGAAGCGCGCATACCCCTATTTTGACAATTTTTCGTGTGCTATAGTATACCATTTTTTGGGTGATCCGGATCCCGACGTCAAAACTGCCAAAATTATTTGTGGACGTCCGTGAAAGCCCTGTTGGCTATGCATCGGTTGGACCTTCCTGGCATTCCGATCCATTTTCAAGGTCAAAATCAGCCCCGAAGCGCGCATACCCCTATTTCGACGATTTTTCGTGTGCCTATAGTATACCATTTTTTTGGGTGATCCGGATCCCGACGTCAAAACTGTCAAAATTATTTGTGGACGTCCATGAAGACCTTGGCTATGCATCCGGTTGGCCCTCACGGCCATTCCGACACATTTTCAAAGTCAAAATAGCCACGAAGCGTGCATACCCCAATTTCGATGATTTTTCGTGTGCTATAGTATACCATTTTTTGGGTGATCCGGATCCCGACGTCAAAACTGCCAAAATTATTTGTGGACGTCCGTGAAGACCTTGGATATGCATCCGGTTGGCCCTCACGGCCATTCCGATCCATTTTCAAGGTCAAAATAGCTCCGAAATGCGCGTACCCCTATTTCGACGATTTTTCGTGTGCTATATTATACTATTTTTTGGGTGATCCGGATCCCAACTTCAAAACTGCCAAAATTATTTGTGTACATCCGTGAAGACCTTGGCTATGCATCCGATTGGCCCTCACGGCCATTCCGATCCATTTTCAAGGTCAAAATTGCCTCGAAGCGCGCATACCCCTATTTCGACGATTTTTCGTGTGCTATAGTATACCATTTTTTGGGTGATCCGGATCCCGACGTCAAAACTGCCAAATTTATTTGTGGACGTCCGTGAAGACCTTGGATATGCATCCGGTTGGCCCTCACGGCCATTCCGATCCATTTTCAAGGTCAAAATAGCCCCGAAGCGTGCAAACCCCTATTTCGATGATTTTTCGTGTGCTATAGTATACCATTTGTTGGGTGAGCCGTATCCCGACGTCAAAACTGCCAAAATTATTTGTGGATGTCCGTGAAGACCTTGGCTATGCATCCGTTTGGCCCTCACAGACATTCCAATCCATTTTCAAGGTCAAAATAGACCCGAAGCGCGCATACCCCTATTTCGATGATTTTTTGTGTGCTATAGTATACCATTTTTTGGGTGATCCGGATCCCGACGTCAAAACTGTCAAAATTATTTTTGGACATCCTGAAGACCTTTGCTATGCATGCGCTTGTCCCTCACGGTCATTCTGATCCATTTTCAAGGTCAAAATAGCCCCGAAGCGCACATACCCCTATTTTCGACGATTTTTCGTGTGCTATAGTATACCATTTTTTGGGTGATCCGGATCCCGATGTCAAAACTGCCAAAACTATTTGTGGACATCCATGAAGACCTTGGCTATGCATCCGTTTGGCCCTCACGGACATTCCGATCCATTTTCAAGGTCAAAATAGCCCCGAAGCGCGCATACCCCTATTTCGACGATTTTCGTGTGCTACAGTATACCATTTTTTGGGTGATCCGGATCCCGACGTCAAAACTGCCAAAATTATTTGTGGACGTCCGTGAAGACCTTGCCTATGCATCCAGTTGGACCTCACGGCCATTCCGATCCATTTTAAAGGTCAAAATAGCCCCGAAGCGCGCATACCCCTATTTCGACGATTTTTCGTGTGCTATAGTATACCATTTTTTGGGTGATCCGGATCCCGACGTCAAAACTGCCAAAATTATTTGTGGACGTCCGTGAAGACCTTGGATATGCATCTGGTTGACCCTCACGGCCATTCCGATACATTTTCAACGTCAAAATAGCCACGAAGCGTGCATACCCTAATTTCGATGATTTTTCGTGTGCTATAGTATACCATTTTTTGGGTGATCCGGATCCCGACGTCAAAACTGCCAAAATTATTTGTGGACGTCCGTGAACACCTTGGCTATGCATCCGGTTGGCCCTCACGGCCATTCCGATCTATTTTCAACGTCAAAATAGCCCTAAAGCGCGCATACCCCTATTACGATGATTTTTCGTGTGCTATAGTATACCATTTTTTGGGTGATCCGGATCCCGACGTCAAAACTGCCAAAATTATTTGTGGACGTCCGTGAAGACATTGTCTATGCATCCAGTTGGCCCTCACGGCCATTCCGATCCATTTTCAAGGTCAAAATAGCCCCGAAGTGCGCGTACCTCTATTTCGACGATTTTTCGTGTGCTATATTATACTATTTTTTGGGTGATCCGGATCCCGACTTCAAAACTGCCAAAATTATTTGTGTACATCCGTGAAGTCCTTGGCTATGCATCCGGTTGGCCCTCACGGCCATTCCGATCTATTTTCAAGGTCAAAATTGCCTCGAAGCGCGCATACCCCTATTTCGACGATTTTTCGTGTGCTATAGTATACCATTTTTTGGGTGATCCGGATCCCGACGTCAAAACTGCCAAATTTATTTGTGGACGTCCGTAAAGACCTTGGCAATGCATCCGGTTGTCCTTCACGGCCATTCCGATCCATTTTCAAGGTCAAAATAGCCCCAAAGCGCGCATACCCCTATTTCGACGATTTTTCGTGTGCTATAGTATACCATTTTTGGGTGATCCGGATCCCGACGTCAAAACTGCCAAAATTATTTGTGGACATCCGTGAAGACCTTGGATATGCATCCGGTTGGCCCTCACGGCTATTCCGATCCATTTTCAAGGTAAAAATAGCCCCGAAGTGCGCGTACCTCTATTTCGACGATTTTTCGTGTGCTATATTATACTATTTTTTGGGTGATCCGGATCCCGACTTCAAAACTGCCAAAATTATTTGTGTACATCTGTGAAGTCCTTGGCTATGCATCTGGTTGGCCCTCACGGCCATTCCGATCTATTTTCAAGGTCAAAATTGCCTCGAAGCGCGCATACCCCTATTTCGACGATTTTTCGTGTGCTATGGTATACCATTTTTTGGGTGATCTGGATCCCGACGTCAAAACTGCCAAAATTATTTGTGGACGTCCGTGAAGACCTTGGCTATGCATCCGGTTGTCCCTCACGGCCATTCCAATCCATTTTCAAGGTCAAAATAGCCCCGAAGCGCGCATACTCCTATTTTGACGATTTTTCGTGTGCTATAGTATACCATTTTTTGGGTGATCCAAATCCCAACTTCAAAACTGCCAAAATTATTTGTGGACGTCCGTGAAGACCTTGGTTATGCATCCGGTTGTCCCTCATCGCCATTCCGATCCATTTTCAAGGTCAAAATAGCCCTGAAGCGCGCATACCCCTATTTTGACGATTTTTTGTGTGCTATAGTATACCATTTTTTGGGTGATCCGGATCCCGATGTCAAAACTGCCAAATATATTTGTGGACGTCCGTGAATACCTTGGCTATGCATCCGGTTGGCCCTCAGGGCCATTCCAATCCATTTTCAAGGTCAAAATAGCCCCGAAGTGCGCATACCCCTATTTCAACGATTTTTCGTGTGCTATAGTATACCATTTTTTGGGTGATCCGGATCCCGACGTCAAAACTGCCAAAATTATTTGTGGATGTCCATGAAGACCTTGGATATGCATCCGGTTGGCCCTCACGGCCATTCCGATCCATTTTCAAGGTCAAAATAGCCCTGAAGCGCGCATACCCCTATTTTGACGATTGTTCGTGTGCTATAGTATACCATTTTTTGGGTGATCCGAATCCCGACGTCAAAACTGCCAAAATTATTTGTGGACGTCCGTGAAGACCTTGGCTATGCATCCGGTTGGCCCTCAAGGCCATTCCGATCCATTTTCAAGGTCAAAATAGCCACGAAGCGTGCATACCCCAATTTCGATGATTTTTCGTGTGCTATAGTATACCATTTTTTGGGTGATCCGGATCCCGACGTCAAAACTGCCAAAATTATTTGTGGACGTCCGTGAACACCTTGGCTATGCATCCGGTTGGCCCTCACGGCCATTCCGATCTATTTTCAACGTCGAAATAGCCCTAAAGCGCGCATACCCTTATTTCGATGATTTTTCGTATGCTATAGTATACCTTTTTTGGGTGATCCGGATCCCGACGTCAAAACTGCCAAAATTATTTGTGGACGTCCGTGAAGACCTTGGATATGCATCCTGTTGGCCCTCACGGCCATTCCAATCCATTTTCAAGGTCAAAATAGCCCCGAAGTGCGCATACCCCTATTTCGACGATTTTTCGTGTGCTATAGTATAGTATACCATTTTTTGGGTGAAATCCGGATGCCCGACTTTCAAACTTTGCCAAATTATTTGTGGACGTCCGTGAAAGACCTTTGTGCTATGCATCCGGTTGGACCGCTCACGGCCATTCCGATCTATTTTTTTAAAAGTGGTCAATATAGCCCCGAAG
>JABWTJ010000401.1:54386-76416 GCA_016801875.1 Solanum sitiens | reverse complement strand
ATAGTTTTGGTAGTTTTGACATCGGGATTCGGATCATCCAAAAAATGGTATATTATAGCACACGAAAAATCGTCGAAATTGGGGTATGCGCACTTCGGGCTATTTTGACCTTGAAAATGGATCAGAATGGCCGTGAGGGACAACCGGATGCATAGCCAAGGTCTTCACGGACGTCCACAAATAATTTTGGCAGTCTTGACCTCGGGATCCGGATCACCCAAAAAATGGTATACTATAGCACACGAAAAATCATCGAAATAGGGGTATGCACGCTTCGGGGCTATTTTGACCTTGAAAATGGATCGGAATGGCCGTGAGGGCCAACCGTATACATAGCCAAGGTCTTCACAGACGACCACAAATAAATTTAGCAGTTTTGCATCAGGATCCGGATCACCCAAAAAATGTTATACTATAGCACACGAAAAATCGTCAAAATAGGGGTATGCGCGCTTTAGGGCTATTTTGACCTTGAAAATGGATCGGAATGGCCGTGAGGGACAACCGGATGCATAGACAATGTATTCAAAGACGTCCACAAATAATTTTGGCAGTTTTGACGTCGGGATCCGGATTACCCAAAAAATGGTATTCTATAGCACACGAAATATCGTCGAAATAGGGGTATGCGCGCTTCGGGGCTATTTTGATCTTGAAAATGGATAGGAATGGCCTTGAGGGCCAACAGGATGCATAGCCAAGGTCTTCACAGACGTCCACAAATAATTTTGGCTGTTTTGACATGGGGATCTGGATCACCCAAAAAATGGCATACTATAGCACACGAAAAATCGTCGAAATAGGGGTATGCGCGCTTCGGGGCTATTTTGACCTTGAAAATGGATCGGAATGGCCGTGAGGGCCAAACGGATGCATAGACAAGGTCTTCACGGACGTCTACAAATACATTTGGAAGTTTAGACGTCGGGATCCCGATCACCCAAGAAATGGTTTACTATAGCACACGAAAAAATGTCGAACTAGGGGTATGCGCACTCGGGGCTATTTTGACCTTGAAATGGATCGCGAATGGCTGTGAGGGACAACGTATGCATAGACCAAGGTTCTTTCACGGACGTCTACAAAACCATTTGGCAGTTTGACGTCGGGATCGGATCCACACAAAAAAATGGTGTATATAGCACACGAACAATCATGAAATAGGGGTCTGCGCGCTTCGTGGCTATTTTGACCTTGAAATGGATCGGAATGGCCGTGAGGCCAAACCGGATGCATAGCCAAGGTCTTCACGGCCGTCCACAAATAAATTTTGGCAGTTTTTGACGTGGGATTGGATCACCCAAAAAATGGTATATTATAGCATACGAAAAATCGTTGAAATAGGGGTATGCGCGCTCCGGGGCTATTTTGACCTTTAAAATGGATCGGAATGGCCGTGAGGGCCAACCGGATGCATAGCCAAGGTCTTCACGGACGTCAACAAATAAATTTGGCAGTTTTGCATCAGGATCCGGATCACCCAAAAAATGTTATACTATAGCACACGAAACATCGTCGAAATAGGGGTATGCGCGCTTTAGGGCTATTTTGACCTTGAAAATGGATCGGAATGGCCGTGAGGGCCAACAGGATGCATAGACAATGTCTTCACAGACGTCGACAAATAATTTTGGCAATTTTGACGTCGGGATCCGGATCACCCAAAAAATGGTATACTATAGCACACGAAAAATCGTCGAAATAGGGGTATGCGCGCTTTGGGGCTATTTTGACCTTGAAAATGGATCGAAATGGCCGTGAGGGCCAACCAGATGCATAGCTAAGCTCTTCACGGACGTCCACAAATAATTTTGGCAGTTTTGACGTTGGGATCCGTATCACCCAAAAAATGGTATACTATAGCACACGAAAAATTATCGAAATAGGGGTATGCGCGCTTCGGGGCTATTTTGACCTTGAAAATGGATCAGAATGGCCGTGAGGGCCAACCGTATGCATAGCCAAGGTCTTCACGGACGTCCACATATAAATTTAGCAGTTTTGCATCAGGATCCGGATCACCCAAAAAATGTTATACTATAGCACACGAAAAATCGTCGAAATAGGGGTATGCGCGCTTTAGGGCTATTTTGACCTTGAAAATGGATCGGAATGGCCGTGAGGGACAACCGGATGCATAGACAATGTCTTCACAGACGTCCACAAATAATTTTAGCAGTTTTGACGTCGGGATCCGGATTACCAAAAAATGGTATTCTATAGCACACGAAATATCGTCGAAATAGGGGTATGCGCGCTTCGGGGCTATTTTGATCTTGAAAATGGATAGGAATGGCCGTGAGGGCCAACAGGATGCATATCCAAGGTCTTCTCGGACGTCCACAAATAGTTTTGGTAGTTTTGACATCGGGATTCGGATCATCCAAAAAATGGTATATTATAGCACACGAAAAATCGTCGAAATTGGGGTATGCGCACTTCGGGCTATTTTGACCTTGAAAATGGATCGGAATGGCTGTGAGGGACAACCGTATGCATAGACAAGGTCTTCACGGACATCTACAAATACATTTGGCAGTTTTGACATCGGGATCCGGATCACACAAAAAATGGTGTACTATAGCACACGAAAAATCATCGAAATAGGGGTATGCGCGCTTCGGGGCTATTTTGACCTTGAAAATGGGATCTGAATGGCCGTGAGGGCCAACCGGATTTGCCTACGCCAAGGTCTTCACGGACGTCACAAATAATTGGCAGTTTTGACGTCGGGATCCGGATCCACCCAAAAAATGGGTAATTATAAGGCACACGAAACATCGTTGAAATAGGGGTATGCGCGCTCGTGGCTATTTTGAACCTTAAACTGGATCGGATGGCCGTGCGGGACACCCGATGCATAGCCAGGTCTTCACGACGTCAACAAATAAATTTGGCAGTTTGCATCAGGATCCGGGATTCACCCCACAAAAATGTTATATATAGCACACGAAACATCGTCGAAAATAGGGTTATGCGCGCTTTAGGCTATTTCTTTCGGACCTTGAAAATGGATCGGAATGGCCGTGAGGCCAACCGGATGCATAGCCAATGTCTTTCACAGACGTCCACAAATAATTTTGGCAGTTTTGACGTGGGATTCGGATCACCCACAAAAATGGTATACTATAGCACACGGAAAAATCGTCAAAACAGTGGGCTGCGCGCTCGGGGCTATTTTGACCCCTTGATAAGGATCAGGAATTTGCGTTGAGGACAAACCGGATGATAGCAAGGTCTTCACGGAACGTCCACAAATACTTTTGGCAGTTTTGACGTCGGATCCGGATCACCCAAAAAATGATCTTCTATAGCACACGAAAAATCGTCGAAATAGGGGTCTGCGCGCTTCGGGGCTATTTTGACCTTGAAAATGGATAGGAATGGCCGTGAGGGCCAACCGGATGCATATCCAAGGTCTTCACGGACGTCCACAAATAATTTTGGCAGTTTTGACGTCGGGATCCGAATCACCCAAAAAATGGTATACTATGGAACACGAAAAATTGTTGAAATAGGGGTATGCGCGCTTCGGGGCTATTTTGACCTTGAACATGGATCGGAATGGCCGTGAGGTCCAACCGGATGCATAGCCAAGGTCTTCACGGACGTCCTCAAATAATTTTGGCAGTTTTGACGTCGGGATCCGGATCACCCAAAAAATGGTATACTATAGCACACGAAGAATAGTCGAAATAGGGGTATGCGCTCTTCGGGGCTATTTTGACCTTGAAAATGGATCGGGACTGGCCGTGAGGGCCAACCGTCTGCTAGCCAAGGTTCTTCACCGGACGTCCAACAAACAAATTTAGCATGTTTTGATCAGGATCGGATCACCCAAAAAATGTTATACTATAGCACACGAAAAATCGTCGAAATAGGGGTATGCGCGCTTTAGGGCTATTTTGACCTTGAAAATGGATCGGAATGGCCGTGAGGGACAACCGGATGCATAGACAATGTCTTCACAGACGTCCACAAATAATTTTAGCAGTTTTGACATCGGGATCCGGATTACCAAAAAATGGTATTCTATAGCACACGAAATATCGTCGAAATAGGGGTATGCCCGCTTCGGGGCTATTTTGATCTTGAAAATGGATAGGAATGGCCGTGAGGGCCAACAGGATGCATAGCCAAGGTCTTCACAGACGTCCACAAATAATTTTGGCAGTTTTGACATGGGGATCTGGATCACCCAAAAAATGGCATACTATAGCACACGAAAAATCGTCGAAATAGGGGTATGCGCGCTTCGGGGCTATTTTGACCTTGAAAATGGATCGGAATGGTCGTGAGGGCAAACCGGATGCATAGACAAGGTCTTCTCGGACGTCCACAAATAGTTTTGGTAGTTTTGACATCGGGATTCGGATCATCCAAAAAATGGTATATTATAGCACACGAAAAATCGTCGAAATAGGGGTATGCGCACTTCGGGCTATTTTGACATTGAAAATGGATCGGAATGGCTGTGAGGGACAACCGTATGCATAGACAAGGTCTTCACGGACGTCTACAAATACATTTGGCAGTTTTGACGTCGGGATCCGGATCACACAAAAAATGGTGTACTATAGCACACGAAAAATCATCGAAATAGGGGTATGCGCGCTTCGGGGCTATTTTGACCTTGAAAATGGATCGGAATGGCCGTGAGGGCAAACCGGATGCATAGCCAAGGTCTTCACGGACGTCCACAAATAATTTTGGCAGTTTTGACGTCGGGATCTGGATCACCCAAAAAATGGTATATTATAGCATACGAAAAATCGTTGAAATAGGGGTATGCGCGCTCCGGGGCTATTTTGACCTTTAAAATGGATCGGAATGGCCGTGAGGGCCAACCGGATGCATAGCCAAGGTCTTCACGGACGTCAACAAATAAATTTGGCAGTTTTGCATCAGGATCCGGATCACCCAAAAAATGTTATACTATAGCACACGAAAAATCGTCGAAATAGGGGTATGCGCGCTTTAGGGCTATTTTGACCTTGAAAATGGATCGGAATGGCCGTGAGGGCCAACAGGATGCATAGACAATGTCTTCACAGACGTCGACAAATAATTTTGGCAGTTTTGACGTCGGGATCCGGATCACCCAAAAAATGGTATACTATAGCACACGAAAAATCGTCGAAATAGGGGTATGCGCGCTTCGGGGCTATTTTGACCTTGAAAATGGATCGAAATGGCCGTGAGGGCCAACCAGATGCATAGCTAAGCTCTTCACGGACGTCCACAAATAATTTTGGCAGTTTTGACGTTGGGATCCGTATCACACAAAAAATGGTATACTATAGCACACGAAAAATCATCGAAATAGGGGTATGCGCACTTCGAGGCTATTTTGACCTTGAAAATGGATCGGAATGGCCGTGAGGCCCAACCGGATGCATAGCCAAGGTCTTCACGAACGTCCACAAATAAATTTGGCAGTTTTAACGTCGGGATCCGGATCACCCAAAAAATGGTATACTATAGCATACGAAAAATCGTCGAAATAGGGGTATTCGCGCTTCGGGGCTATTTTGACCTTTAAAATGGATCGGAATGGCCGTGAGGGCCAGCCGGATGCATAGCCAAAGTCTTCACGTACGTCCATAAATAATTTTGGCAGTTTTGACGTCGGGATCCGGATCACCCAAAAAATGGTATACTATAGCACACGAAAAATTGTCGAAATAGGGGTATGCGCGATTCGGGGCTATTTTGACCTTGAAAATGGATCGGAATGGCCGTGAGGGCAAACCGGATGCATAGCCAAGGTCTTCACGGACGTCCACAAATAATTTTGGCAATTTTTGCGTCGTGATCCGGATCACCCAAAAAAGGGTATACTATAGCACACGAAAAATCGTCGAAATAGGTGTATGCGCGCTTCGGGGCTATTTTGACCTTGAAAATGGATCGAAATGGCCGTGAGGGCCAACCGGATGCATAGCCAAGGTCTTCACGGACGTCCACAAATAATTTTGGCAGTTTTGACGTCGGGATCCGGATCACCCAAAAAATGGTATACTATAGCACACGAAAAATCGTCGAAATAGGGGTATGCGCGCTTCAAGCTATTTTGACCTTGAAAATGTATCGGAATGGCCGTGAGGGCCAACCAGATGCATAGCCAAGGTCTTCACGGATTTCCACAAATAATTTTGGCAGTTTTGACGTTGAGATCCGGATCACACAAAAAATGGTATACTATGCACACGAAAAATCATCGAAATAGGGGTATGCGCGCTCCGGGGCTATTTTGACCTTGAAAATGGATCGGAATGGCCGTGAGGGCCAACCGGATGCATAGACAAGGTATTCATGGACGTCCACAAATAATTTTGGCAGCTTTGACGTCGGGATCCGGATCACCCAAAAAGGGTATACTATAGCACACGAAAAATCATTGAAATAGGGGTATGCGCGCTTCGGAGGTATTTTGACCTTGAAAACAGATCGGAATGGCCGTGAGGGACAACCGGATGCATAGCCAATGTCTTCACGGACGTCCACAAATTATTTTGGCAGTTTTGACGTCGGGATCCGGATCACCCAAAAAATGGTATACTATAGCACACGAAAAATCATTGAAATAGGGGTATGCGGGCTTCGGGGCAATTTTAACCTTAAAAATGGATCGGAATGGCCGTGAGGGCCAACCGGATGCATAGCTAAGGTCTACACAGATGTCCACAAATAATTTTGGCAGTTTTGACGTGGGGATCCGGATCACCCAAAAAATGGCATACTATAGCACACGAAAAATCGTCAAAATAGGGGTATACGCGCTTCGGGGCTATTTTGACCTTGAAAATGGATCAGAATGGCCGTGAGGGCCAACCGGATGCATAGCCAAGGTCTTCACGGACGTCCAAAAATAATTTTGGCAATTTTGACATCGGGATTCGGATCATCCAAAAAATGGTATATAATAGCACACGAAAAATAGTGGAAATAAGGGTATGCGCACTTCGGTCTATTTTGACCTTGAAAATGGATCGGAATGGCCGTGAGGGACAACCGTATGCATACACAAGGTCTTCACGGACGTCTATAAATAAATTTGGCAGTTTTGACGTCGGGATCCGGATCACACAAAAAGGGTACTATGATCACACGAAAAATCGTTGAAATAGGTTATGGCTCCGCTCCGTGTGCTATTTTTGACCCTTGAAATTGATCGGAATGGACGTGAGGACAACCGGATGCATAACCAAGGCTTCAAATGGACGTCACAAATAATTTTAAACAATTTTGACCCTCGGTATCCGTTCACCCAACAAAAATGGTAATACTATATAGCACACGAAAAATCGTCAAATAGGGGTAATGGCGCGCTTTCGGGGCTATTTTAACCTTGAAAATGGATCGTAAGGCCGTGAATGGCCAAACGGATGCATAGCCCTTTCTTAGACCGTCCACAAATAATTTTGGCAGTTTTGACATCGGGATCCGGATCAACCAAAAAATGGTATACTATAAGCAACGAAAAATCGTCGAAATAGGGGTAAAATGCGCGCTTTAGGGCTTTTTGACATTGAAAATATGGATCTAAGTCCGTTTGGCCAACCGCTTCGGGGCTATTTTGACCTTGATAATGGATCAGAATGGCCGTGAGGGACAACCGGATGCATAGCCAAGGTCTTCACGGACGTCCACAAATAATTTTGGCAGTTTTGACGTCGGGATCCGGATCACCCAAAAAATGATATTCTATAGCACACGAAAAATCGTCGAAATAGGGGTATGCGCACTTCGGGGCTATTTTGACCTTGAAAATGAATCGGAATGGCCGTGAGGGCCAACCGGATGCATATCCAAGGTCTTCACGGACGTCCACAAATAATTTTGGCAGTTTTGACGTGGGAATTTGGATCACCCAAAAAATAGCATACTATAGCACACGAAAAATCGTCGAAATAGGGGTATGCGCGCTTCGGGGCTATTTTGACCTTGAAAATGGATCAGAATGGCCGTGAGGGACAACCGGATGCATAGCCAAGGTCTTCACGGACGTCCACAAATAATTTTGGCAGTCTTGACCTCGGGATCCGGATCACCCAAAAAATGGTATACTATAGCACACGAAAAATCATCGAAATAGGGGTATGCACGCTTCGGGGCTATTTTGACCTTGAAAATGGATCGGAATGGCCGTGAGGGCCAACCGTATACATAGCCAAGGTCTTCACAGACGACCACAAATAAATTTAGCAGTTTTGCATCAGGATCCGGATCACCCAAAAAATGTTATACTATAGCACACGAAAAATCGTCAAAATAGGGGTATGCGCGCTTTAGGGCTATTTTGACCTTGAAAATGGATCGGAATGGCCGTGAGGGACAACCGGATGCATAGACAATGTCTTCAAAGACGTCCACAAATAATTTTGGCAGTTTTGACGTCGGGATCCGGATTACCCAAAAAATGGTATTCTATAGCACACGAAATATCGTCGAAATAGGGGTATGCGCGCTTCGGGGCTATTTTGATCTTGAAAATGGATAGGAATGGCCGTGAGGGCCAACAGGATGCATAGCCAAGGTCTTCTCGGACGTCCACAAATAGTTTTGGTAGTTTTGACATCGGGATTCGGATCATCCAAAAAATGGTATATTATAGCACACGAAAAATCGTCGAAATAGGGGTATGCGCACTTCGGGCTATTTTGACCTTGAAAATGGATCGGAATGGCTGTGAGGGACAACCGTATGCATAGACAAGGTCTTCACGGACGTCTACAAATACATTTGGCAGTTTTGACGTCGGGATCCGGATCACACAAAAAATGGTGTACTATAGCACACGAAAAATCATCGAAATAGGGGTATGCGCGCTTCGGGGCTATTTTGACCTTGAAAATGGATCGGAATGGCCGTGAGGGCAAACCGGATGCATAGCCAAGGTCTTCACGGACGTCCACAAATAATTTTGGCAGTTTTGACGTCGGGATCTGGATCACCCAAAAAATGGTATATTATAGCACACGAAAAATCGTTGAAATAGGGGTATGCGCGCTCCGGGGCTATTTTGACCTTTAAAATGGATCGGAATGGCCGTGAGGGCCAACCGGATGCATAGCCAAGGTCTTCACGGACGTCAACAAATAAATTTGGCAGTTTTGCATCAGGATCCGGATCACCCAAAAAATGTTATACTATAGCACACGAAACATCGTCGAAATAGGGGTATGCGCGCTTTAGGGCTATTTTGACCTTGAAAATGGATCGGAATGGCCGTGAGGGCCAACCGGATGCATAGCCAATGTCTTCACAGACGTCCACAAATAATTTTGGCAGTTTTGACGTCGGGATTCGGATCACCCAAAAAATGGTATACTATAGCACACGAAAAATCGTCAAAACAGGGGTATGCGCGCTTCGGGGCTATTTTGACCTTGATAATGGATCAGAATGGCCGTGAGGGACAACCGGATGCATAGCCAAGGTCTTCACGGACGTCCACAAATACTTTTGGCAGTTTTGACGTCGGGATCCGGATCACCCAAAAAATGATATTCTATAGCACACGAAAAATCGTCGAAATAGGGGTATGCGCACTTCGGGGCTATTTTGACCTTGAAAATGGATCGGAATGGCCGTGAGGGCCAACCGGATGCATATCCAAGGTCTTCACGGACGTCCACAAATAATTTTGGCAGTTTTGACGTGGGAATTTGGATCACCCAAAAAATAGCATACTATAGCACACGAAAAATCGTCGAAATAGGGGTATGCGCGCTTCGGGGCTATTTTGACCTTGAAAATGGATCAGAATGGCCGTGAGGGACAACCGGATGCATAGCCAAGGTCTTCACGGACGTCCACAAATAATTTTGGCAGTCTTGACCTCGGGATCCGGATCACCCAAAAAATGGTATACTATAGCACACAAAAAATCATCGAAATAGGGGTATGCACGCTTCGGGGCTATTTTGACCTTGAAAATGGATCGGAATGGCCGTGAGGGCCAACCGTATGCATAGCCAAGGTCTTCACGGACGTCCACAAATAAATTTAGCAGTTTTGCATCAGGATCCGGATCACCCAAAAAATGTTATACTATAGCACACGAAAAATCGTCGAAATAGGGGTATGCGCGCTTTAGGGCTATTTTGACCTTGAAAATGGATCGGAATGGCCGTGAGGGACAACCGGATGCATAGACAATGTCTTCACAGACGTCCACAAATAATTTTAGCAGTTTTGACGTCGGGATCCGGATTACCAAAAAATGGTATTCTATAGCACACGAAATATCGTCGAAATAGGGGTATGCCCGCTTCGGGGCTATTTTGATCTTGAAAATGGATAGGAATGGCCGTGAGGGCCAACAGGATGCATAGCCAAGGTCTTCACAGACGTCCACAAATAATTTTGGCAGTTTTGACATGGGGATCTGGATCACCCAAAAAATGGCATACTATAGCACACGAAAAATCGTCGAAATAGGGGTATGCGCGCTTCGGGGCTATTTTGACCTTGAAAATGGATCGGAATGGCCGTGAGGGCAAACCGGATGCATAGACAAGGTCTTCTCGAACGTCCACAAATAGTTTTGGTAGTTTTGACATCGGGATTCGGATCATCCAAAAAATGGTATATTATAGCACACGAAAAATCGTCGAAATAGGGGTATGCGCACTTCGGGCTATTTTGACCTTGAAAATGGATCGGAATGGCTGTGAGGGACAACCGTATGCATAGACAAGGTCTTCACGGACGTCTACAAATACATTTGGCAGTTTTGACGTCGGGATCCGGATCACACAAAAAATGGTGTACTATAGCACACGAAAAATCATCGAAATAGGGGTATGCGCGCTTCGGGGCTATTTTGACCTTGAAAATGGATCGGAATGGCCGTGAGGGCCAACCGGATGCATAGCCAAGGTCTTCACGGACGTCCACAAATAATTTTGGCAGTTTTGACGTCGGGATCCGGATCACCCAAAAAATGGTATATTATAGCACACGAAAAATCGTTGAAATAGGGGTATGCGCGCTCCGGGGCTATTTTGACCTTTAAAATGGATCGGAATGGCCGTGAGGGCCAACCGGATGCATAGCCAAGGTCTTCACGGACGTCAACAAATAAATTTGGCAGTTTTGCATCAGGATCCGGATCACCCAAAAAATGTTATACTATAGCACACGAAACATCGTCGAAATAGGGGTATGCGCGCTTTAGGGCTATTTTGACCTTGAAAATGGATCGGAATGGCCGTGAGGGCCAACAGGATGCATAGACAATGTCTTCACAGACGTCGACAAATAATTTTGGCAGTTTTGACGTCGGGATCCGGATCACCCAAAAAATGGTATACTATAGCACACGAAAAATCGTCGAAATAGGGGTATGCGCGCTTCGGGGCTATTTTGACCTTGAAAATGGATCGAAATGGCCGTGAGGGCCAACCAGATGCATAGCTAAGCTCTTCACGGACGTCCACAAATAATTTTGGCAGTTTTGACGTTGGGATCCGTATCACCCAAAAAATGGTATACTATAGCACACGAAAAATTATCGAAATAGGGGTATGCGCGCTTCGGGGCTATTTTGACCTTGAAAATGGATCAGAATGGCCGTGAGGGCCAACCGGATGCATAGCCAAGGTCTTTACAGACGTCCACAAATAAATTTGGCAGTTTTTACGTCGGGATCCGGATCACCCAAAAATGGTATACAATAGCACACGAAAAATCTTCGAAATAGGGGTATGCGCACTTCGAGGCTATTTTGACCTTGAAAATGGATTGGAATAGCCGTGAGGGCCAACCTGATGCATATCTAAGGTCTTCACGGACGTCCACAAATAATTTTGGCAGTTTTTGACGTCGGGATCCGGATCACCCAAAAAATGGTATATTATAGCAAACGAAAAATCGTTGAAATAGGGGTATGCGCGCTCCGGGGCTATTTTGACCTTGAAAATGGATCGGAATGGCCGTGAGGGCCAACCGGATGCATAGCCAAGGTCTTCACGGACGTCAACAAATAAATTTAGCAGTTTTGCATCAGGATCCGGATCACCCAAAAAATGTTATACTATAGCACACGAAAAATCGTCGAAATAGGGGTATGCGCGCTTTAGGGCTATTTTAACCTTGAAAATGGATCGGAATGGCCGTGAGGGAAACCCGGATGCATAGACAATGTCTTGACAGACGTCGACAAATAATTTTGGCAGTTTTGACGTCGGGATCCGGATCACCCAAAAAATGGTATACTATAGCACACGAAAAATCGTCGAAATAGGGGTATGCGCGCTTCGGGCTATTTTGACCTTGAAAATGGATCGAAATGGCCGTGAGGGCCAACCAGATGCATAGCTAAGCTCTTCACGGACGTCCACAAATAATTTTGGCAGTTTTGACGTTGGGATCCGTATCACCCAAAAAATGGTATACTATAGCACACGAAAAATTATCGAAATAGGGGTATGCGCGCTTCGGGGCTATTTTGACCTTGAAAATGGATCAGAATGGCTGTGAGGGCCAACCGGATGCATAGCCAAGGTCTTTACAGACGTCCACAAATAAATTTGGCAGTTTTTACGTCGGGATCCGGATCACCCAAAAATGGTATACAATAGCACACGAAAAATCTTCGAAATAGGGATATGCGCGCTTCGAGGCTATTTTGACCTTGAAAATGGCTTGGAATAGCCGTGAGGGCCAACCGGATGTATATCTAAGGTCTTCACGGACGTCCATAAATAATTTTGGCAGTTTTGACGTCGGGATCCGGATCACCCAAAAAATGGTATACTATAGCACACGAAAAATCGTCGAAATAGGGGTATGCGCGCTTCGGGGCTATTTTGACCTTGAAAATGGATCGAAATGGCCGTGAGGGCCAATCAGATGCATAGCCAAGGTCTTTACAGACGTCCACAAATAATTTTGGCAGTTTTGACATCGGGATCCGGATTACCCAAAAAATGGTATTCTATAGCACACGAAAAATCATCGAAATAGGGGTATGCGCGCTTCGGAGCTATTTTGACCTTGAAAATGGATCGGAATGGCCGTGAGGGCCAACCGGATGCATTGCCAATGTCTTCACGGACGTCCATCAAATAATTTTGGCAGTTTTGACGTCGGGATCCGGATCACCCAAAAAATGGTATACTATAGCACACAAAAAATCGTCGAAATAGGGGTATGCGCACTTCGGGGCTATTTTGACCTTGAAAATGGATCGGAATGGCCGTGAGGCCCAACCGGATGCATAGACAAGGTCTTCACGGACGTCCACAAATAATTTTGGCACTTTTGACGTCGGGATCCGTATCACCCAAAAAATGGTATACTATAGCACACGAAAAATCGTCGAAATAGGGGTATGCGGGCTTCGGGGCAATTTTAACCTTAAAAATGGATCGGAATGGCCGTGAGGGCCAACCGGATGCATAGCCAAGGTCTACACAGATGTCCACAAATAATTTTGGCAGTTTTGACGTGGGGATCCGGATCACCCAAAAAATGGCATACTATAGCACACGAAAAATCGTCAAAATAGGGGTATACGCGTTTCGGGGCTATTTTGACCTTGAAAATGGATCAGAATGGCCGTGAGGGCCAACCGGATGCATAGCCAAGGTCTTCACGGACGTCCAAAAATAATTTTGGCAATTTTGACATCGGGATTCGGATCATCCAAAAAATGGTATATAATAGCACACGAAAAATAGTCGAAATAAGGGTATGCGCACTTCGGTCTATTTTGACCTTGAAAATGGATCGGAATGGCCGTGAGGGACAACCGTATGCATACACAAGGTCTTCACGGACGTCTATAAATAAATTTGGCAGTTTTGACGTCGGGATCCGGATCACACAAAAAAAGGTGTACTATAGCACACGAAAAATCGTTGAAATAGGGGTATGCGCGCTCCGTGGCTATTTTGACCTTGAAAATGGATCGGAATGGCCGTGAGGGACAACCGGATGCATAGCCAAGGTCTTCACGGACGTCCACAAATAATTTTGACAATTTTGACCTCGGGATCCGTATCACCCAAAAAATGGTATACTATAGCACACGAAAAATCGTCAAAATAGGGGTATGCGCGCTTCGGGGCTATTTTAACCTTGAAAATGGATCGTAATGGCCGTGAGGGCCAACCGGATGCATAGCCAATGTCTTCACGGACGTCCACAAATAATTTTGGCAGTTTTGACGTCGGGATCCGGATCAACCAAAAAATGGTATACTATAGCACACGAAAAATCGTCGAAATAGGGGTATGCGCGCTTTAGGGCTATTTTGACCTTGAAAATGGATCGGAATGGCCGTGAGGGCCAACCGGATGCATAGCCAATGTCTTCACAGACGTCCACAAATAATTTTGGCAGTTTTGACGTCGGGATTCGGATCACCCAAAAAATGGTATACTATAGCACACGAAAAATCGTCAAAACAGGGGTATGCGCGCTTCGGGGCTATTTTGACCTTGATAATGGATCAGAATGGCCGTGAGGGACAACCGGATGCATAGCCAAGGTCTTCACGGACGTCCACAAATAATTTTGGCAGTTTTGACGTCGGGATCCGGATCACCCAAAAAATGATATTCTATAGCACACGAAAAATCGTCGAAATAGGGGTATGCGCACTTCGGGGCTATTTTGACCTTGAAAATGGATCGGAATGGCCGTGAGGGCCAACCGGATGCATATCCAAGGTCTTCACGGACGTCCACAAATAATTTTGGCAGTTTTGACGTGGGAATTTGGATCACCCAAAAAATAGCATACTATAGCACACGAAAAATCGTCGAAATAGGGGTATGCGCGCTTCGGGGCTATTTTGACCTTGAAAATGGATCAGAATGGCCGTGAGGGACAACCGGATGCATAGCCAAGGTCTTCACGGACGTCCACAAATAATTTTGGCAGTCTTGACCTCGGGATCCGGATCACCCAAAAAATGGTATACTATAGCACACGAAAAATCATCGAAATAGGGGTATGCACGCTTCGGGGCTATTTTGACCTTGAAAATGGATCGGAATGGCCGTGAGGGCCAACCGTATGCATAGCCAAGGTCTTCACAGACGTCCACAAATAAATTTAGCAGTTTTGCATCAGGATCCGGATCACCCAAAAAATGTTATACTATAGCACACGAAAAATCGTCAAAATAGGGGTATGCGCGCTTTAGGGCTATTTTGACCTTGAAAATGGATCGGAATGGCCGTGAGGGACAACCGGATGCATAGACAATGTCTTCAAAGACGTCCACAAATAATTTTGGCAGTTTTGACGTCGGGATCCGGATTACCCAAAAAATGGTATTCTATAGCACACGAAATATCGTCGAAATAGGGGTATGCGCGCTTCGGGGCTATTTTGATCTTGAAAATGGATAGGAATGGCCGTGAGGGCCAACAGGATGCATAGCCAAGGTCTTCACAGACGTCCACAAATAATTTTGGCAGTTTTGACATGGGGATCTGGATCACCCAAAAAATGGCATACTATAGCACACGAAAAATCGTCGAAATAGGGGTATGCGCGCTTCGGGGCTATTTTGACCTTGAAAATGGATCGGAATGGCCGTGAGGGCAAACCGGATGCATAGACAAGGTCTTCTCGGACGTCCACAAATAGTTTTGGTAGTTTTGACATCGGGATTCGGATCATCCAAAAAATGGTATATTATAGCACACGAAAAATCGTCGAAATAGGGGTATGCGCACTTCGGGCTATTTTGACCTTGAAAATGGATCGGAATGGCTGTGAGGGACAACCGTATGCATAGACAAGGTCTTCACGGACGTCTACAAATACATTTGGCAGTTTTGACGTCGGGATCCGGATCACACAAAAAATGGTGTACTATAGCACACGAAAAATCATCGAAATAGGGGTATGCGCGCTTCGGGGCTATTTTGACCTTGAAAATGGATCGGAATGGCCGTGAGGGCCAACCGGATGCATAGCCAAGGTCTTCACGGACGTCCACAAATAAATTTGGCAGTTTTGACGTCGGGATCCGGATCACCCAAAAAATGGTATATTATAGCACACGAAAAATCGTTAAAATAGGGGTATGCGCGCTCCGGGGCTATTTTGACCTTGAAAATGGATCGGAATGGCCGTGAGGGCCAACCGGATGCATAGCCAAGGTCTTCACGGACGTCAACAAATAAATTTGGCAGTTTTGCATCAGGATCCGGATCACCCAAAAAATGTTATACTATAGCACACGAAACATCGTCGAAATAGGGGTATGCGCGCTTTAGGGCTATTTTGACCTTGAAAATGGATCGGAATGGCCGTGAGGGCCAACCAGATGCATAGCCAATGTCTTCACAGACGTCCACAAATAATTTTGGCAGTTTTGACGTCGGGATTCGGATCACCCAAAAAATGGTATACTATAGCACACGAAAAATCGTCAAAACAGGGGTATGCGCGCTTCGGGGCTATTTTGACCTTGATAATGGATCAGAATGGCCGTGAGGGACAACCGGATGCATAGCCAAGGTCTTCACGGACGTCCACAAATACTTTTGGCAGTTTTGACATCGGGATCCGGATCACCCAAAAAATGATATTCTATAGCACACGAAAAATCATCGAAATAGGGGTATGCGCGTTTCGAGGCTATTTTAACCTTGAAATGGATTGGAATAGCCATGAGGGCCAACCGGATGCATAGACAACGTCTTCACGGACGTCCACACATAATTTTGGCAGTTTTGACGTCGGGATCCCGATCACCCAAAAAATAGTTTACTATAGCACACGAAAAATCATTGAAATAGGGGTATGCGCACTTCGGGCTATTATGACCTTGAAAATGGATCGAAATGGCCGGGAGGGCCAACCGGATGCATAGCAAAGGTCTTCATTCACTGGACGGCCACAAATAATTTTGGCGAGTCTTGACCTTGGGATCCGGATCACCCAAAAAATGGTATACTATAGCACACAAAAAATCATCAAAATAGGGGTATGCGCGCTTCGGGGCTATTTTGACCTTGAAAATGGATCGGAATGGCCGTGAGGGCCAACCGTATGCATAGCCAAGGTCTTCACGGACGTCCACAAACAAATTTAGCAGTTTTGCATCAGGATCCGGATCACCCAAAAAATGTTATACTATAGCACACGAAAAATCGTCGAAATAGGGGTATGCGCGCTTTAGGGCTATTTTGAACTTGAAAATGGATCGGAATGGCCGTGAGGGACAACCGGATGCATAGACAATGTCTTCACAGACGTCCACAAATAATTTTAGCAGTTTTGACGTCGGGATCCGGATTACCAAAAAATGGTATTCTATAGCACACGAAATATCGTCGAAATAGGGGTATGCCCGCTTCGGGGCTATTTTGATCTTGAAAATGGATAGGAATGGCCGTGAGGGCCAACAGGATGCATAGCCAAGGTCTTCACAGACGTCCACAAATAATTTTGGCAGTTTTGACATGGGGATCTGGATCACCCAAAAAATGGCATACTATAGCACACGAAAAATCGTCGAAATAGGGGTATGCGCGCTTCGGGGCTATTTTGACCTTGAAAATGGATCGGAATGGCCGTGAGGGCAAACCGGATGCATAGACAAGGTCTTCTTGGACGTCCACAAATAGTTTTGGTAGTTTTGACATCGGGATTCGGATCATCCAAAAAATGGTATATTATAGCACACGAAAAATCGTCGAAATAGGGGTATGCGCACTTCGGGCTATTTTGACCTTGAAAATGGATCGGAATGGCTGTGAGGGACAACCGTATGCATAGACAAGGTCTTCACGGACGTCTACAAATACATTTGGCAGTTTTGACGTCGGGATCCGGATCACACAAAAAATGGTGTACTATAGCACACGAAAAATCATCGAAATAGGGGTATGCGCGCTTCGGGGCTATTTTGACCTTGAAAATGGATCGGAATGGCCGTGAGGGCAAACCGGATGCATAGCCAAGGTCTTCACGGACGTCCACAAATAATTTTGGCAGTTTTGACGTCGGGATCTGGATCACCCAAAAAATGGTATATTATAGCATACGAAAAATCGTTGAAATAGGGGTATGCGCGCTCCGGGGCTATTTTGACCTTTAAAATGGATCGGAATGGCCGTGAGGGCCAACCGGATGCATAGCCAAGGTCTTCACGGACGTCAACAAATAAATTTGGCAGTTTTGCATCAGGATCCGGATCACCCAAAAAATGTTATACTATAGCACACGAAACATCGTCGAAATAGGGGTATGCGCGCTTTAGGGCTATTTTGACCTTGAAAATGGATCGGAATGGCCGTGAGGGCCAACAGGATGCATAGACAATGTCTTCACAGACGTCGACAAATAATTTTGGCAGTTTTGACGTCGGGATCCGGATCACCCAAAAAATGGTATACTATAGCACACGAAAAATCGTCGAAATAGGGGTATGCGCGCTTCGGGGCTATTTTGACCTTGAAAATGGATCGAAATGGCCGTGAGGGCCAACCAGATGCATAGCTAAGCTCTTCACGGACGTCCACAAATAATTTTGGCAGTTTTGACGTTGGGATCCGTATCACCCAAAAAATGGTATACTATAGCACACGAAAAATTATCGAAATAGGGGTATGCGCGCTTCGGGGCTATTTTGACCTTGAAAATGGATCAGAATGGCCGTGAGGGCCAACCGTATGCATAGCCAAGGTCTTCACGGACGTCCACAAATAAATTTAGCAGTTTTGCATCAGGATCCGGATCACCCAAAAAATGTTATACTATAGCACACGAAACATCGTCGAAATAGGGGTATGCGCGCTTTAGGGCTATTTTGACCTTGAAAATGGATCGGAATGGCCGTGAGGGCCAACCGGATGCATAGCCAATGTCTTCACAGACGTCCACAAATAATTTTGGCAGTTTTGACGTCGGGATTCGGATCACCCAAAAAATGGTATACTATAGCACACGAACAATCGTCAAAACAGGGGTATGCGCGCTTCGGGGCTATTTTGACCTTGATAATGGATCAGAATGGCCGTGAGGGACAACCGGATGCATAGCCAAGGTCTTCACGGACGTCCACAAATAATTTTGGCAGTTTTGACGTCGGGATCCGGATCACCCAAAAAATGATATTCTATAGCACACGAAAAATCGTCGAAATAGGGGTATGCGCACTTCGGGGCTATTTTGACCTTGAAAATGGATCGGAATGGCCGTGAGGGCCAACCGGATGCATATCCAAGGTCTTCACGGACGTCCACAAATAATTTTGGCAGTTTTGACGTGGGAATTTGGATCACCCAAAAAAGAGCATACTATAGCACACGAAAAATCGTCGAAATAGGGGTATGCGCGCTTCGGGGCTATTTTGACCTTGAAAATGGATCAGAATGGCCGTGAGGGACAACCGGATGCATAGCCAAGGTCTTCACGGACGTCCACAAATAATTTTGGCAGTCTTGACCTCGGGATCCGGATCACCCAAAAAATGGTATACTATAGCACACAAAAAATCATCAAAATAGGGGTATGCACGCTTCGGGGCTATTTTGACCTTGAAAATGGATCGGAATGGCCGTGAGGGCCAACCGTATGCATAGCCAAGGTCTTCACAGACGTCCACAAATAAATTTAGCAGTTTTGCATCAGGATCCGGATCACCCAAAAAATGTTATACTATAGCACACGAAAAATCGTCAAAATAGGGGTATGCGCGCTTTAGGGCTATTTTGACCTTGAAAATGGATCGGAATGGCCGTGAGGGACAACCGGATGCATAGACAATGTATTCAAAGACGTCCACAAATAATTTTGGCAGTTTTGACGTCGGGATCCGGATTACCCAAAAAATGGTATTCTATAGCACACGAAATATCGTCGAAATAGGGGTATGCGCGCTTCGGGGCTATTTTGATCTTGAAAATGGATAGGAATGGCCTTGAGGGCCAACAGGATGCATAGCCAAGGTCTTCACAGACGTCCACAAATAATTTTGGCTGTTTTGACATGGGGATCTGGATCACCCAAAAAATGGCATACTATAGCACACGAAAAATCGTCGAAATAGGGGTATGCGCGCTTCGGGGCTATTTTGACCTTGAAAATGGATCGGAATGGCCGTGAGGGCAAACCGGATGCATAGACAAGGTCTTCTCGGACGTCCACAAATAGTTTTGGTAGTTTTGACATCGGGATTCGGATCATCCAAAAAATGGTATATTATAGCACACGAAAAATCGTCGAAATAGGGGTATGCGCACTTCGGGCTATTTTGACCTTGAAAATGGATCGGAATGGCTGTGAGGGACAACCGTATGCATAGACAAGGTCTTCACGGACATCTACAAATACATTTGGCAGTTTTGACGTCGGGATTCGGATCACACAAAAAATGGTGTACTATAGCACACGAAAATCATCGAAATAGGGGTATGCGCCCTTCGGGGCAATTTTGACCTTGAAAATGGATCGGAATGAGCCCGTGAGGGCCACCGGATGAATAGCCAAGGTCGTCACGGACGTCCACAAATAATTGTTGGCAGTTGTTTGACGTCGGGATCCGGATTCACCCAAAAAATGGTATATTATAGCACACACGAAAAATCGTTGAAATAGGGGTAAGGGCGCGCTCCGGGCTAGTTGTGACCCTTTGAAAATGGATCGGAATGGCCGTGAGGGCCAACCGGATGCATAGCCCAAGGTCTCACGGACGTCACCAAACAAATTTGGGCAGTTTTGCAATCAGGATCCGGAGCACCCAAAAAATGTTATACTATAGCACAACACACGAAACAGCGACGAAATAGGGGTATGCGCGCTTTAGGGCTATTTTGACCTCTTGAAATGGATCGAATGGGCCGTGAGGGTCAAAACGGATGCATAGCCAATGTCTTCACATACGTCCACAAATAATTTTGGCCATTTTGACGTCGGTGGATTCCGGGATCACCAAAAAATGGTATACTATAGCACACGAACAATCGTCAAAACAGGGGTATGCGCGCTTCGGGGCTATTTTGACCTTGATAATGGATCAGAATGGCCGTGAGGGACAACCGGATGCATAGCCAAGGTCTTCATGGACGTCCACAAATACTTTTGGCAGTTTTGACATCGGGATCCGGATCACCCAAAAAATGATATTCTATAGCACACGAAAAATCGTCGAAATAGGGGTATGCGCACTTCGGGGCTATTTTGACCTTGAAAATGGATCGGAATGGCCGTGAGGGCCAACCGGATGCATATCCAAGGTCTTCACGGACGTCCACAAATAATTTTGGCAGTTTTGACGTGGGAATTTGGATCACCCAAAAAATAGCATACTATAGCACACGAAAAATCGTCCAAATAGGGGTATGAGCGCTTCGGGGCTATTTTGACCTTGAAAATGGATCAGAATGGCCGTGAGGGACAACCGGATGCATAGCCAAGGTCTTCACGGACGTCCACAAATAATTTTGGCAGTCTTGACCTCGGGATCCGGATCACCCAAAAAATGGTATACTATAGCACACGAAAAATCGTCGAAATAGGGGTATGCGCGCTTCGGGGCTATTTTGACCTTGAAAATGGATCGGAATGGCCGTGAGGGCCAACCGGATGCATAGCCAAGGTCTTCACGGACGTCCACAAATAATTTTGGCAGTTTTGACGTCGGGATCCGGATCACCCAAAAAATGGTATACTATAGCACACGAAAAATCGTCGAAATAGGGGTATGCGCGCTTCGGGGCTATTTTGACCTTGAAAATGGATCGGAATGGCCGTGAGGGCCAACCGGATGCATAGCCAAGGTCTTCACGGACGTCCACAAATAATTTTGGCAGTTTTGACGTCGGGATCCGGATCACCCAAAAAATGGTATACTATAGCACACGAAAAATCATCGAAATAGGGGTATGCGCGTTTCGGGGCTATTTTGACCTTGAAAATGGATCGGAATGGCCGTGAGGGCCAACCGGATGCATAGCCAAGGTCTTCACGGACGTCCACAAATAATTTTGGCAGTTTTGACGTCGGGATCCGGATCACCCAAAAAATGGTATACTATAGCACACGAAAAATC
>JABWTJ010000401.1:33567-54366 GCA_016801875.1 Solanum sitiens | reverse complement strand
GATTTTTCGTGTGCTATAGTATACCATTTTTTGGGTGATCCGGATCCCGACGTCAAAACTGCCAAAATTATTTGTGGACGTCCGTGAAGACCTTGGCTATGCATCCGGTTGGCCCTCACGGCCATTCCGATCCATTTTCAAGGTCAAAATAGCCCCGAAGCGCGCATACCCCTATTTCGACGATTTTTCGTGTGCTATAGTATACCATTTTTTGGGTGATCCGGATCCCGACGTCAAAACTGCCAAAATTATTTGTGGACGTCCGTGAAGACCTTGGCTATGCATCCGGTTGGCCCTCACGACCATTCCGATCCATTTTCAAGGTCAAAATAGCCCCGAAGCGCATACCCCTATTTCGATGATTTTTCGTGTGCTATAGTATACCCTTTTTTGGGTGATCCGGATCCCGACGTCAAAACTGCCGAACATTATTTGTGGCCGTCCGTGGAAGACCTTGGTCTGCATACGTTGGGACCTCACGGCCATTCCTATTCCCTTTTAAAGTCAAAATAGCCCCGAGCGCGCATACCCTTATTTCGACGATTTTTTCGTGTTTGTGGCTTATAATATACCATTTTTTGGTGATCCGAATCCCAATGTCAAAACTGCCAAAATTATTTGTGGACGTCCGTGAAGACCTTGGCTATGCATCCGGTTGGCCCTCACGGCCATTCCGATCCATTTTCAAGGTCAAAATAGCCCTGAAGCGCGCATACCCCTGTTTCGACGATTTTTCGTGTGCTATAGTATACCATTTTTTGGGTGATCCGGATCCCGACGTCAAAACTGCCAAAATTATTTGTGGACGTCCGTGAAGACCTTTGCTATGCATCCGGTTGGCCCTCACGGCCATTCCGATCCATTTTCAAGGTCAAAAAAACCCCGAAGCGCGCATACCCCTGTTTTGACGATTTTTCGTGTCCTATAGTGCACCATTTTTTGGGTGATCCGGATCCCGACGTCAAAACTGCCAAAATTATTTGTGGACATCCGTGAAGACCTTGGCTATGCATCCGGTTGGCCCTCACGGCCATTCCGATCCATTTTCAAGGTCAAAATAGCCCCGAAGCGCGCATACCCCTATTTCGACGATTTTTCGTGTGCTATAGTATACCATTTTTTGGGTGATCCGGATCCCGACGTCAAAACTGCCAAAATTATTTGTGGACGTCCGTGAAGACCTTGGCTATGCATCCGGTTGGCCCTCACGGCCATTCCGATCCATTTTCAAGGTCAAAATAGCCCCGAAGCGCGCATACCCCTATTTCGACGATTTTTCGTGTGCTATAGTATACCATTTTTTGGGTGATCCGGATCCCGACGTCAAAACTTCCAAAATTATTTGTGGACGTCTGTGAAGACCTTTGCTATGCATCCGGTTGGCCCTCACGGCCATTCCGATCCATTTTCAAGGTCAAAAAAACCCCGAAGTGTGCATACCCCTGTTTTGACGATTTTTCGTGTCCTATAGTGTACCATTTTTTGGGTGATCCGGATCCCGACATCAAAACTGCCAAAATTATTTGTGGACGTCCGTGAAGACCTTGGCTATGCATCCGGCTGGCCCTCACGGCCATTCCGATCCATTTTCAAGGTCAAAAAAACCCCGAAGCGCGCATACCCCTGTTTCGACGATTTTTCGTGTGCTATAGTATACAATTATTTGGGTGATCCGGATCCCGATGTCAAAACTGCCAAAATTATTTGTGGACGTCCGTGAAGACCTTGGTTATGCATCCGATTGTCCCTCACGGCCATTCGGATCCATTTTCAAGGTCAAAATAGCCCCGAAGCGCGCATACCCCTATTTCGACGATTTTTCGTGTGCTATAGTATACCATTTTTTGGGTGATCCGGATCTCGACGTCAAAACTGCCAAAATTATTTGTGGACGTCCGTGAAGACCTTGGCTATGTATCCGGTTGGCCCTCACGGCCATTCCGATCCATTTTCAAAGTCAAAATAGCCTCAAAGAGCGCATACCCCTATTTCGACGATTTTTCGTGTGCTATAGTATACCATTTTTTGGGTGATCCGGATACCGATGTCAAAACTGCCAAAATTATTTGTGGACGTCCGTGAAGACCTTGGCTATGCATTCGGCTGGCCCTCACGGCCATTCCGATACATTTTCAAGGTCAAATTAGCCTCGAAGCGCGCATACCCCTATTTCGATGATTTTTTGTGTGCTATAGTATACCATTTTTTGGGTGATACGATCCTGACGTCAAAACTGCCAAAATTATTTGTGGTCGTCCGTGAAGACCTTGGCTATGCATCTGGTTGGCCCTCACGGCCATTCCGATCCATTTTCAAGGTCAATATAACCCCAAAGCGCGCATACCCCTATTTCGACGATTTTTCGTGGTCTATAGTATACAATTTTTTGGGTGATCCGTATCCCGACGTCAAAACTGCCAAAATTATTTGTGGACGTCTGTGAAGACCTTGACTATGCATCCGGTTGGCCCTCACGGCCATTCCGATCCATTTTCAAGGTCAAAATAGCCCAAAGCGCGCATACCCATATTTCGACGATTTTTCGTATGCTATAGTATACCATTTTTTGGGTGATCCGGATCCCGACGTCAAAACTTCCAAAATTATTTGTGGACGTCCGTGAAGACCTTGGCTATGCATATGTTTGGCCCTCACGGCCATTCCGATCTATTTTCAAGGTCAAAATAGCTCTGAAGCGCGCATACCCCTATTACGATGATTTTTCGTGTGCTATAGTATACCATTTTTTGGGTGATCTGGATGCCGACGTCAAAACTGCCAAAAATCTTTGTGGATGTCCGTGAAGACCTTGGCTATGCATCTGGTTGGCCCTCACGGCCATTCCAATCCATTTTCAAGGTCAAAATAGCCCCGAAGCGCGCATACCCCTATTTTGACGATTTTTCGTGTGCTATAGTGTACCATTTTTTGGGTGATCTGGATTCTATTGTCAAAACTGCCAAAATTATTTGTGGACGTCCGTGAAGACATTGGCTATGCATCCGGTTGGCCTGCACGGCCATTCCAATCCATTTTCAATGCCAAAATAACCCCGAAGCGCGCATACCCCTATTTCGATGATTTTTCGTGTGCTATAATATACCATTTTTTGGGTGATCCGGATCCCGACGTCAAAACTGCCAAAATTATTTGTAGAAGTCCGTGAAGACCTTGGCTATGCATCCGGTTGGCCCTCACGGCCATTCTGATCCATTTTCAAGGTGAAAATAGCCCCGAAGCGCGTATACCCCTATTTCGATGATTTTTCGTGTGCTATAGTATACCATTTTTTGGGTGATCCGGTTCCCGACATTGAAATTACGAAAATTATTTGTGGACGTCCGTGAAGACCTTGGTAATGCATCCGGTTGGACCTCACGGCCATTCCGATCCATTTTCAAGGTCAAAATAGCCCCGAAGCGCGCATACCCCTATTTCGACGATTTTTTGTGTGCTATAATATACCATTTTTTGGGTGATCCGGATCCTGATGTCAGAACTGCCAAAATTATTTGTGGACGTCCGTGAAGACCTTGGCTATGCATACGGTTGGACCTCACGGCCATTCCGATCCATTTTCAAGGTCAATATAACCCCAAAGCGCGCATACCCCTATTTCAACGATTTTTCGTGGTCTATAGTATACAATTTTTTGGGTGATCCGTATCCCGACGTCAAAACTGCCAAAATTATTTGTGGACGTCTGTGAAGACCTTGACAATACATCCGGTTGGCCCTCACGGCCATTCCGATCCATTTTCAAGGTCAAAATAGCCCAAAGCGCGCATACCCCTATTTCAACGATTTTTCGTATGCTATAGTATACCATTTTTTGGGTGATCCGGATCCCGACGTCAAAACTGCCAAAATTATTTGTGGACGTCCGTGAAGACCTTGGCTATGCATATGGTTGGCCCTCACGGCCATTCCGATCTATTTTCAAGGTCAAAATAGCTCTGAAGCGCGCATACCCCTATTACGACGATTTTTCGTGTGATATAGTATACCATTTTTTGGGTGATCTGGATGCCGACGTCAAAACTGCCAAAAATCTTTGTGGACGTCCGTGAAGACCTTGGATATGCATCTGGTTGGCCCTCACGGCCATTCCAATCCATTTTCAAGGTCAAAATAGCCCCGAAGCGCGCATACCCCTATTTTGACGATTTTTCGTGTGCTATAGTGTACCATTTTTTGGGTGATCTGGATTCCATTGTCAAAACTGCCAAAATTATTTGTGGACGTCCGTGAAGACATTGGCTATGCATCCGGTTGGCCTGCACGGCCATTCCAATCCATTTTCAATGCCAAAATAACCCCGAAGCGCGCATACCCCTATTTCGATGATTTTTCGTGTGCTATAATATACCATTTTTTGGGTGATCCGGATCCCGACGTCAAAACTGCCAAAATTATTTGTAGAAGTCCGTGAAGACCTTGGCTATGCATCCGGTTGGCCCTCACGGCCATTCTGATCCATTTTCAAGGTCAAAATAGCCCCGAAGCGCGCATACCCCTATTTCGACGATTTTTCGTGTGCTATAGTATACAATTTTTTGGGTGATCCGGTTCCCGACATCGAAACTGCCAAAATTATTTGTGGACGTCCGTGAAGACCTTGGTAATGCATCCGGTTGGACCTCACGGCTTTTACGATCCATTTTCAAGGTCAAAATAGCCCCGAAGCGCGTATACCCCTATTTCGATGATTTTTTGTGTGCTATAATATACCATTTTTTGGGTGATCCGGTTCCCGACATCAAAACTGCCAAAATTATTTGTGGACGTCCGTGAAGACCTTGGCTATGCATCCCGTTGGACCTCACGGCCATTCCGATCCATTTTCAAGGTCAAAATAGCCCCGAAGCGCGCATACCCCTATTTCGACGATTTTTCGTGTGCTATAATATACCATTTTTTGGGTGATCCGGATCCCGACGTCAAAACTGCCAAAATTATTTGTGGACGTCCATGAAGACCTTGGCTATGCATCCGGTTGGCCCTCACGGCCATTCCGATCCATTTTCAAGGTCAAAATAGCCCCGAAGCGCGCATACCCCTATTTCGACGATTTTTCGTGTGCTATAGTATACCATTTTTTGGGTGATCCGAATCCCGACGTCAAAACTGCCAAAATTATTTGTGGACGTCCGTAAAGACCTTGGCTATGCATCCGGTTGGCCCTCACGGCCATTCCGATCCATTTTCAAGGTCAAAATAGCCCTGAAGCGCGCATACCCCTGTTTCGACGATTTTTCGTGTGCTATAGTATACCATTTTTTGGGTGATCCGGATCCCGATGTCAAAACTGCCAAAATTATTTGTGGACATCCGTGAAGACTTTTGCTATGCATCTGGTTGGCCCTCACGGCCATTCCGATCCATTTTCAAGGTCAAAAAAAACCCCGAAGCACGCATACCCCTGTTTTGACGATTTTTCGTGTCCTATAGTGTACCATTTTTTGGGTGATCCGGATCCCGACGTCAAAACTGCCAAAATTATTTGTGGACGTCCGTGAAGACCTTGGCTATGCATCCGGCTGGCCCTCACGGCCATTCCGATCCATTTTCAAGGTCAAAAAAACCCCGAAGCGCGCATACCCCTGTTTCGACGATTTTTCGTGTGCTATAGTATACAATTATTTGGGTGATCCGGATCCCGATGTCAAAACTGCCAAAATTATTTGTGGACGTCCGTGAAGACCTTGGCTATGCATCCGATTGTCCCTCACGGCCATTCGGATCCATTTTCAAGGTCAAAATAGCCCCGAAGCGCGCATACCCCTATTTCGACGATTTTTCGTGTGCTATAGTATACCATTTTTTGGGTGATCCGGATCTCGACGTCAAAACAGCCAAAATTATTTGTGGACGTCCGTGAAGACCTTGGCTATGTATCCGGTTGGCCCTCACGGCCATTCCGATCCATTTTCAAAGTCAAAATAGCCTCAAAGAGCGCATACCCCTATTTCGACGATTTTTCGTGTGCTATAGTATACCATTTTTTGGGTGATCCGGATACCGATGTCAAAACTGCCAAAATTATTTGTGGACGTCCGTGAAGACCTTGGCTATGCATTCGGCTGGCCCTCACGGCCATTCCGATACATTTTCAAGGTCAAATTAGCCTCGAAGCGCGCATACCCCTATTTCGATGATTTTTTGTGTGCTATAGTATACCATTTTTTGGGTGATACGATCCTGACATCAAAACTGCCAAAATTATTTGTGGTCGTCCGTGAAGACCTTGGCTATGCATCTGGTTGGCCCTCACGGCCATTCCGATCCATTTTCAAGGTCAATATAACCCCAAAGCGCGCATACCCCTATTTCGACGATTTTTCGTGGTCTATAGTATACAATTTTTTGGGTGATCCGTATCCCGACGTCAAAACTGCCAAAATTATTTGTGGACGTCTGTGAAGACCTTGACTATGCATCCGGTTGGCCCTCATGGCCATTCCGATCCATTTTCAAGGTCAAAATAGCCCAAAGCGCGCATACCCATATTTCGACGATTTTTCGTATGCTATAGTATACCATTTTTTGGGTGATCCGGATCCCGACGTCAAAACTTCCAAAATTATTTGTGGACGTCTGTGAAGACCTTGGCTATGCATATGTTTGGCCCTCACGGCCATTCCGATCTATTTTCAAGGTCAAAATAGCTCTGAAGCGCGCATACCCCTATTACGATGATTTTTCGTGTGCTATAGTATACCATTTTTTGGGTGATCTGGATGCCGACGTCAAAACTGCCAAAAATCTTTGTGGATGTCCGTGAAGACCTTGGCTATGCATCTGGTTGGCCCTCACGGCCATTCCAATCCATTTTCAAGGTCAAAATAGCCCCGAAGCGCGCATACCCCTATTTCGACGATTTTTCGTGTGCTATAGTGTACCATTTTTTGGGTGATCCGGATTCCATCGTCAAAACTGCCAAAATTATTTGTGGACGTCCGTGAAGACGTTGGCTATGCATCCGGTTGGCCTGCACGGCCATTCCGATCCATTTTCAATGCCAAAATAACCCCGAAGCGCGCATACCCCTATTTCGATGATTTTTCGTGTGCTATAATATACCATTTTTTGGGTGATCCGGATCCCGACGTCAAAACTGCCAAAATTATTTGTAGAAGTCCGTGAAGACCTTGGCTATGCATCCGGTTGGCCCTCACGGCCATTCTGATCCATTTTCAAGGTCAAAATAGCCCCGAAGCGCGTATACCCCTATTTCGATGATTTTTCGTGTGCTATAGTATACCATTTTTTGGGTGATCCGGTTCCCGACATTGAAATTACGAAAATTATTTGTGGACGTCCGTGAAGACCTTGGTAATGCATCCGGTTGGACCTCACGGCCATTCCGATCCATTTTCAAGGTCAAAATAGCCCCGAAGCGCGCATACCCCTATTTCGACGATTTTTTGTGTGCTATAATATACCATTTTTTGGGTGATCCGGATCCTGATGTCAGAACTGCCAAAATTATTTGTGGACGTCCGTGAAGACCTTGGCTATGCATACGGTTGGACCTCACGGCCATTCCGATCCATTTTCAAGGTCAATATAACCCCAAAGCGCGCATACCCCTATTTCAACGATTTTTCGTGGTCTATAGTATACAATTTTTTGGGTGATCCGTATCCCGACGTCAAAACTGCCAAAATTATTTGTGGACGTCTGTGAAGACCTTGACAATACATCCGGTTGGCCCTCACGGCCATTCCGATCCATTTTCAAGGTCAAAATAGCCCAAAGCGCGCATACCCCTATTTCGACGATTTTTCGTGTGCTATAGTATACCATTTTTTGGGTGATCCGGATCACGACGTCAAAACTGCCAAAATTATTTGTGGACGTCCGTGAAGACCTTGGCTATGCATATGGTTGGCCCTCACGGCCATTCCGATCTATTTTCAAGGTCAAAATAGCTCTGAAGCGCGCATACCCCTATTACGACGATTTTTCGTGTGCTATAGTATACAATTTTTTGGGTGATCCGGATGCCGACGTCAAAACTGCCAAAAATCTTTGTGGACGTCCGTGAATACCTTGGCTATGCATCCGGTTGGCCCTCACGGCCATTCCAATCCATTTTCAAGGTCAAAATAGCCCCGAAGCGCGCATACCCCTATTTCGACGATTTTTCGTGTGCTATAGTATACCATTTTTTGGGTGATCCGGATTCCATCGTCAAAACTGCCAAAATTATTTGTGGACGTCCGTGAAGACGTTGGCTATGCATCCGGTTGGCCCGCACGGCCATTCCGATCCATTTTCAATGCCAAAATAGCCCCGAAGCGCGCATACCCCTATTTCGATGATTTTTCGTGTGCTATAATATACCATTTTTTGGGTGATCCGGATCCCGACGTCAAAACTGCCAAAATTATTTGTGGAAGTCCGTGAAGACCTTGGCTATGCATCCGGTTGGCCCTCACGGCCATTCTGATCCATTTTCAAGGTCAAAATAGCCCCGAAGCGCGCATACCCCTATTTCGACGATTTTTCGTGTGCTATAGTATGCAATTTTTTGGGTGATCCGGATCCCGACGTCAAAACTGCCAAAATTATTTGTGGACATCCGTGAAGACCTTGGCTATGCTTCCGGTTGGCCCTCACGGCCTTTACGATCCATTTTCAAGGTCAAAATAGCCCCGAAGCGCGTATACCCCTATTTCGATGATTTTTCGTGTGCTATAGTATACCATTTTTTGGGTGATCCGGTTCCCGACGTCAAAACTGCCAAAATTATTTGTGGACGTCCGTGAAGACCTTGGTAATGCATCCGGTTGGACCTCACGGCCATTCCGATCCATTTTCAAGGTCAAAATAGCCCCGAAGCGCGCATACCCCTATTTCGACGATTTTTCGTGTGCTATAATATACCATTTTTTGGGTGATCCGGATCCTGATGTCAAAACTGCCAAAATTATTTGTGGACGTCCGTGAAGACCTTGGCTATGCATCCGGTTGGCCCTCACGGCCATTCCGATCCATTTTCAAGGTCAAAATAGCCCCGAAGCGCGCATACCCCTATTTCGATGATTTTTCGTGTGCTATAGTATACCATTTTTTGGGTGATCCGGATCCCGACGTCAAAACTGCCAAAATTATTTGTGGACGTCCGTGAAGACCTTGGCTATGCATCCGGTTGGCCCTCACGGCCATTCCGATCCATTTTCAAGGTCAAAATAGCCCTGAAGCGCGCATACCCCTGTTTCGACGATTTTTCGTGTGCTATAGTATACCATTTTTTGGGTGATCCGGATCCCGACGTCAAAACTTCCAAAATTATTTGTGGACGTCTGTGAAGACCTTTGCTATGCATCCGGTTGGCCCTCACGGCCATTCCGATCCATTTTCAAGGTCAAAAAAACCCCGAAGCGTGCATACCCCTGTTTTGACGATTTTTCGTGTCCTATAGTGTACCATTTTTTGGGTGATCCGGATCCCGACATCAAAACTGCCAAATTTATTTGTGGACGTCCGTGAAGACCTTGGCTATGCATCCGGCTGGCCCTCACGGCCATTCCGATCCATTTTCAAGGTCAAAAAAACCCCGAAGCGCGCATACCCCTGTTTCGACGATTTTTCGTGTGCTATAGTATACCATTTTTTGGGTGATCCGGATCCCGATGTCAAAACTGCCAAAATTATTTGTGGACGTCCGTGAAGACCTTGGCTATGCATCCGATTGGCCCTCACGGCCATTCCGATCCATTTTCAAGGTCAAAATAGCCCCGAAGCGCGCATACCCCTATTTCGACGATTTTTCGTGTGCTATAGTATACCATTTTTTGGGTGATCCGGATCCCGACGTCAAAACAGCCAAAATTATTTGTGGACGTCCGTGAAGACCTTGGCTATGTATCCGGTTGGCCCTCACGGCCATTCCGATCCATTTTCAAAGTCAAAATAGCCCCGAAGCGCGCATACCCCTATTTCGACGATTTTTCGTGTGCTATAGTATACCATTTTTTGGGTGATCCGGATACCGATGTCAAAACTGCCAAAATTATTTGTGGACGTCCGTGAAGACCTTGGCTATGCATTCGGCTGGCCCTCACGGCCATTCCGATACATTTTCAAGGTCAAATTTGCCTCGAAGCGCGCATACCCCTATTTCGATGATTTTTCGTGTGCTATAGTATACCATTTTTTGGGTGATACGATCCTGACGTCAAAACTGCCAAACTTATTTGTGGACGTCCGTGAAGACCTTGGCTATGCATCTGGTTGGCCCTCACGGCCATTCCGATCCATTTTCAAGGTCAATATAACCCCGAAGCGCGCATACCCCTATTTTGACGATTTTTCGTGGTCTATAGTATACAATTTTTTGGGTGATCCGTATCCCGATGTCAAAACTGCCAAATAATTTGTTGGACGTCTGTGAAGACCTGGACTATGCATCCGTTGGCCCTCACGGCCTATTCCGATTTTTTTTCAAGGTCAAAAATAGCCCCGAAAGCGCGCATTACCCCTATTTCCGCCGATTTTCGTTGTGCTAATAGTATACCATTTTTTGGGTGATTGAATCCTGACGTCCAACAAACTGCCAAAATATTTGTGACGTCCGTTTTTGAAGACCTTGATATGCATCTGGTTGGCCCTCACGGCCCATTCGCTCCATTTTCACGGTCCAAAATAGCCCCGAAGCGCGGCATACCTATTTCGAAAATTTCTTTTCGGTGCTAGTTAGTATACAATTTTTTGGGTGATCCGGAGATCCCGATTGCAAAACTGCCAAAATTTTTGTGGACGCCGTTGAAGGACCTTGGCTATGCATTCCGGTTTGGCCCTCACGGCCATTCCGATCCATTTCCAATGTCAAATAGCCCGAAGCGCGGCATAACCCCTATTTCGATGATTTTTCGCGTGCTATAGTATACCATTTTTTGGTGATCCAGATCACGACGTCAAAACTGCCAAAAAATTTTTGTGGACCGTCGTGAAGACCTGTCTATTCATCCTGTTGGCCCTCACGGCATTCCAATCCATTTTCAAGGTCAAACCATTTACCCCGAAAAGCGCGCATACCCCTATTTTCGACGCTTTTTCGGTGCTATAGTATACAATTTTTGGGTTGATTCCGGATCCCGACGTCAAAACTGCCAAAATAATTCTTCAGAAATTATTCAATTGCTTAAAGAAAAAGATTTAGATAAATATAAATCTAATTTCAATTCTTGCATATAGGTTTAGTACAAGTTGCTGTTAAGCCTTTATTTAGAAGAGGCCTTGATATTCCTGTTTGTGTCCTCCTTAGAGATGACAGATTTTTAAATTTTGACGACTCACTTTTAGGAGTTATTCAGAGTAACCTTGCGAATGGGCCAGTTTACTTTAATTATTATCCCAATTTCTCAGTTGACATTAATGATCCTAATGTCATGGATACTTTGACACTCAATGTCAAAACCAAAAATCTCAATAGCAAACTTCACTCTCGTGAAATAGCTATTATTTACCGAGTTTATTATCGTCTCATGAAGACTCAGCTTGCTCCCAAAGCTTGTTTAGAAAGCGCTAGGGGTGAAACCATGCTTATGGAAGCAAACCATTCGCATAGTTCTATCTTTGTTCCTAGAACTTTGCAATGGAAGGATATTCTCTCTAATAATGATTGGCATTTTGAGAATATCACCCAACCGTTTTCTTCACAACCTCAACGATCTCAGATCGAAAGAGTAATTTAGTTTCCAGATGGATCTATTGATCTTAAATTCCTAGATAATCCATCAATTCGATCTTCATCTGCTAGAAGGTCATCTTGGTCTTCTCCGTCTACTTCGTTTCCCTCGAGAACGGTTCCCAGACCACCTTCTTCAAAAACCCCGGAGGAAGAAGAAGAAGATAACATCACTATTGCTGACTCTAGAGACAATAGTAAAGGTAATGTCACTGGTGTAGACTTTACAGGTACTGTACCTAAAGTTTATTATCAAGATATTTCAGGAAGTCCAACTGCTAGTGAAATGGAACCTCCTGCTGATAAACCATCTTGGCTAGGAATGTTAAAGGTAAACAAATCTTTTGAACCTAATCCTAGTGTTTTACAGGAACAATGGATTCATCCTGACAATCAAGTTAAAAGAAAATGGTATGTCTCTTCTTATACTCTTAGGGAAAGAGAAAATTTTAGAGATATATGGATGAAAGATATGAGAAGAATCGGTTGCGAAATCGAATTCTTCAAATGGTTTGAAATGACTGGTAGAATTAAAAATTGTACTGAGTCTTTACAAGTTATCATTAACAAATGGTATACATCTTCTAACAAAGTAGTGGAATCTACTACTCCTCCTCTTGAAGGAATCAATATTCCTATTGCAGGTACAGTGATCAAAGCATCTCCCTTTAAGGAGAAAAGTGATAAAACAGGTGCTCTCCTCACATCTGCGGATATTGATAGGGTTATTGAACAAAATAACTATTCAAACCAAATTCTCCATGTTATCTCTAGACAAACCAAATCTTAGTGGAAGACCAACACCGGCTTCTACTTCATCCAATCATAGTATTGAAACCTATCCAGGATTCAGAATACCAGAATTTTCCAAAGAAAAATTCCCAAAACTTTCTGATACTTTTGAAGTAACAGGTCATATCATTGAAAAAATCAATGCTAAACTTAATAATTTTAACATATCTACCAAAGAAGATAAAGAACCCAAGAAGGTTTCTACTATCCAAAAAGAACCTAGTTCTTCATCCAAAGAGAAAACCACTCTTATCCAAAAACTTGCTAGTAGTCATTTTCATAATATGAAAAACTACCATTCTAAACCATCCTTTCCTGATCTTCAGTATGAGGAAAATGCCTTTTTATCTACTTCATCTCATGAAGGAAGAAGCATCACTGAATGGAATATTGATGGCCTTGCAGAACATCAAGTTTATAATAAACTCCATGAAATGGGTGTTGCAATTACTGCGTACAAAATGCGTGGATCAACAGACAAAGATGCTGCTAATATGATTATTGCAGGATTTACAGGAATGTTGAAACATTGGTGGGATAATTATTGTACTGATGAAATCAAGCATTTAATTATTAATGCAATGGCAAATGAGACTGTTGTAAAGATGGAAGATAATACACAAACAACTTCTACCCAAACAAGAGAAGATGCTTGTGCTACTCTACTTTACCATATTGCAAAACATTTTATTGGAGAACCAAAATTATTTCAAGACAGAAGTCTCCAGATTCTGAGCAATCTAAGTTGTCTAAACTTAGATAACTTTATTCACTATAAGCATGCCTTTCTGAGTAAAGTTATGATTCGTCCAGATTGTAATTTGGATTATTAGAAAGAACGTTTCATTAGTGGTCTACCTCCTCTTTTTGCAGATAAGGTAAGAACCAAAATACAAGACAGGAATAATGGAAGTATTCCTTATGGTAACCTTACTTATGGTGATTTGGTAAGCACCATCAATGTTGTAGCTCTTGAACTATGCACAGATATTAAGCTAAAACATCAGCTTAAAAAGGAACAGTCCTCTTCGAGAAAGGAACTTGGAAGTTTCTATAAAGACTTTGGATTCATTACTCCTCCAGATAAAATTAAAAAGGAGGATAAAGAAAAATCTTACAGAAGAAAATCACGAAGAAAGGATGATTCTTCTAAACCAAGAAGAAAACAACATAGGTCTAAAAGATCTATTAGCAAGAAGGAAGATGTTTGTTGGAATTGTGGCAAAACAGGTCATAGGGCCAATGAATGTCGTTCAAAAACAAAGAAGAAGAAAATTGATCTTCTTAACATTGATGACGAAACGAAAGGTAAGCTTCTTGCTATACTTGATGAACCTTTCTCTGAAATTTCACTTACTTCTGATGAATGCAGTGATAGTGAAGACATAGATTTGAACTATGATTCAGATTCCAGCAAATCAGGCAAAGAATGTACTTGTAGTGAAACCTTTTGTACTTGTGATAGCAAGCCACAAATCAGAGTTCTCTCAGATCATTCCAAGGAAGCTCTCTTTGATGTTATTCAACATATCAATGATAATGAGGCTAGAAATCGTTTTCTACTAGAACTCAAAAACATTCTTATCAATACGGACAAACCTAAACCTCGTCCAAATATTGAGCCCTTCAGTATGAAACAAATTATGAATCGTTCTGATCATAATTCTGAACCCATTATTTCAGACCTTCGTCATGAAGTCTCCGCTCTTAAAAATGAAATTAGAGATATCAAATCTCGTCTTTCCATTTTAGAAACTGATATTCCCATTCATCAGGATTCTAAGAAATCAGCTTTTCATGACTTAGAATCTCGACATAGTTCTTCAAAAGACTCTGAAGATGATAACGATCTTAATCCTTCTAATATCAATAATGATCATCTTAAAGATTTCCTTACTGAAACAGGAAATGACGTCTCTACTTCCGCACCAGGAGTAACGGTAATTACCTCAATTAGACCTCAGAGTCATCTTATACCTATTAAAATAGTTATCAATAAACATTTTGTTATTAACAAAGTTGCTTTACTTGATAGCGGTGCAGATAGGAATTGCATTATGAAAGGTATTGTTCCTATTCAGTATTTACAAAAAAGTACTTCCAAATTATACTCCGCTACAGGAGAACTTTTAAAAATTAATTACAAGCTCTCCAAGGCTCTGATACCATAAAAAGGATCTTAAGTAATACGGAAATAAAAAGAGTAAAAGACTTACAAATCAAACTGAAGTTTTATTCATTCCAAAGCAAAAGCTTGTACATGAGAGAGAGAGTACATGAGAGAGAGAGAGAGAGGTTTTCAGAATATTGTAAATTGGGCCAGTTTACTTTAATTGTTATCCCAATTTCTCTGTTGACATTAATGATCCTAATGTCATGGATACTTTGACACTCAATGTCAAAACCAAAAATCTCAATAGCAAACTTGACTCTCGTGAAATAGCTATTATTTACCGAGTTTATTATCGTCTCATGAAGACTCAGCTTGCTCCCAAAGCTTGTTTAGAAAGCGCTAGGGGTGAAACCATGCTTATGGAAGCAAACCATTCGCATAGTTCTATCTTTGTTCCTAGAACTTTGCAATGGAAGGATATTCTCTCTAACAATGATTGGCATTTTGAGAATATCACCCAACCGTTTTCTTCACAACCTCAACGATCTCAGATCGAAAGAGTTATTCAGTTTCCAGATGGATCTATTGATCTTAAATTCCTAGATAATCCATCAATTCGATCTTCATCTGCTAGAAGGTCATCTTGGTCTTCTCCGTCTACTTCATGCCCCTCGAGAACGGTTCCCAGACCACCTTCTTCAAAAAACCCGGAGGAAAAAGAAGATAATATAACTATTGCTGACTCTACAGACAATAGTAAAGGTAATGTAACTGGTGTAGACTTTACAGGTACTGTACCTAAAGTTTATTATCAAGATATTTCAGGAAGTCCAACTGCTAGTGAAATGGAACCTCCTGCTGATAAACCATCTTGGTTAGGGATGTTAAAGGTAAATCAACTCTTTGAACCTAACCCTAACATCTTACAGGAACAATGGATTCATTCTGACAACCAAGTCAAAAGAAAATGGTATGTCTTTTCTTATACTCTTAAGGAAAGAGAAAATTTTAGAGATATATGGATGAAAGATATGAGAAGAATCGGTTACGAAATCGAATTCTTCAAATGGTTTGAAATGACTGGTAGAATTGAAAATTGTACTGAGTCTTTACAAGTTATCATTAACAAATGGTATACGTCTTCCAACAAGGTTGTTGAATCTACTACTCCTCCTCTTGAAGGAATCAATATTCCTATTGCAGGTACAGTGATCAAAGCATCTCCCTTCAAAGAGAAGAGTGATAAAACAGGTGCTCTCCTCACAGCTGCTGATATTGATAGGGTTGTTGAACAAAACAACTATTCAAACCAAATTCTCCATGTTATCTCTAAACAAATAGAAGATACCAAACCAAATCTTAGTGGAAGACCAACACCGGCTTCTACTTCATCCAATCATAATATTGAAACCTATCCTGGATTCAGAATACCAGAATTTTCCAAAGAAAAATTCCCAAAGCTTTCTGATACTTTTGAAGTAACAGGACATATCATTGAGAAAATCAATGCCAAACTAAATAATTTTAACATATCTACCAAAGATGATAAAGAACCCAAGAAGGTTTCTACTATCCAAAAAGAACAATCTAGTTCTTTGTCCAAAGAGAAAACCACTCTCATCCAAAAACTTGCCAGTAGTCGTTTTCATAATATGAAAAACTACCACTCTAAACCATCCTTTCCTGATCTTCAGTATGAGGAAAATGCCTTTTTATCTACTTCATCTCATGAAGGAAGAAGCATCACTGAATGGAATATTGATGGTCTTGCAGAACATCAGGTTTACAATAAACTCCATGAAATGGGTGTTGCCATTACTGCGTACAAGATGCGTGGATCAATAGATAAAGATGCTGCTAATATGATTATTGCAGAATTTACAGGAATGTTGAAACATTGGTGGGATAATTATTGCACTGATGAAATCAAACATTTAATTATTAATGCAATGGCAAATGAGACTATTGTAAAGATGGAAGGTAATACACAAACAACTTCTACCCAAACAAGAGAAGATGCTTGTGCTACTCTTCTTTACCATATTACAAAACATTTTATTGGAGAACCAAAATTATTTCAGGACAGAAGTCTCCAGATTCTGAGCAATCTAAGTTGCCCAAACTTAGATAACTTTATTCACTATAAGCATGCCTTTCTGAGTAAAGTTATGATTCGTCCAGATTGTAATTTGGATTATTGGAAAGAACGTTTCATTAGTGGTTTACCTCCTCTTTTCGCAGATAAGGTAAGAACCAAAATACAAGACAGGAATAATGGAAGTATTCCTTATGGTAACCTTACTTATGGTGATTTGGTAAGCACCATCAATGTTGTAGCTCTTGAACTATGCACAGATATTAAGCTAAAACATCAGCTTAAAAAAGAACAGTCCTCTTCGAGAAAGGAACTTGGAAGTTTCTGTAAAGACTTTGGATTCATTACTCCTCCAGATAAAATTAAAAAGGAGGATAAAGAAAAATCTTACAGAAGAAAATCACGAAGAAAGGATGATTCTTCTAAACCAAGAAGAAAACAACATAGGTCTAAAAGATCTATTAGCAAGAAGGAAGATGTTTGTTGGAATTGTGGCAAAACAGGTCATAGGGCCAATGAATGTCGTTCAAAAACAAAGAAGAAGAAAATTAATCTTCTTAACATTGATGACGAAACGAAAGGTAAGCTTCTTGCTATACTTGATGAACCTTTCTCTGAAATTTCACTTACTTCTGATGAATGCAGTGATAGTGAAGACATAGATTTGAACTATAATTCAGATTCCAGCAAATCAGGCAAAGAATGTACTTGTAGTGAAACCTTTTGTACTTGTGATAGCAAGCCACAAATCAGAGTTCTCTCAGATCATTCCAAGGAAGCTCTCTTTGATGTTATTCAACATATTAATGATAATGAGGCTAGAAATCGTTTTCTACTAGAACTCAAAAACATTCTTATCAATACGGACAAACCTAAACCTCGTCCAAATATTGAGCCCTTCAGTATGAAACAAATTATGAATCGTTCTGATCATAATTCTGAACCTACTATTTCAGACCTTCGTCATGAAGTCTCCGCTCTTAAAAATGAAATTAGAGATATCAAATCTCGTCTTTCCATTTTAGAAACTGATATTCCCATTCATCAGGATTTTAAGAAATCAGCTTTTCATGACTTAGAATCTCGACATAGTTCTTCAAAGGACTCTGAAGATGATAACGATATTGATCTTTCTAATATCAATAATGATCATCTTAAAGATTTCCTTACTGAAACAGGAAATGACGTCTCTACTTCCGCACCAGGAGTAACGGTAATTACCTCAATTAGACCCCAGAGTCATCATATACCTATTAAAATAGTTATCAATAAACATTTTGTTATTAACAAAGTTGCTTTACTTGATAGCGGTGCAGATAGGAATTGCATTATGAAAGGTATTGTTCCTATTCAGTATTTACAAAAAAGTACTTCCAAATTATACTCCGCTACAGGAGAACTTTTAAAAATTAATTACAAGCTCTCCAAGGCTCATATTTGTAATAATGGCATTTGTTTAACAAATGATTTTGTTATAACAGAAGATATTAATGAAGATATCATCCTTGGAATACCTTTTATTACTCAAATAAAACCATATTCTACTAATCTGGATGGTATTTCTACTACTTAGGAAGAGAATTACTCTTCCCTTTTGTAAAAACTCTTTCACAAAGAGAAAGTGATTTTGTTCGACAAAATACTGTTTTTAAAATAAACAAACTCTCTCTTCATCTTAATTTTTTAAAAGAAGAGATTCGTATTAAGAAAATCGAACAGATTTTAAAAACCCCGGAGATAGTTAACAAGATAACAAATCTTCGAGACAAATTTGAAAAAGAAATATGTTCTGATTTTCCTAATGCATTTTGGAAAAGAAAGAAACATATTGTTTCTTTACCATACATTGAAGGGTTTAATGAACAGGCTATTACCACTAAGGCAAGGCCTATTCAAATGAATCAAGAAATGATGGAATTTTGCAAAACTGAGATTAAATCTCTCTTAGAAAATAATATCATTAGAGTTTCAAAATCTCCTTGGAGTTGCTCTGCATTTTATGTTAATAAAAATTCTGAAAAAGAAAGAGGTGCTCCCAGACTTGTAATCAATTACAAACCTTTAAATTCTGTTTTAAAATGGATCAGGTATCCAATACCTAACAAAAGAGATCTTTTAAAAAGAACTTTTAAAGCAAATGTATTTAGCAAATTTGATATGAAATCAGGATTTTGGCAAATACAGATTTCTGAAAAAGATAAATACAAAACTGCTTTTAATGTTCCATTTGGGCAGTTCGAATGGAATGTTATGCCTTTTGGGCTTAAGAACGCCCCTTCTGAATTTCAAAACATCATGAATTCCATTTTCAATGAGTATTCTTATATGTCAATTGTTTACATTGATGATGTGTTAATTTTCTCAGAGAACATAGATTCTCATTTTAAACATCTAAACACATTCTTTAATGTTATTAAAAACAATGGTCTAGTAGTCAGTGCCAGAAAAATAGTTTTGTTCCAAACAAAAATAAGATTTTTAGGTCATGATCTTTTCCAAGGATCTTATAAACCTATCTGCAGGGCTTTAGAATTCTCCTCTAAATTCCCTAATGAAATTCTTGAAAAATCCCAGCTCCAGAGATTTCTAGGAAGCTTAAATTATGTCGCTGATTTTATTCCTAAAGTTAGGCAGGTTTGTGAACCTTTATATAAAAGGCTTAGAAAAAACCCAGTTCCTTGGAGTTCTGAACAATCTCAAGCTGTTATCCGGGTTAAGGCCCTTGTTCAATCTATCCCATGCCTAGGAATCCCAAATCCTAATGCTTTTATGATTGTTGAAACTGATGCTTCCGATGCAGGTTATGGAGGCATTCTTAAACAAAAAATAGATCATGAATCTATAGAGCAATTAATTCGTTTTACATCAGGAATCTGGAATTCCTCACAAAAGAATTATTCAACTATTAAAAAAGAAATTTTATCTATTGTACTTTGTATAACAAAGTTTCAAGACGATCTTATAAACAAAAGATTTTTATTAAGAGTAGACTGTAAGTCTGCAAAAGAAATTTTGCAAAAAGATATTAAAAACATTGTTTCAAAACAAATCTTTGCTAGATGGCAAGCTCTCCTATCTAGTTTTGATTTTGATATTGAATTTATCAAAGGAGAAGATAATTCTTTACCTGATTTCTTAACCCGTGAATTCTTGCAGGGTAAACATGAGGCCATTTAAGCCTACAGGAGAAAAGAATTCTCCAAAACAACGAATGGCTAGACCATTCCAACTCCCTCCCCTTACACCAATGAAGGCAGAAATTTCTCCAAGACCTTCTCTTTCATTTCAAAACAAATTCACAGCCTTAGCTGATTATCCGAAGTTACCAAATACTTCCCAAAAACTTCCACAGATAAACTGTCCTCCAAAACCCCAGAAATTAAATCTGAGACCATCTTTTGTTGCTCTTGAAGCATCATCCCGTTCTTTTCAAACAAAAGAAGCTTATACAATGAAGACCCCTGAGTCTTTCGCACAGGCAGTCAAACCTGATTTAATAAAACCCAGTATTTCCAAAACCAATACAAAAGAAGAATCTTTTGATTTTCAGGTCTCAAAGGTATTGCCTTTAATGGCAATAAACAAAGAGTTTGCTCACATGGATGCTATTACTTTAGAAAAACCATGTTATACAGACTTCAATTATGTAGATACAGATAATCCGCTCAAGACCAGGAGATTCTATGAAGACATCCTGGTGGATACAGATTCTATAGACATTGAACATTCTACAGATGTTAATAATCAAATCCAATACTCAAGATTTACTATCAAGAAGATTTTGGATCCATTTGAATGGTATGCAGACCATTTACATACTCCCATTGCATTAACGATGGCACATCGTCCACAAACTTATAATTGGTATGATTATAAGGCAGCATGGATGAATTTTATTTATCTTAGACCAAGACATACTTGGTTTGTAAAATACAGCTCAGCTATCACCAAAGCCGTTATTCCAAGATGGTTTTACGAGTGGTGGAATTTATTCGGAGGTATTCAAGAAATCCTTCCACAACAATTCTCCAACAGGTATGAAGAATTTCAAACCAAGGAGGAGATAACAACTTTACCAGAGCATATTAAAATATGCAAATA
>JABWTJ010000401.1:17411-33373 GCA_016801875.1 Solanum sitiens | reverse complement strand
TTGGCTATGCATCTGGTTGGCCCTCACGGCCATTCCGATCCATTTTCAAGGTCAAAATAGCCCCGAAGCACGCATATCCCTATTTCGACGATTTTTCGTGTGCTATAGTATACCATTTTTTGTGTGATCCGGATCCCGACGTCAAAACTGCCAAAATTATTTGTGGACATCCGTGAAGACCTTGGCTATGCATCCGGTTGGCCCTCACGGCCATTCCCATCCATTTTCAAGGTCAAAATAGCCTCGAAGCGCCATACCCCTATTTTGACCATTTTCGTGGCTATAGTATAACCATTTTTTGGGTATCCGGATTCCCGACGTCAAACTGCAAAAATTATTTGTGGACTCTGTGAAGACCTTAGCGATGCATCCGGTTGGCCCTCACGGCCATTCGCAATCCATTTTCAAGGTCAAAATATCCCTAGAAGCGGCGCAGACCCCTATGTTCGACGATTTGTCGTGTGCTATAGTATACCATTTTTTGGGTGGATCCGGATCCCGACGTCAAAAACTGCCAAATAATTTGTGGACTCCGTGGAAGAGACCTTGGCTATGCATCCCGGTTGGCCCTCACGCCAATTCTGATCCAGTTTCAAGGTCAAAAATATAGCCGCGGAATCGCGCATACCCCTATTTCGATGATTTTTCGTGTGCTATAGTATACCATTTTTGGGGTGATCCGGATCCCGACGTCAAAACTGCCAAAATTATTTGTGGACGTCCGTGAAGAGCTTGGCTATGTATCCGATTGGCCCTCACGGCCTTTCCGATCCATTTTCAGGGTCAAAATAGCCCCGAAGCGCGCATATCCCTATTTCGATGATTTATTGTGTGCTATAGTATACCATTTTTTGGGTGATCCGGATCCCGACTTCAAAACTGCCAAAATTATTTGTGGACGTCCGTGAAGACCTTGGATATGCATTCGGTTGGCCCCCACGGACATTTCGATCCATTTTCAAGGTCAAAATAGCCCCGAAGCGCGCATACCCCTATTTCGACGATTTTTTGTGTGCTGTAGTATACCATTTTTTGGGTGATCCGGATCCCGACGTCAAAACTGCCAAAATTATTTGTGGACGTCCGTGAAGACCTTGGCTATGCATCTGGTTGGCCCTCACGGCCATTCCGATCCATTTTCAAGGTCAAAATAGCCCCGAAGCACGCATATCCCTATTTCGACGATTTTTCGTGTGCTATAGTATACCATTTTTTGGGTGATCCGGATCCCGACGTCATACTGCCAAAATTATTTGTGGACGTCCGTGAAGACCTTGGCTATGCATCCGGTTGGCCCGCACGGCCATTACGATCCATTTTCAATGTCAAAATATCCCCAAAGCGCGCATACCCCTATTTCGATGATTTTTCGTGTGCTATAGTATATCATTTTTTGGGTGATCCGGATCCCGACGTCAAAACTGTCAAAATTATTTGTGGACGTCCGTGAAGACCTTGGCTATGCATCAGGTTGGCCCTCACGGCCATTCCGATCAATTTGCAAGGTCAAAATAGCCCCGAAGCGCGCATACCCCTATTTTGACATTTTTTTGTGTGCTATAGTATACCATTTTTTGGGAGATCCGGATCCCGACGTCAAAACTGCCAAAATTATTTGTGGACGTCCGTGAAGACCTTCGCTATGCATCCGGTTGGCCCTCACGGACATTTCGATCCATTTTCAAGGTCAAAATAGCCCCGAAGCGCGCATACCACTATATCGACGATTTTTTGTGTGCTATAGTATACAATTTTTTGGGTGATCCGGATCTCGACTTCAAAACTGCCAAAATTATTTGTGGACGTCCGTGAAAACCTTGCCTATGCATCCGGTTGGCCCTCACGGCCATTCCGATCCATTTTCAAGGTCAAAATAGCCCCGAAGCACGCATACCCCTATTTCGACGATTTTTCGTGTGCTATAGTATACCATTTTTTGGGTGATCCGGATCCCGATGTCATAACTGCCAAAATTATTTGTGGACGTCCGTGAAGACCTTGGCTATGCATACGGTTGGCCCGCACGGCCATTCCGATCCATTTTCAATGTCAAAATATCCCCAAAGCGCGCATACCCCTATTTCGATGATTTTTCGTGTGCTATAGTATACCATTTTTTGGGTGATCCGGATCCCGACGTCAATACTGTCAAAATTATTTGTGGACGTCCTGAAGACCTTGGCTATGCATCAGGTTGGCCCTCACGGCCATTCCGATCAATTTTCAAGGTCAAAATAGCCCCGAAGCGCGCATACCCCTATTTCGACGATTTTTCGTGTGCTATAGTATAACATAGTTTGGGTGATCCGGAACCCGACATCAAACTGCAAAAATTATTTGTGGACGTCCGTGAAGACCTTGGGCTATGAATCCGGTTGGCCCTCACGGCCATTCCGATCCATTTTCAAGGTCAAAATAGCTCTAAAGCGGCATACCCCTATTTCAACGATTTTTCGTGTGCTATAGTATACCATTTTTTTGGTGATCCGGATCCCGAGGTCAAAATGCCAAAATTATTTGTGGACGTCCGTGAAGACCTTGGCTGTGCATCCGGTTGGCCCTCACGGCCTTTCCAATCCATTTTCAAGGTCAAAATAGCCCCGAAGCGCGCATACCCCTGTTTTGACGATTTTTCGTGTGCTATAGTATACCATTTTTTTGGGTGATCCGGATCCCGACGTCAAAACTGCCAAAATTATTTGTGGACGTCCGTGAAGACCATGGCGATGCATCCGGTTGGCCCTCACGGCCATTCCGATCCTTTTCAAGGTCAAAATAGTCCCGAAGCGGCATACCCCTGTTCGACGATTTTTCGTGTGCTATAGTATACCATTTTTTGGGTGATCCGGATCCCGACGTCAAAAATGCCAAAATTATTTGTGGACGTCCGTGAAGACCATGGCTATGCATCCGGTTGGCCCTCACGGCCATTCCGATCCATTTTCAAGGTCAAAATAGCCTCGAAGCGCGCATACCCCTATTTTGACGATTTTTCGTGTGCTATAGTATACCATTTTTGGGGTGATCCGGATCCCGACGTCAAAACTGCCAAAATTATTTGTGGACGTCCGTGAAGACCTTGGCTATGCATCCGGTTGGCCCTCACGGCCATTCCGATCCATTTTCAGGGTCAAAATAGCCCCGAAGCGCGCATACCCCTATTTCGATGATTTATTGTGTGCTATAGTATACCATTTTTTGGGTGATCCGGATCCCGACTTCAAAACTGCCAAAATTATTTGTGGACGTCCGTGAAGACCTTGGATATGCATCCGGTTGGCCCTCACGGCCATTCTGATCCATTTTCAAGGTCAAAATAGCCGCGAATCGCGCATACCCCTATTTCGATGATTTTTCGTGTGCTATAGTATACCATTTTTGGGGTGATCCGGATCCCGACGTCAAAACTGCCAAAATTATTTGTGGACGTCCGTGAAGAGCTTGGCTATGTATCCGATTGGCCCTCACGGCCTTTCCGATCCATTTTCAGGGTCAAAATAGCCCCGAAGCGCGCATATCCCTATTTCGATGATTTATTGTGTGCTATAGTATACCATTTTTTGGGTGATCCGGATCCCGACTTCAAAACTGCCAAAATTATTTGTGGACGTCCGTGAAGACCTTGGATATGCATTCGGTTGGCCCCCACGGACATTTCGATCCATTTTCAAGGTCAAAATAGCCCCGAAGCGCGCATACCCCTATTTCGACGATTTTTTGTGTGCTGTAGTATACCATTTTTTGGGTGATCCGGATCCCGACGTCAAAACTGCCAAAATTATTTGTGGACGTCCGTGAAGACCTTGGCTATGCATCTGGTTGGCCCTCACGGCCATTCCGATCCATTTTCAAGGTCAAAATAGCCCCGAAGCACGCATATCCCTATTTCGACGATTTTTCGTGTGCTATAGTATACCATTTTTTGGGTGATCCGGATCCCGACGTCATACTGCCAAAATTATTTGTGGACGTCCGTGAAGACCTTGGCTATGCATCCGGTTGGCCCGCACGGCCATTACGATCCATTTTCAATGTCAAAATATCCCCAAAGCGCGCATACCCCTATTTCGATGATTTTTCGTGTGCTATAGTATATCATTTTTTGGGTGATCCGGATCCCGACGTCAAAACTGTCAAAATTATTTGTGGACGTCCGTGAAGACCTTGGCTATGCATCAGGTTGGCCCTCACGGCCATTCCGATCAATTTGCAAGGTCAAAATAGCCCCGAAGCGCGCATACCCCTATTTTGACATTTTTTTGTGTGCTATAGTATACCATTTTTTGGGAGATCCGGATCCCGACGTCAAAACTGCCAAAATTATTTGTGGACGTCCGTGAAGACCTTGGCTATGCATCCGGTTGGCCCTCACGGACATTTCGATCCATTTTCAAGGTCAAAATAGCCCCGAAGCGCGCATACCCCTATTTCGACGATTTTTTGTGTGCTATAGTATACAATTTTTTGGGTGATCCGGATCTCGACGTCAAAACTGCCAAAATTATTTGTGGACGTACTGAAAACCTTGCCTATGCATCCGGTTGGCCCTCACGGCCATTCCGATCCATTTTCAAGGTCAAAATAGCCCCGAAGCACGCATACCCCTATTTCGACGATTTTTCGTGTGCTATAGTATACCATTTTTTGGGTGATCCGGATCCCGATGTCATAACTGCCAAAATTATTTGTGGACGTCCGTGAAGACCTTGGCTATGCATACGGTTGGCCCGCACGGCCATTCCGATCCATTTTCAATGTCAAAATATCCCCAAAGCGCGCATACCCCTATTTCGATGATTTTTCGTGTGCTATAGTATACCATTTTTTGGGTGATCCGGATCCCGACGTCAATACTGTCAAAATTATTTGTGGACGTCCGTGAAGACCTTGGCTATGCATCAGGTTGGCCCTCACGGCCATTCCGATCAATTTTCAAGGTCAAAATAGCCCCGAAGCGCGCATACCCCTATTTCGACGATTTTTCGTGTGCTATAGTATAACATATTTTGGGTGATCCGGAACCCGACGTCAAAACTGCAAAAATTATTTGTGGACGTCCGTGAAGACCTTGGCTATGAATCCGGTTGGCCCTCACGGCCATTCCGATCCATTTTCAAGGTCAAAATAGCTCTAAAGCGCGCATACCCCTATTTCAACGATTTTTCGTGTGCTATAGTATACCATTTTTTTGGTGATCCGGATCCCGAGGTCAAAATGCCAAAATTATTTGTGGACGTCCGTGAAGACCTTGGCTGTGCATCCGGTTGGCCCTCACGGCCTTTCCAATCCATTTTCAAGGTCAAAATAGACCCGAAGCGCGCATACCCCTATTTTGACAATTTTTCGTGTGCTATAGTATACCATTTTTTTGGGTGATCCGGATCCCGACGTCAAAACTGCCAAAATTATTTGTGGACGTCCGTGAAGACCATGGCTATGCATCCGGTTGGCCCTCACGGCCATTCCGATCCATTTTCAAGGTCAAAATAGTCCCGAAGCGTGCATACCCCTGTTTCGACGATTTTTCGTGTGCTATAGTATACCATTTTTTGGGTGATCCGGATCCCGACGTCAAAACTGCCAAAATTATTTGTGGACGTCCGTGAAGACCTTGGCTATGCATACGGTTGGCCCTCACGGCCATTCCGATCCATTTTCAAGGTCAAAATAGCCTCGAAGCGCGCATACCCCTATTTTGACGATTTTTCGTGTGCTATAGTATACCATTTTTTGGGTGATCCGGATCCCGACGTCAAAACTGCCAAAATTATTTGTGGACGTCCGTGAAGACCTTGGCTATGCATCCGGTTGGCCCTCACGGCCATTCCGATCCATTTTCAGGGTCAAAATAGCCCCGAAGCGCGCATACCCCTATTTCGATGATTTATTGTGTGCTATAGTATACCATTTTTTGGGTGATCCGGATCCCGACTTCAAAACTGCCAAAATTATTTGTGGACGTCCGTGAAGACCTTGGCTATGCATCCGGTTGGCCCTCACGGACATTTCGATCCATTTTCAAGGTCAAAATAGCCCCGAAGCGCGCATACCCCTATTTCGACGATTTTTTGTGTGCTATAGTATACCATTTTTTGGGTGATCCGGATCCCGACGTCAAAACTGCCAAAATTATTTGTGGACGTCCGTGAAGACCTTGGCTATGCATCCGGTTGGCCCTCACGGCCATTCCGATCCATTTTCAAGGTCAAAATAGCCCCGAAGCACGCATATCCCTATTTCGACGATTTTTCGTGTGCTATAGTATACCATTTTTTGGGTGATCCGGATCCCGACGTCATAACTGCCAAAATTATTTGTGGACGTCCGTGAAGACCTTGGCTATGCATCCGGTTGGCCTGCACGGCCATTCCAATCCATTTTCAATGTCAAAATAGCCCCGAAGCGCGCATACCCCTGTTTTGACGATTTTTCGTGTGCTATAGTATACCATTTTTTGGGTGATCCGGATCCCGACGTCAAAACTGTCAAAATTATTTGTGGACGTCCGTGAAGACCTTGGCTATGCATCCGGTTGGCCCTCACGGCCATTCCGATCCATTTTCAAGGTCAAAATAGCCCCGAAGCGCGCATACCCCTGTTTCGACGATTTTTCGTGTGCTATATTATACCATTTTTTTGGTGATCCAGATCCCAACGTTAAAACTACCAAAATTATTTGTGGACGTCCGTGAAGACCTTGGCTATGCATCCGGTTGGCCCTCACGGCCATTCCAATCCATTTTCAAGGTCAAAATAGCCCCGAAGCGTGCATACCCCTGTTTCGACGATTTTTCGTGTGCTATAGTACCATTTTTTGGGTGATCCGGATCCCGATGTCAAAACTACCAAAATTATTTGTGGACGTCCGTGAAGACCTTGGGTATGCATCCGGTTGGCCCTCACGGCCATTCCGATCCATTTTCAAGGTCAAAATAGCCCCGAAGCGCGCATAGCCCTATTTCGATGATTTTTCGTGTGCTATAGTATACCATTTTTTGGGTGATCCGGATCCAGACGTCAAAACTGTCAAAATTATTTGTGGACGTCCGTGAAGACCTTGGCTATGCATCAGGTTGGCCCTCACGGCCATTCCGATCAATTTTCAAGGTCAAAATAGCCCCGAAGCGCGCATACCCCTATTTCGACGATTTTTCGTGTGCTATAGTATAACATATTTTGGGTGATCCGGAACCCGACGTCAAAACTGCAAAAATTATTTGTGGACGTCCGTGAAGACCTTGGCTATGAATCCGGTTGGCCCTCACGGCCATTCCGATCCATTTTCAAGGTCAAAATAGCTCTAAAGCGCGCATACCCCTATTTCGACGATTTTTCGTGTGCTATAGTATACCATTTTTTTGGTGATCCGGATCCCGAGGTCAAAAATGCCAAAATTATTTGTGGACGTCCGTGAAGACCTTGGCTATGAATCCGGTTGGCCCTCACGGCCTTTCCAATCCATTTTCAAGGTCAAAATAGCCCCGAAGCGCGCATACCCCTGTTTTGACGATTTTTCGTGTGCTATAGTATACCATTTTTTTGGGTGATCCGGATCCCGACGTCAAAACTGCCAAAATTATTTGTGGACGTCCGTGAAGACCTTGGCTATGCATCCGGTTGGCCCTCACGGCCATTCCGATCCATTTTCAAGGTCAAAATAGTCCCGAATCGTGCATACCCCTGTTTCGACGATTTTTCGTGTGCTATAGTATACCATTTTTTGGGTGATCCGGATCCCGACGTCAAAACTGCCAAAATTATTTGTGGACGTCCGTGAAGACCATGGCTATGCATCCGGTTGGCCCTCACGGCCATTCCGATCCATTTTCAAGGTCAAAATAGCCTCGAAGCGCGCATACCCCTATTTTGACGATTTTTCGTGTGCTATAGTATACCATTTTTTGGGTAATCCGGATCCCGACGTCAAAACTGCCAAAATTATTTGTGGACGTCTGTGAAGACCTTAGCTATGCATCCGGTTGGCCCTCACGGCCATTCCAATCCATTTTCAAGGTCAAAATAGCCTTGAAGCGCGCATACCCCTATTTCGACGATTTTTCGTGTGCTATAGTATACCATTTTTTGGGTGATCCGGATCCCGACGTCAAAACTGCCAAAATTATTTGTGGACGTCCGTGAAGACCTTGGCTATGCATCCGGTTGGCCCTCACGGCCATTCTGATCCATTTTCAAGGTCAAAATAGCCGCGAATCGCGCATACCCCTATTTCGATGATTTTTCGTGTGCTATAGTATACCATTTTTTGGGTGATCCGGATCCCGATGTCATAACTGCCAAAATTATTTGTGGACGTCCATGAAGACCTTGGCTATGCATACGGTTGGCCCGCACGGCCATTCCGATCCATTTTCAATGTCAAAATATCCCCAAAGCGCGCATACCCCTATTTTGACGATTTTTCGTGTGCTATAGTATACCATTTTTTGGGTGATCCGGATCCCGACGTCAAAACTGCCAAAATTATTTGTGGACGTCTGTGAAGACCTTAGCTATGCATCCGGTTGTCCCTCACGGCCATTCCAATCCATTTTCAAGGTCAAAATAGCCCTGAAGCGCGCATACCCCTATTTCGACGATTTTTCTGTGCTATAGTATACCATTTTTTGGGTGATCCGGATCCGCGACGTCAAAACTGCACAATTATTTTGTGGACGTCCGTGAAGACCTTGGCTATGCATCGGTTGGCCTAACGGCCTTCTGATCCATTTTCAAGGTCAAAATAGTCGCGAAATCGCGCATACCCCTCAACTTTCGATGATTTTTTTCGTGGGCTATAGTATATACATTTTTGGGGTGATTTCCGGATCCCCGACGGTCCAAAACTGAATTTATTTGTGGACGTCCGTGAAGACCTTGGCTATGCATCCGGTTGTCCCTCACGGCCATTCCGATCCATTTTCAGGATCAAAATAGCCCCGAAGCGCATACCCCTATTTCGATGATTTATTATGTGCTATAGTATACCATTTTTTGGGTGATCCGGATCCCGACTTCAAAACTGCCAAAATTATTTGTGGACGTCCGTGAAGACCTTGGATATGCATCCAGTTGGCCCTCACGGACATTTTGATCCATTTTCAAGGTCAAAATAGCCCCGAAGCGCTTATACCCCTATTTCGACGATTTTTTGTGTGCTATAGTATACCATTTTTTGGGTGATCCGGATCCCGACGTCAAAACTGCCAAAATTATTTGTGGACGTCCGTGAAGACCTTGGCTATGCATCTGGTTGGCCCTCACGGCCATTCCGATCCATTTTCAAGGTCAAAATAGCCCCGAAGCACGCATATCCCTATTTCGATGATTTTTCGTGTGCTATAGTATACCATTTTTTTGGGTGATCCGGATCTCGACGTCAAAACTGCCAAAATTATTTGTGGACATCCGTGAAGACCTTGGCTATGCATCCGGTTGGCCCTCACGGCCATTCCGATCCATTTTGTCAAAATATCCCGAAGCGCTCATACCCCTGTTTCGATGATTTTTCGTGTGCTATAGTATACCATTTTTTGGGTGATCCGGATCCCGACGACAAAACTGCCAAAATTATTTGTGGACGTCCGTGAAGACCTTGGCTATGCATCCGGTTGGCCCTCACGGCCATTCCGATCAATTTGCAAGGTCAAAATAGCCCCGAAGCGCGCATACCCCTATTTTGACATTTTTTTGTGTACTATAGTATACCATTTTTTGGGAGATCCGGATCCCGACGTCAAAACTGCCAAAATTATTTGTGGACGTCCGTGAAGACCTTCGCTATGCATCCGGTTGGCCCTCACGGACATTTCGATCCATTTTCAAGGTCAAAATAGCCCCGAAGCGCGCATACCACTATATCGACGATTTTTTGTGTGCTATAGTATACAATTTTTTGGGTGATCCGGATCTCGACTTCAAAACTGCCAAAATTATTTGTGGACGTCCGTGAAAACCTTGCCTATGCATCCGGTTGGCCCTCACGGCCATTCCGATCCATTTTCAAGGTCAAAATAGCCCCGAAGCACGCATACCCCTATTTCGACGATTTTTCGTGTGCTATAGTATACCATTTTTTGGGTGATCCGGATCCCGATGTCATAACTGCCAAAATTATTTGTGGACGTCCGTGAAGACCTTGGCTATGCATACGGTTGGCCCGCACGGCCATTCCGATCCATTTTCAATGTCAAAATATCCCCAAAGCGCGCATACCCCTATTTCGATGATTTTTCGTGTGCTATAGTATACCATTTTTTGGGTGATCCGGATCCCGACGTCAATACTGTCAAAATTATTTGTGGACGTCCGTGAAGACCTTGGCTATGCATCAGGTTGGCCCTCACGGCCATTCCGATCAATTTTCAAGGTCAAAATAGCCCCGAAGCGCGCATACCCCTATTTCGACGATTTTTCGTGTGCTATAGTATAACATATTTTGGGTGATCCGGAACCCGACGTCAAAACTGCAAAAATTATTTGTGGACGTCCGTGAAGACCTTGGCTATGAATCCGGTTGGCCCTCACGGCCATTCCGATCCATTTTCAAGGTCAAAATAGCTCTAAAGCGCGCATACCCCTATTTCAACGATTTTTCGTGTGCTATAGTATACCATTTTTTTGGTGATCCGCATCCCGAGGTCAAAATGCCAAAATTATTTGTGGACGTCCGTGAAGACCTTGGCTGTGCATCCGGTTGGCCCTCACGGCCTTTCCAATCCATTTTCAAGGTCAAAATAGACCCGAACCGCGCATACCCCTATTTTGACAATTTTTCGTGTGCTATAGTATACCATTTTTTTGGGTGATCCGGATCCCGACGTCAAAACTGCCAAAATTATTTGTGGACGTCCGTGAAGACCATGGCTATGCATCCGGTTGGCCCTCACGGCAATTCCGATCCATTTTCAAGGTCAAAATAGTCCCGAAGCGTGCATACCCCTGTTTCGACGATTTTTCGTGTGCTATAGTATACCATTTTTTGGGTGATCCGGATCCCGACGTCAAAACTGCCAAAATTATTTGTGGACGTCCGTGAAGAACCATGGCTAAGGCAATCCGGTTGCCCCTCACGCATCCGATCCATTTTCAGGTCAAATTAGCCTCGAAGCGCGATACCCTATTTTACGATTTTTCGGTGCTATAGAGACCATTTTTGGGGGATCCGGATCCCGACGTCAAAAACGGCAAAAATTATTTTGTGGACTCCGTGAAGAACCTTGGCTTGCATTCCGGTTGGCCCCTCACGGCCATTCCGAGCCATTTTCAGGGTCAAAATAGCCCCTAGCGCCATACCCCTATTTCGATGATTTAATTGTGTGCTTGTTTTATAGCATACCATTTTTTTGGGTGATCCGATCCCGACTTCAACTGCCAAAAATATTTGTGGAAGTTCCGTGAAGAACCTTGATATGCATCCGGTGGCCCTCACGGCCATGTCGATCCATTTTACAAAGGTCAAAATAGCCCCGAAGTGCGCATACCCCTATTTCGACGATTTTTCGTGTGCTATAGTATACCATTTTTTGGGTGATCCGGATCCCGACGTCAAAACTGCCAAAATTATTTGTGGACGTCCGTGAAGACCTTGGCTATGCATCTGGTTGGCCCTCACGGCCATTCCAATCCATTTTCAAGGTCAAAATAGCCCCGAAGCACGCATATCCCTATTTCGACGATTTTTCGTGTGCTATAGTATACCATTTTTTGGGTGATCCGGATCCCAACGTCATAACTGCCAAAATTATTTGTGGACGTCCGTGAAGACCTTGGCTATGCATCCGGTTGGCCCGCACGGCCATTCCGATCCTTTTTCAATGTCAAAATATCCCCAAAGCGCGCATACCCCTATTTCGATGATTTTTCGTGTGCTATAGTATATCATTTTTTGGGTGATCCGGATCCCGACGTCAAAACTATCAAAATTATTTGTGGACGTCCGTGAAGACCTTGGCTATGCATCAGGTTGGCCCTCACGGCCATTCCGATCAATTTGCAAGGTCAAAATAGCCCCGAAGCGCGCATACCCCTATTTTGACGTTTTTTTGTGTGCTATAGTATACCATTTTTTGGGTGATCCGGATCCCGACGTCAAAACTGCCAAAATTATTTGTGGACGTCCGTGAAGACCTTGGCTATGCATCCGGGTGGCCCTCACGGACATTTCGATCTATTTTCAAGGTCAAAATAGCCCCGAAGCGCGCATACCCCTATTTCGACGATTTTTTGTGTGCTATAGTATACAATTTTTTGGGTGATCCGGATCCCGACGTCCAAACTGCCAAAATTATTTATGGACGTCCTTGAAAACCTTGCAAATGCATCCGATTGGCCCTCACGGCCATTCCGATCCATTTTCAAGGTCAAAATAGCCTCGAAGCACGCATACCCCTATTTCGACGATTTTTCGTGTGCTATAGTATACCATTTTTTGGGTGATCCGGATCCCGATGTCATAACTGCCAAAATTATTTGTGGACGTCCATGAAGACCTTGGCTATGCATACGGTTGGCCCGCACGGCCATTCCGATCCATTTTCAATGTCAAAATATCCCCAAAGCGCGCATACCCCTATTTTGACGATTTTTCGTGTGCTATAATATACCAGTTTTTGGGTGATCCGGATCCCGACGTCAAAACTGCCAAAATTATTTGTGGACGTCTGTGAAGACCTTAGCTATGCATCTGGTTGGCCCTCACGGACATTCCGATCCATTTTCAAGGTCAAAATAGCTCTGAAGCGCGCATACCCCTATTTCGACGATTTTTCGTGTGCTATAGTATACCATTTTTTTGGTGATCCGGATCCCAACGTCAAAACTGCCAAAATTATTTGTGGACGTCCGTGAAGACCATGGATATGCATCCGGTTGGCCCTCACGGCCATTCCAATCCATTTTCAAGGTCAAAATAGCCCTGAAGCGCGCATACCCCTATTTCGACGATTTTTCGTGTGCAATAGTATACCATTTTTTGGGTGATCCGGATCCCGACGTCAAAACTGCCAAAATTATATGTGGACGTCTGTGAATACCTTGGCTATGCATCCGGTTGGCCCTCACATCCATTTCAATCCATTTTCAAGGTCAAAATAGCCCCGAAGCACGCATACCCCTATTTCGATGATTTTTCGTGTGCTATAGTATACCATTTTTTAGGTGATCCGGATCCTGACGTCAAAACTGCCAAAATTATTTGTGGACGTCCGTGAAGACCATGGATATGCATCCGGTTGGCCCTCACGGACATTCCGATCCATTTTCAAGGTCAAAATAGCCCCGAAGCGCATACCCCTATTTCGACGATTTTTCGTGTGCTATAGTATACCATTTTATGGGTGATCCGGATCCCGACGTCAAAACTGCCAAAATTATTTATGGACGTCCGTGAAGACCTTGGCTATGCATCCGGTTGGCCCTCACGGCCATTCTGATCCATTTTCAAGGTCAAAATAGCCGCGAATCGCGCATACCCCTATTTCGATGATTTTTCGTGTGCTATAGTATACCATTTTTGGGGTGATCCGGATCCCGACGTCAAAACTGCCAAAATTATTTGTGGACGTCCGTGAAGACCTTGGCTATGCATCCGGTTGGCCCTCACAGCCATTCCGATCCATTTTCAGGGTCAAAATAGCCCCGAAGCGCGCATACCTCTTTTCGATGAGTTATTGTGTGCTATAGTATACCATTTTTATGGGTGATCCGGATCCCGACCTTCTGCCAAAATTATTTGTGGACGTCCGTGAAGACCATGGCTATGCATCCGGTTGGCCCTCACGGCCATTCCGACCATTTTCAAGGTCAAAATAGGCCCCAAAGCGCGCATGAGCCCTATTTCGATGATTTTTCGTGTGCTATAGTATAACATATTTTGGGTGATCCGGAACCCGACGTCAAAACTGCAAAAATTATTTGTGGACGTCCGTGAAGACCTTGGCTATGAATCCGGTTGGCCCTCACGGCCATTCCGATCCATTTTCAAGGTCAAAATAGCTCTAAAGCGCGCATACCCCTATTTCAACGATTTTTCGTGTGCTATAGTATACCATTTTTTTGGTGATCCGGATCCCGAGGTCAAAATGCCAAAATTATTTGTGGACGTCCGTGAAGACCTTGGCTGTGCATCCGGTTGGCCCTCACGGCCTTTCCAATCCATTTTCAAGGTCAAAATAGCCCCGAAGCGCGCATACCCCTGTTTTGACGATTTTTCGTGTGCTATAGTATACCATTTTTTTGGGTGATCCGGATCCCGACGTCAAAACTGCCAAAATTATTTGTGGACGTCCGTGAAGACCTTGGCAATGCATCTGGTTGGCCCTCACGGCCATTCCGATCCATTTTCAAGGTCAAAATAGCCCCGAAGCGCGCATACCCCTGTTTCGACGATTTTTCGTGTGCTATAGTATACCATTTTTTGGGTGATCCGGATCCCAACATAAAAACTGCCAAAATTATTGTGGACGTCCGTGAAGACCTTGGCTATGCATCCGGTTGGCCCTCACGGCCATTCCGATCCATTTTCAAGGTCAAAATAGCCCCGAAGCGCGCATACCCCTATTTCGACGATTTTTCGTGTGCTATAGTATACCATTTTTTGGGTGATCCAGATCCCGACGTCAAAACTGCAAAATTATTTGTGGACGTCCATGAAGACCTTGGCTATGCATCCGGTTGGCCCTCACGGCCATTCCGATCCATTTCAGGCGTCAAAATGCCCCGCAGCCGCCGCATACCCCTATTCGTTCGACTGATTTATTGTGTGCTATAGTATACCATTTTTTGGGTGATCCGGATGCCGACGTTCCAAAACCTGCCCAAACCTTATTTGTGGACGTCCGTGACGACCTTGGAATATGCATCCGGTTGGCCCTCACGGCCATTCTGATCCATTTTCCAAGGTTCAAAATAGCCCGCGAATGGCATACCCCTATTTCGATGATTTTTCGTGTGCTATAGTATACCATTTTTGGGGTGATCCGGATCCCGACGTCAAAACTGCCAAAATTATTTGTGGACGTCCGTGAAGAGCTTGGCTATGTATCCGATTGGCCCTCACGGCCTTTCCGATCCATTTTCAGGGTCAAAATAGCCCCGAAGCGCGCATATCCCTATTTCGATGATTTATTGTGTGCTATAGTATACCATTTTTTGGGTGATCCGGATCCCGACTTCAAAACTGCCAAAATTATTTGTGGACGTCCGTGAAGACCTTGGATATGCATTCGGTTGGCCCCCACGGACATTTCGATCCATTTTCAAGGTCAAAATAGCCCCGAAGCGCGCATACCCCTATTTCGACGATTTTTTGTGTGCTGTAGTATACCATTTTTTGGGTGATCCGGATCCCGACGTCAAAACTGCCAAAATTATTTGTGGACGTCCGTGAAGACCTTGGCTATGCATCTGGTTGGCCCTCACGGCCATTCCGATCCATTTTCAAGGTCAAAATAGCCCCGAAGCACGCATACCCCTATTTCGACGATTTTTCGTGTGCTATAGTATACCATTTTTTGGGTGATCCGGATCCCGACGTCATACTGCCAAAATTATTTGTGGACGTCCGTGAAGACCTTGGCTATGCATCCGGTTGGCCCGCACGGCCATTACGATCCATTTTCAATGTCAAAATATCCCCAAAGCGCGCATACCCCTATTTCGATGATTTTTCGTGTGCTATAGTATATCATTTTTTGGGTGATCCGGATCCCGACGTCAAAACTGTCAAAATTATTTGTGGACGTCCGTGAAGACCTTGGCTATGCATCAGGTTGGCCCTCACGGCCATTCCAATCAATTTGCAAGGTCAAAATAGCCCCGAAGCGCGCATACCCCTATTTTGACATTTTTTTGTGTGCTATAGTATACCATTTTTTGGGAGATCCGGATCCCGACGTCAAAACTGCCAAAATTATTTGTGAACGTCCGTGAAGACCTTGGCTATGCATCCGGTTGGCCCTCACGGA
>JABWTJ010000401.1:0-15683 GCA_016801875.1 Solanum sitiens | reverse complement strand
AAAAATCGTCGAAATAGGGGTATGCGCACTTCGGGGCTATTTTGACCTTGAAAATGGATTGGAATGGCCGTGAGGACCAACCGGATGCATAGACAAGGTCTTCACGGACGTCAACAAATACTTTTGGCAGTTTTGACATCGGGATCCCGATCACCCAAAAAATGGTTTACTATAGCACACAAAAAATCATCGCAATAGGGGTATGCGCGCTTCGGGGCTATTTTGACCTTGAAAATGGATCGGAATGGACGTGAGGGCCAACCGGATGCATAGACAAGGTCTTCACGGACGTCAACAAATAAGTTTGGCAGATTTGACATCGGGATCCCAATCACCCAAAAAATGGTTTACTATAGCACACGAAAAATCATCGAAATAAGGGTATGCGCGCTTCGGGGCTATTTTGACCTTGAAAATGGATCGGAATGGCCATGAGGGCCAACCGGATGCATAGAAAAGGTCTTCACAGACGTTCACAAATAATTTTGGCAGTTTTGACGTCGGGATCCCGATCACCCAAAAAATGGTTTACTATAGCACATGAAAAATCGTCGAAATAGGGGTATGCGCGCTTCGGGGCTATGTTGACCTTGAAAATGGATAGGAATGGCCGTGAGGGCCAACCGGATGCATAGACAAGGTCTTAATCCATTAATAATTTGGCAGTTTTGACGTCGGGATCCCGATCACCCAAAAAATGGTTTACTATAGCACACGAAAAATCGTCGAAATAGGGGTGTGCGCTTCGGGGCTATTTTGACCTTGAAAATGGATCGGAATGGCCATGAGGGCCAACGGATGCATAGAAAAGGTCTTTAGAGACGTCCACAAATAATTTTGGCAGTTTTGACGTATGGATCCCGATCACCCATAAAATGGTTTACTATAGCACATGAAAAATTGTCGAAATAGGGGTATGCGCGCTTCGGGGCTATTTTGACCTTGAAAATGGATCATAACGGCCGTGAGGTCTAACCGGATGCATAGACAAGGTCTTCACGGACGCCCACAAATAATTATGGCAGTTTTTACGTCGGGATCCCGATCACCCCAAAAATGGATTACTATAGCACATGAAAAATCGTCGAAATAGGGGTATGCGCGCTTCGGGGCTAATTTGACCTTGAAAATGGATCGGATTGGCCTTGAGGGCCAACCGGATGCATAGACAAGTTCTCCACGGACGTCCAAAAATAATTTTGGCAGTTTTGACATCGGGATCCCGATCACCCATAAAATGGTTTACTATAGACCACGAAAAATCATCGAAATAGGGGTATGCGCGCTTTGGGGCTATTTTGACCTTGAAAATGGATCGGAATGTCCGTGAGGGCCAACCGGATGCATAGACAAGGTCTTCACGGACGTCCACAAATAATTTTGGTAGTTTTGACGTCGGGATCCCGATCACCCAAAAAATGGTTTACTATAGCACACAAAAAATCGTCGAAATACGGGTATGCGCGCTTCAGGGCTATTTTGACCTTGAAAATGGATCGGAATGGCCTTGAGTGACAACCGCATGTATAGACAAGGTCTTCACGGACGTCGACAAATAATTTTGGCAGTTTTGACGTCGGGATCCCGATCACCCAAAAAATGGTTTACAATAGACAACGAAAAATCGTCAAAATAGGGGTATGCGCGCTTTGAGGCTATTTTGACCTTGAAAATGGATCGGAATGGCCGTGAGGGCCAACGGATGCATAGAAAAGGTCTTTACAAACGTCCACAAATAATTTTGGCAGTTTTGACGTATGGATCCCGATCACCCAAAAAATGGTTTACTATAGCACACGAAAAATCGTCGAAATAGGGGTATGCGCGCTTCGGGGCTATTTTGACCTTGAAAATGGATCGTAATGGCCGTGAGGGCTAACCGGATGCATAGACAAGGTCTTCACGGACGTTCACAAATAATTTTGGCAGTTTTGACGTCGGGATCCCGATCACCCAAAAAATGGTTTACTATAGCACACAAAAAATCATTGAAACAGGGGTATGCGCCCTTCGGGGCTATTTTGACCTTGAAAATGGATCGGAATGGCCTTGAGGGACAACCGCATGCATAGACAAGGTCTTCACGGACGTCCACAAATAATTTTGGCAGTTTTGACGTCGGGATCCCGATCACCCAAAAAATGGTTTACTATAGACCACGAAAAATCGTCAAAATAGGGGTATGCGCTCTTTGAGGCTATTTTTACCTTGAAAATGGATCGGAATGGCCGTGAGGGCCAACTGGATGCATAGACAAGTTCTTCACGGATGTCCACAAATAATTTTGGCAGTTTTGACGTCGGGATCCTGATCACAGCACACGAAAAATCATCGAAATAGGGGTATGCGCGCTTCAGGGCTATTTTGACCTTGAAAATGGATCAGAGTGGCCGTGAGGGCCAACGGATACATAGACAAGGTCTTCACGGAAGTTCATTAATAATTTTGGCAGTTTTGACGTATGGATCCCGATCACCCAAAAAATGGTTTACTATAGCACACGGAAAATCGTCAAAATAGGGGTATGCGCGCTTCGGAGCTATTTTCACCTTGAAAATGGATCGGAATGGCCGTGAGGGCCAACCGGATGCATAGACAAGGTCTTCACGGACGTCAACAAATAATTTTGGCAGTTTTGACGTCGGATCCCGATCACCCAAAAAATGGTTTACTATAGCACACGAAACATCGTCGAAATAGGGGTATGCGCGCTTCAGAGCTATTTTGACCTTGAAAATGGATTGGAATGGCCGTGAGGGCCAACCGGATGCATAGACAAGGTCTTCACGAACGTCCACAAATAATTTAGCAGTTTTAACGTCGGGATCCCGATCACCCAAAAAATGGTTTACTATAGCACTCGAAAAATCGTCGAAATAGGGGTATGCGGGCTTCGGGGCTATTTTGACCTTGAAAATGGATCGGAATGGCTGTGAGGGCCAACCGGATGCATAGACAAGGTCTTCACGGACGTCAACAAATAATTTTGGCAGTTTTGACATCGGGATCCCGATCACCCAAAAAATGGTTTACTATAGCACACGAAAAATCGTCGAAATAAGGGTATGCGTGCTTCGGGGCTATTTTGACCTTGAAAATGGATTGGAATGGCCGTGAGGGCTAACCGGATGCAAAGAAAAGGTCTTCACGGACGTCCACAAATAATTTTGGCAGTTTTGACGTCGGGATCCCGATCACCCAAAAAATGGTTTACTATAGCACACGGAAATCGTCAAAATAGGGGTATACGCGCTTCGGGGCTATTTTGACCTTGAAAATGCATCGGAATGGCCGTGAGGGCCAACTTGATGCATAGACAAGGTCTTCACGGACGTCCACAAATAATTTTGGCAGTTTTGACGTCGGGATCCCGATCACCCAAAAAATGGTTTACTATAGCACACGAAAAATCTTCGAAATAGGGGTATGCACGCTTCGGGGCTATTTTAACCTTGAAAATGGATCATAATGGCCGTGAGGGCCAACCGGATGCATAGACAAGGTCTTCACGGACGTCCACAAATAATTTTGGCAGTTTTGACGTCGGGATCCCGATCACCCAAAAAATGGTTTACTATTGCACACGAAAAATCTTCAAAATAGGGGTATATGCGCTTCGGGGCTATTTTGACCATGAAAATGGATCGGAATGGCCGTGAGGGCTAACCGGATGCATAGACAAGGTCTTCACGGACGTCCACAAATAATTTTGGCAGTTTTGACGTCGGGATCCCGATCACAGCACACGAAAAATCGTCGAAATAGGGGTATGCGCGCTTCGGGGCTATTTTGACCTTGAAAATGGATCGGAATGGCCGTGAGGGCCAACGGATGCATAGACAAGGTCTTCACGGACGTCCATTAATAATTTTAGCAGTTTTGACGACGGGATCCCAATCACCCAAAAAATGGTATACCATAGCACACGAAAAATCATCGAAATAGGGGTATACGCGCTTCGGGGCTATTTTGACCTTGAAAATGGATTGGAATGGCCGTGAGGGCCAACCGGTTGCATATACAAGGTCTTCACGGATGTCCACAAATAATTTGGCAGTTTTAACGTCGGGATCCCGATCACCCAAAAAATGGTTTACTATAGCACACGAAAAATCATCGAAATAGGGGAATGCGTGCTTCGGGTCTATTTTTACCTTGAAAATGGATCGGAATGACCGTGAGGTCCAACCGGATGCATATACAAGGTATTCACGGACGCCCACAAATAATTATGGCGGTTTTTACATCGGGATCCCGATCACCCCAAAAATGGATTACTATAGCACATGAAAAATCGTCGAAATAGGGGTATGCGCGCTTCGGGGCTATTTTGACCTTGAAAATGGATCGGAATGGCCTTGAGGGACAACCGGATGCATAGACAAGTTCTCCACGGACGTCCACAAATAATTTTGGCAGTTTTGACATCGGGATCCCGATCACCCATAAAATGGTTTACTATAGACCACGAAAAATCATCGAAATAGGGGTATGCGCGCATTGGGGCTATTTTGACCTTGAAAATGGATCGGAATGTCCGTGAGGGCCAACCGGATGCATAGACAAGGTCTTCACGGACGTCCACAAATAATTTTGGCAGTTTTGACGTCGGGATCCCGATCACCCAAAAAATGGTTTACTATAGCACACGAAAAATCGTCGAAATACGGGTATGCGCGCTTCAGGGCTATTTTGACCTTGAAAATGGATCAGAATGGCCATGAGGGCCAACGGATGCATAGAAAAGGTCTTCACAGACGTCCACAAATAATTTTGGCAGTTTTGACGTATGGATCCTGATCACCCAAAAAATGGTTTACTATAGCACACGAAAAATCATCGAAATAGGGGTATGCGCGCTTCGGGGCTATTTTGACCTTGAAAATGGATCATAATGGCCATGAGGGCCAACGGATGCATAGAAAAGGTCTTCACAGACATCCACAAATAATTTTGGCAGTTTTGACGTATGGATCCCGATCACCCAAAAAATGGTTTACTATAGCACACGAAAAATCATCGAAATAGGGGTATGCGCGCTTTGGGGCTATTTTGACCTTGAAAATGGATCGGAATGGTCTTGAGGGACAACCGGATGCATAGACAAGGTCTTCACGGACGTCCACAAATAATTTTGGCAGTTTTGACGTCGAGATCCCGATCACCCATAAAATGGTTTACTATAGACCACAAAAAATCATCGAAATAGGGGTATGCGCGCTTCGGGGCTATTTTGACCTTGAAAATGAATTGGAATGGCCGTGAGGGCCAACCGGATGCATAGACAAGGTCTTCACGGACGTCCACAAATAATTTTGGCAGTTTTGACGTTGGGATCCCGATCACCCAAAAAATGGTTTACTATAGCACACGAAAAATCGTCGAAATAGGGGTATGCACGCTTCGGGGCTATTTTGACCTTTAAAATGGATTGGAATGGCCGAGAGGGCCAACCGGATGCATAGAAAAGGTTTTCACATATGTTCACAAATAATTTTGGCAGTTTTGACATCGGGATCCCGATCACCCAAAAAATGGTTTACTATAGCACATGAAAATTGTCGAAATAGGGGTATGCGCGCTTCGGGGCTATTTTGACCTTGAAAATGCATCGGAATGGGCGTGAGGGCCAACTTGATGCATAGACAAGGTCTTCACAGACGTCCACAAATAATTTTTGAAGTTTTGACGTCGGGATCCCGATCACCCAAAAAATGGTTTACTATAGCACACGAAAAATCGTCGAAATAGGGGTATGCGCGCTTCGGGGCTATTTTGACCTTTAAAATGGATCGTAATGGCCGTGAGGGCCAACTGGATGCAGACAAGGTCTTCACGGACGTCCACAATTACTTTTGGCAGTTTTGACATCGGGATCCCGATCACCCAAAAAATGGTTTACTATAGCACACAAAAAATCGTCGAAATAGGGGTATGCGCGCTTCGGGGCTATTTTGACCATGAATATGGATCGGAATGGACGTGAGGGCCAACCGGATGCGTAGACAAGGTCTTTACGGACGTCCACAAATAATTTTGGCAGTTTTGACATCGGGATCCCAATCACCCAAAAAATGGTTTACTATAGCACACGAAAAATCATCGAAATAAGGGTATGCGCGCTTCGGGGCTATTTTTGACCTTGAAAATGGATCGGAATGGCCGTGAGGTCCAACCGGATGCATAGAAAAGGTCTTCATAGACGTTCACAAATAATTTTGGCAGTTTTGACGTCGGGATCCCGATCACCCAAAAAATGGTTTACTATAGCACATGAAAATCGTCGAAATAGGGGTATGCGCACTTCGGGGCTATTTTGACCTTGAAAATGCATCGGAATGGGTGTGAGGTCCAACTTGATGCATAGACAAGGTTTTCACGGACGTCCACAAATAATTTTGGCAGTTTTGACGTCGGGATCCCGATCACCCAAAAAATGGTTTACTATAGCACACGAAAAATTGTCGAAATAGGGGTATGCGCGCTTCGGGGCTATTTTGACCTTTAAAATGGATCGTAATGGCCATGAGGGCCAACTGGATGCAGACAAGGTCTTCACGGACGTCCAAAATTACTTTTGGAAGTTTTGACATCGGGATCCCGATCACCAAAAAATGGTTTACTATAGCACACGAAAAATCGTCGAAATAGGGGTATGCGCGCTTCGGGGCTATTTTGACCTTGAAAATGGATCAGAATGGCCGTGAGGGCCAACCGGATGCATAGATAAGGTCTTCACGGACGTCCACAAATAATTTCGTCAATTTTGACGTCGGGATCCCGATCACCTAAAAAATGGTTTACTATTGCACACAAAAAATCTTCGAAATAGGGGTATGCGCTCTTCGGGGCTATTTTGACCTTGAAAATGGATCGTAATGGCCGTGAGGGCCAAGCGGATGCATAAACAAGGTCTTCACGGACGTCCACAATTACTTTTGGCAGTTTTGACATCGGGATCCCGATCACCCAAAAAATGGTTTACTATAGCACACGAAAAATCATCGAAATAGAGGTATGCTCTTTGGGACTATTTTGACCTTGAAAATGGATCAGAATGGACGTGAGGGCCAACCGGATGCATAGACAAGGTCTTCACGGACGTCCACAAATAATTTTGGCAGTTTTGACAATGGGATCCCGATCACCCTAAAAATGGTTTACTATAGCACACAAAAAATCGTCGAAATAGCGGTATGCACGCTTCGGGGCTATTTTGACCTTTAAAATGGATTGGAATGGCCGTGAGGGCCAACCGGATGCATAGACAAGGTCTTCACGGACGTCCACAAATAATTTGGCAGTTTTGACGTCGGGATCCCGGTCACCCAAAAAATGGTTTACTATAGCACACGAAAAATCATTGAAATAGGGGTATGCGCGCTTCGGTGCTATTTTGACCATGAAAATGGATCTGAATGGACGTGAGGGCCAACCGGATGCATAGACAAGGTCTTCACGGACGTCCAAAAATAATTTTGGCAGTTTTGACATCGGGATCCCAATCATCCAAAAAATGGTTTACTATAGCACACGAAAAATCGTCGAAATAAGGGTATGCGTGCTTCGGGGCTATTTTGACCTTGAAAATAGATCGGAATGGCCGTGAAGGCCAACCGGATGCATAGAAAAGGTCTTCATAGACGTTCACAAATAATTTTTGCAGTTTTGACGTCGGGATCCCGATCACCCAAAAAATGGTTTACTATAGCACATGAAAATCGTCGAAATAGGGGTATGCGCGCTTCGGGGCTATTTTGACCTTGAAAATGCATCGGAATGGGCGTGAGGGCCAACTTGATGCATAGACAAGGTCTTCACGGACGTCCACAAATAATTTTGGCAGTTTTGACGTCGGGATCCCGATCACCCAAAAAATGGTTTACTATAGCAAACGAAAAATCATCGAAATAGGGGTATGCGCGCTTCGGGGCTATTTTGACCTTGAAAATTGATCGTAATGGCCGTGAGGGCCAACCGGATGCATAGACAAGGTCTTCACGGACGTCCATAATTACTTTTGGCAGTTTTGACATCTTGATCCCGATCACCCAAAAAATGGTTTACTATAGCATATGAAAAATCATCGAAATAGGGGTATGCGCTTCGGGACTATTTTGACCTTGAAAATGATTCAGAATGGACGTGAGGGCCAACCGGATGCATAGACAAGGTCTTCACGGACGTCCACAAATAATTTTGGCAGTTTTGACGTTGGGATCCCGATCACCCAAAAAATGGTTTACTATAGCACACAGAAATCGTCGAAATAGGGGTATGCGCGCTTCGGGGCTATTTTGACCTTGAAAATGGATCGGAATGGCCGTGAGGGCCAACCAGATGCATAGACAAGGTCTTCACGGACGTCCACAAATAATTTTGGCAGTTTTGACGTCGGGATCCCGATCACCCAAAAAATGGTTTACTATAGCACACGAAAAATCGTCAAAATAGGGGTATGCGCGCTTCGGGGCTATTTTGACCTTAAAAATGGATCAGAATGGCCTTGAGGGACAACCGCATGCATAGACAAGGTCTTCACGGACGTCCACAAATAATTTTGGCAGTTTTGACGTCGGGATCCCGATCACCCAAAAAATGGTTTACTATTGACCATGAAAAATCGTCAAAATAGGGGTATTCGCGCTTCGAGGCTATTTTGATCTTGAAAATGGATCGGAATGGCCGTGAGGGCCAACCGGATGCATAGACAAGGTCTTCACGGACGTCCACAAATAATTTTGGCAGTTTTGACGTCGGGATCCTGATCACAGCACACGAAAAATCATCGAAATAGGGGTATGCACGCTTCAGGGCTATTTTGACCTTGAAAATGGATCAGAGTGGCCGTGAGGGCCAACGGATACATAGACAAGGTCTTCACGGAAGTCCATAAATAATTTTGGCAGTTTTGACGTATGGATCCCGATCACCCAAAAAATGGTTTACTATAGCACACGGAAAATCGTCGAAATAGGGGTATGCGCTCTTCGGGGCTATTTTGACCTTGAAAATGGATCGGAATGGCCGTGAGGGCCAACCGGATGCATAGACAAGGTCTTCATGGACGTCCACAAATAATTTTGGCAGTTTTGACGTTGGGATCCCGATCACCCAAAAAATGGTTTACTATAGCACACGAAACATTGTCAAAATAGGGGTATGCGCGCTTCGGGGCTATTTTGAACTTGGAAATGGATTGGAATGGCCGTGAGGTTCAACCGGATGCATAGACAAGGTCTTCACGGACGTCCACAAATAATTTGGCAGTTTTGACGTCGGGATCCCGATCACCCAAAAAATGGTTTACTATAGCACACGAAAAATTGTCGAAATAGGGGTATGCGCGCTTCGGGGCTATTTTGACCTTTAAAATGGATCGTAATGGCCATGAGGGCCAACTGGATGCAGACAAGGTCTTCACGGACGTCCAAAATTACTTTTGGAAGTTTTGACATCGGGATCCCGATCACCAAAAAATGGTTTACTATAGCACACGAAAAATCGTCGAAATAGGGGTATGCGCGCTTCGGGGCTATTTTGACCTTGAAAATGGATCAGAATGGCCGTGAGGGCCAACCGGATGCATAGATAAGGTCTTCACGGACGTCCACAAATAATTTCGTCAATTTTGACGTCGGGATCCCGATCACCTAAAAAATGGTTTACTATTGCACACAAAAAATCTTCGAAATAGGGGTATGCGCTCTTCGGGGCTATTTTGACCTTGAAAATGGATCGTAATGGCCGTGAGGGCCAAGCGGATGCATAAACAAGGTCTTCACGGACGTCCACAATTACTTTTGGCAGTTTTGACATCGGGATCCCGATCACCCAAAAAATGGTTTACTATAGCACACGAAAAATCATCGAAATAGAGGTATGCTCTTTGGGACTATTTTGACCTTGAAAATGGATCAGAATGGACGTGAGGGCCAACCGGATGCATAGACAAGGTCTTCACGGACGTCCACAAATAATTTTGGCAGTTTTGACAATGGGATCCCGATCACCCTAAAAATGGTTTACTATAGCACACAAAAAATCGTCGAAATAGCGGTATGCACGCTTCGGGGCTATTTTGACCTTTAAAATGGATTGGAATGGCCGTGAGGGCCAACCGGATGCATAGACAAGGTCTTCACGGACGTCCACAAATAATTTGGCAGTTTTGACGTCGGGATCCCGGTCACCCAAAAAATGGTTTACTATAGCACACGAAAAATCATTGAAATAGGGGTATGCGCGCTTCGGTGCTATTTTGACCATGAAAATGGATCTGAATGGACGTGAGGGCCAACCGGATGCATAGACAAGGTCTTCACGGACGTCCAAAAATAATTTTGGCAGTTTTGACATCGGGATCCCAATCATCCAAAAAATGGTTTACTATAGCACACGAAAAATCGTCGAAATAAGGGTATGCGTGCTTCGGGGCTATTTTGACCTTGAAAATAGATCGGAATGGCCGTGAAGGCCAACCGGATGCATAGAAAAGGTCTTCATAGACGTTCACAAATAATTTTTGCAGTTTTGACGTCGGGATCCCGATCACCCAAAAAATGGTTTACTATAGCACATGAAAATCGTCGAAATAGGGGTATGCGCGCTTCGGGGCTATTTTGACCTTGAAAATGCATCGGAATGGGCGTGAGGGCCAACTTGATGCATAGACAAGGTCTTCACGGACGTCCACAAATAATTTTGGCAGTTTTGACGTCGGGATCCCGATCACCCAAAAAATGGTTTACTATAGCACACGAAAAATCATCGAAATAGGGGTATGCGCGCTTCGGGGCTATTTTGACCTTGAAAATTGATCGTAATGGCCGTGAGGGCCAACCGGATGCATAGACAAGGTCTTCACGGACGTCCATAATTACTTTTGGCAGTTTTGACATCTTGATCCCGATCACCCAAAAAATGGTTTACTATAGCATATGAAAAATCATCGAAATAGGGGTATGCGCTTCGGGACTATTTTGACCTTGAAAATGATTCAGAATGGACGTGAGGGCCAACCGGATGCATAGACAAGGTCTTCACGGACGTCCACAAATAATTTTGGCAGTTTTGACGTTGGGATCCCGATCACCCAAAAAATGGTTTACTATAGCACACAGAAATCGTCGAAATAGGGGTATGCGCGCTTCGGGGCTATTTTGACCTTGAAAATGGATCGGAATGGCCGTGAGGGCCAACCGGATGCATAGACAAGGTCTTCACGGACGTCCACAAATAATTTTGGCAGTTTTGACGTCGGGATCCCGATCACCCAAAAAATGGTTTACTATAGCACACGAAAAATCGTCAAAATAGGGGTATGCGCGCTTCGGGGCTATTTTGACCTTAAAAATGGATCAGAATGGCCTTGAGGGACAACCGCATGCATAGACAAGGTCTTCACGGACGTCCACAAATAATTTTGGCAGTTTTGACGTCGGGATCCCGATCACCCAAAAAATGGTTTACTATTGACCACGAAAAATCGTCAAAATAGGGGTATTCGCGCTTCGAGGCTATTTTGATCTTGAAAATGGATCGGAATGGCCGTGAGGGCCAACCGGATGCATAGACAAGGTCTTCACAGACGTCCACAAATAATTTTGGCAGTTTTGACATCGGGATCCTGATCACAGCACACGAAAAATCATCGAAATAGGGGTATGCGTGCTTCAGGGCTATTTTGACCTTGAAAATGGATCAGAGTGGCCGTGAGGGCCAACGGATACATAGACAAGGTCTTCACGGAAGTCCATAAATAATTTTGGCAGTTTTGACGTATGGATCCCGATCACCCAAAAAATGGTTTACTATAGCACACGAAAAATCGTCGAAATAGGGGTATGCGCGCTTCGGGGCTATTTTGACCTTGAAAATGGATCGGAATGGCCGTGAGGGCCAACCGGATGCATAGACAAGGTCTTCATGGACGTCCACAAATAATTTTGGCAGTTTTGACGTGGGATCCCGATCACCCAAAAAATGGTTTACTATAGCACACGAAACATTGTCAAAATAGGGGTATGCGCGCTTCGGGGCTATTTTGAACTTGGAAATGGATTGGAATGGCCGTGAGGTTCAACCGGATGCATAGACAAGGTCTTCACGGACGTCCACAAATAATTTGGCAGTTTTGACGTCGGGATCCCGATCACCCAAAAAATGGTTTACTATAGCACACGAAAAATTGTCGAAATAGGGGTATGCGGGCTTCGGGGCTATTTTGACCTTGAAAATGGATCGGAATGGCCGTGAGGGCCAACCGGATGCATAGACAAGGTCTTCACGGACGTTAACAAATAATTTTGGCAGTTTTGACATCAGGATCCCGATCACCCAAAAAATGGTTTACTATAGCACACGAAAAATCGTTGAAATAAGGGTATGGCGCGCTTCGGGGCTATTTTGACCTTGAAAATGGATTGGAATGGCCGTGAGGGCTAACCGGATGCATAGAAAAGGTCTTCAAGGACGTCCACAAATAATTTTGGCAGTTTTGACGTCGGGATCCCGATCACCCAAAAAATAGTTTACTATAGCACACGGAAATCGTCGACATAGGGGTATGCGCGCTTCGGGGATATTTTGACCTTGAAAATGCATCGGAATGGCCGTGAGGGCCAACTTGATGCATAGACAAGGTCTTCACGGACGTCCACAAATAATTTTGGCAGTTTTGACGTCGGGATCCCGATCACCCAAAAAATGGTTTACTATAGCACACGAAAAATCGTCGAAATAGGGGTATGCGCGTTTCGGGGCTATTTTGACCTTGAAAATGCATCGGAATGGCCGTGAGGGCCAACTTGATGCATAGACAAGGTCTTCACGGACGTCCACAAATAATTTTGGCAGTTTTGACATCGGGATCCCGATCACCAAAAAATGGTTTACTATAGCACACTAAAATCGTCGAAATAGGGTATGCGCGCTTCGGCGCTATTTTGACCTTGAAACTGGATCAGAATGGCCGTGAGGGCTAACCGGATGCATAGACAAGGTCTTCACGGACGTCCACAAATAATTTTGTCAATTTTGACGTCGGGATCCCGATCACCTAAAAAATGGTTTACTATTGCACACGAAAAATCTTCGAAATAGGGGTATGCGCGCTTCGGGGCTATTTTGACCTTGAAAATGGATCGGAATGGCCGTGAGGGCCAACCGGATGCATAGACAAGGTCTTCACGGACATCCACAAATACGTTTGGCAGTTTTGACATCGGAATCCCTATCACCCAAAAAATGGTTTACTATAGCACACGAAAAATCGTCGAAATAGGGGTATGCGCTTCGGGACTATTTTGACCTTGAAAATGGATCAGAATGGACGTGAGGGCCAACCGGATGCATAGACAAGGTCTTCACGGACGTCCACAAATAATTTTAGCAGTTTTGACGTTGGGATCCCGATCACCCAAAAAATGGTTTACTATAGCACACGGAAATCGTCGAAATAGGGGTATGCGCGCTTCGGGGCTATTTTGACCTTGAAAATGGATCGGAATGGCCGTGAGGGCCAACCGGATGCATAAACAAGGTCTTCACGGACGTCCACAAATAATTTTGGCAGTTTTGACGTTGGGATCCCGATCACCCAAAAAATGGTTTACTATAGCACACCAAAAATCATCGAAATACGGGTATGCGCGCTTCGGGGCTATTTTGACCTTGAAAATGGATCGGAATGGCCATGAGGTCCAACGGATGCATAGAAAAGGTATTCACGGACGTTCACAAATAATTTTGGCAGTTTTGACGTCGGGATCCCGATCACCCAAAAAATGGTTTACTATAGCACACGAAAAATCGTTGAAATAGGGGTATGCCCGCTTCGGGGCTAGTTTGACCTTGAAAATGGATCGGAATGGCCTTGAGGGACAACCGCATGCATAGCCAAGGTCTTCACGGACGTCCACAAATAATTTTGGTAGTTTTGACGTCGGGATCCCGATCACCCAAAAAATGGTTTACTATAGACCACGAAAAATCGTCAAAATGGGGGTATGCGCGCTTTGAGGCTATTTTGACCTTGAAAATGGATTGGAATGGCCGTGAGGGCCAACTGGATGCATAGACAAGGTCTTCACGGATGTTCACAAATAATTTTGCCAGTTTTGACGTCGGGATCTTGATCACAGCACACGAAAAATCATCAAAATAGGGGTATGCGCGCTTCAGGGCTATTTTGACCTTGAAAATGGATCAGAGTGGCCGTGAGGTCCAACGGATACATAGACAAGGTCTTTACGGAAGTCCATAAATAATTTTAGCAGTTTTGACGTATGGATCCCGATCACCCAAAAAAGGGTTTACTATAGCACACGGAAAATCATCAAAATAGGGGTATGCGCGCTTCGGGGCTATTTTGACCTTGAAAATGGATTGGAATGGCCGTGAGGGCCAACCGGATGCATAGACAAGGTCTTCACGGACGTCCACAAATAATTTTGGCAGTTTTGACATCGGGATCCCGATCACCCAAAAAATGGTTTACTATAGCACACGAAAAATCGTCGAAATATGGGTATGCGCGCTTTGGGGCTATTTTGACCTTGAAAATGGATCGGAATGGCCTTGAGGGACAACCGCATGCATAGACAAGGTCTTCACGGACATCCACAAATAATTTTGGCAGTTTTGACATCGGGATCCGGATCACCCAAAAAATGGTTTACTATAGACCACGAAAAATCATCGAAATAGGGGTATGCGCGCTTCGGGGATATTTTGACCTTGAAAATGGATCGGATTGGCCGTGAGGGCCAACCGGATGCATAGACAAGGTCTTCACGGACGTCCACAAATAATTTTGGCAGTTTTGACGTTGGGATCCCGATCACCCAAAAAATGGTTTACTATAGCACACGAAAAATCATCGAAATAGGGGTATGCACGCTTCGGGGCTATTTTGACCTTGAAAATGGATCAAAATGGCCGTGAGGGCCAACCGGATGCATAGACAATGTCTTTACGGACGTCCACAAATAATTTTGGCAGATTTGATGTCGAGATCCCGATCACCCAAAAAATGGTTTACTATAGCACACGAAAAATCGTCGAATAGGGGTATGCGCGCTTCGGGGCTATTTTGACCTTTAAAATGGATCGGAATGGCTGTGAGGGCCAACCGGATGCATAGACAACGTCTTCACGGATGTCCACAAATAATCTTGGCAGTTTTGACGTCGGGATCCCGATCACCCAAAAAATGGTTTACTATAGCACACGAAAAATCGTCGAAATAGGGGTATGCGCGCTTCGGGGCTATTTTGACCTTCAAAATGGATCGGAATGGCCGTGAGGGCCAACCGGATGCATAGACAAGGACTTCACGAACGTCCACAAATAATTTTGGCAGTTTTGACATCTGGATCCCGATCACCCAAAAAATCGTTTACTATAGCACAAACACACGAAAAATCGTCGAAATAGGGGTATGCGCGCTTCGGGGCTATTTTGACCTTGAAAATGGATGGGAATGGCCGTGAGGGCCAACCGGATGCATAGCCAAGGTCTTCACGTACGTCCACATGTAATTTTGGCAGTTTTGATGGCGTGATCTGGATCACCCAAAAATGGTATACTATAGCACACGAAAAATCATCGAAATAGGGAATGCGCACTTCGGGGCTATTTTGACCTTGAAAATGGATCGGAATGGCCGTGAGGGACAACCG
>JABWTJ010000400.1:953253-965398 GCA_016801875.1 Solanum sitiens | reverse complement strand
AAAACCGGATGCATAGACAAGGTCTTCACGGACGTCCACAAATACTTTTGGCAGTTTTGACGTCGGGATCGCGATCACCCAAAAAATGGTTTACTATAGCACATAAAAAATCGTCGAAATAGGGGTATGCGCGCTTCGGGACTATTTTCACCTTCAAAATGGATCGGAATGAACGTGTGGGCCAACCGGATGCATAGATAAGGTCTTCACGGATGTCCACAAATAATTTTGGCAGTTTTGACGTCGGGATCTCGATCACCCAAAAAATGGTTTACTATAGCACACGAAAAATCGTTGAAATAGGGGTATGCGCGCTTTGGGGCAATTTTGACCTTCAAAATGGATCGGAATGGCCTTGAGGGCAAAAAGGATGCATAGACAAGGTCTTCACGGACTTCCACAAATAATTTTGGCAGTTTTGACGTCGGGATCCCGATCACCCAAAAAATGGTTTACAATAGCACACGAAAAATCGTCGAAATAAGGGTATGCGCGCTTCGAGGCTATTTTGACCTTCAAAATGGATCGGATTGGCCGTGGGGCCAAACCGGATGCATAGACAAGGTCTTCACGGATGTCCACAAATTATTTTGGCAGTTTTAATGTCGGGATCCCGATCACCCAAAAAATGGTTTACTATAGCACACGAAAAATCGTCGAAATAGGGGCATGCGCGCTTCGGGGCTATTTTGACCTTCAAAATGGATTGGAATGGCTATGAGCGCAAACCGGATGCATAAACAAGGTCTTCACGAACGTCCACAAATAATTTTGGCAGTTTTGTCGTCGGGATCCCGATCACCCAAAAAATGGTTTACTATAGCACATGAAAAATCGTCGAAATAGGGGTATGCGCGCTTCGGGGCTATTTTGACCTTCAAAATGGATTGGAATGGCTATGAGCGCAAATCTGATGCATAAACAAGGTCTTCACAGACGTCCACAAATAATTTTGGCAGTTTTGACGTCGGGATCTCGATCACCCAAAAAATGGTTTACTATAGCACACGAAAAATCATCGAAATAGGGGTATGCACGCTTCGGGGCAATTTTGACCTTCAAAATGGATCGGAATGGCCTTGAGGGCAAAACGGATGCATCGACAAGGTCTTCACGGACGTCCACAAATAATTTTGGCAGTTTTGACGTCGGGATCCCGATCACCCAAAAAATGGTTTACTATAGCACACGAAAAATCGTCGAAATAGGGGTATGCGCGCTTCGGGGCTATTTTGACCTTCAAAATGGATCGGAATGGCCGTGGGGGCAAACCGGATGCATAGACAAGGTCTTCACGTACGTCCACAAATAATTTTGGCAGTTTTTACGTCGGGATCCCGATCACCCAAAAAATGGTTTACTATAGCACACGAAAAATCGTTGAAATAGGGGTATGCGCGCTTCGGTGCTATTTTGACCTTCAAAATGGATCGGCATGGCTGTAGGGGTCAATCGGATGCATAGACAAGGTCTTCACGGACGTCCACAAATAAATTTGGCAGTTTTGACGTTGGGATCCCGATCACCCAAAAAATGGTTTACTATAGCACAGGAAAAATCGTCGAAATAGGGGTATGAGCGCTTCGTGGCTATTTTGACCTTGAAAATGGATTGGAATGGCCGTGGGGGCCAACCGGATGCATAGGAAAGGTCATCACGGACGTCCACAAATAATTTTGGCAGTTTTGACGTCGGGATCCCAATCACCCAAAAAAATGGTTTACTATAGCACACGAAAAATCGTTGAAATAGGGGTATGCGCGCTTCAGAGCTATTTTGACCTTGAAAATGGATCGGAATGGCCGTGGAGGCCAACCGGATGCATAGACAAGGTCTTCACGGACGTCCACAAATAATTTTGGCAGTTTTGACGTCGGGATCCCGATCACCCAAAAAATGGTTTACTCTAGCACACGAAAAATCGTCGAAATAAGGGTATGCGCTCTTCGGGGCTATTTTGACCTTCAAAATGGATCGGAATGTCCGTGAGGGACAATCAGATGCATAGAAAAGGTCTTCAAGGACGTCCACAAATACTTTTGGCAGTTTTGACGTCGGGATCCCGATCACCCAAGAAATGGTTTACAATAGCACACGAAAAATCGTCGAAATAGGGGTATGCGCGCTTCGAGGCTATTTTGACCTTCTAAATGGATCGGAATGGCCATGAGCGCCAACCGGATGCATAGACAAGGTCTTCACGGATGTCCACAAATAATTTTGGCAGTTTTGACATCGGGATCCCGATCACCCAAAAAATGGCTTACTATAGCATATGAACAATCGTCGAAATAGGGGTATGCGCGCTTCAGGGCTATTTTGACTTTCAAAATGGATCGGAATAGCCGTGGGGTCCAACCGGATGCAAAGACAAGGTCTTCACGGATGTCCACAAATAATTTTGGCAGTTTTGACGTCGAGATCCCGATCACCCAAAAAATGGTTTACTATAGCACACGAAAAATCGTCGAAATAGGGGTATGCGCGCTTCAGGGCTATTTTAACCTTCAAAATGTATCGGAATGGCCGTGGAGGCCAACCGGATGCATATATAAGGTTTTCACGGATGTCCACAAATAATTTTGGCGGTTTTGACGTTGTGATCGCGATCACCCAAAAAATGGTTTACTATAGCACACGAAAAATCGTCAAAATAGGGGTATGCGCGCTTTGTGGCTATTTTTACCTTGAAAATGGATCGGAATGGCCTTAGGGTCCAACCGGATGCATAGACAAGGTCTTCACGGACGTCCACAAATAATTTTGGCAGTTTTGATGTTGGGATCCCGATCACCCAAAAAATGGTTTACTATGGCACACGAAAAATCGTCGAAATAGGGGTATGCGCTTCGGGGCAATTTTGACCTTCAAAATGGATCGGAATGGCCATGAGGGCCAAACGGATGCATAGACAAGGTCTTCACGGACGTCCACAAATAATTTTGGCAGTTTTGACGTCGGGATCCCGATCACTCAAAAAATGGTTTACAATAGCACACGAAAAATCGTCAAAATAGGGGTATGCGCGCTTCGGGGCTATTTTGACCTTCAAAATGGATTGGAATGGCCTTGGGGGCCAACCGGATGCATAGACAAGGTCTTCACGGACGTCCACAAATAAGTTTGGCAGTTTTTACGTTGGGATCCCGATCACCCAAAAAATGGTTTACTATAGCACACGAAAAATCATTGAAATAGGGGTATGAGCGCTTCGGGGCTATTTTGACCTTGAAAATGGATTGGAATGGCCGTGGGGGCCAACCAGATACATAGGAAAGGTCTTCACGGACGTCCACAAATAATTTTGGCAGTTTTGACATCGGGATACCGATCACCCAAAAAATGGTTTACTATAGCACACGAAAAATTGTCGAAATAGGGGTATGCGCGCTTCGGGGCTATTTTGACCTTCAAAATGGATTGGAATGGCCGTGAGGGCCAACCGGATGCAAAGAAAAGGTCTTCACGGACGTCCACAAATAATTTTGGCAGTTTTGACTTCGGGATCTCTATCACCCAAAAAATGGTTTACTATAGCACACGAAAAATCGTCGAAATAGGGTTAGCGTGCTTCGGGACTATTTTGACCTTCAAAATGGGTCGGAATGGCAGTGAGGGCCAACCGGATGCATAGAAAAGGTCTTCACGGACGTCCACAAATAATTTTGGCAGTTTTGACGTCAGGATCCTGATCACCCAAAAAATGGTTTACTATAGAACATGAAAAATCGTCGAAATAGGGGTATGCGCGCTTCGGGGCTATTTTGACCTTCAAAATGGATCGGAATGGCCATGGGGACCAACCGGATGCATAGACACGGTCTTCACGGACGCCCACAAATAATTTTGGCAGTTTTGACGTCGGGATCCCGATCACCCAAAAAATGGTTTACTATAGCACACGAAAAATCGTCGAAATAGGGGTATGCGCGCTTCGGGGCTATTTTAACCTTCAAAATGGATTGGAATGGCCGTGGGGGCCAACCGGATGCATATATAAGGTCTTCACGGACGTCCACAAATAATTTTGGCAGTTTTGACGTCGGGATCGCGATCACCCAAAAAATGGTTTACTATAGCACACGAAAAATCATCAAAATAGGGGTATGCGCGCTTCTGGGCTATTTTTACCTTGAAAATGGATCGGAATGGCCGTGGGGGCCAACCGGATGCATAGACAAGGTCTTCACGGACGTCCACAAATAATTTTGGTAGTTTTTACGTCGGGATCCCGATCACCCAAAAAATAGTTTATTATAGCATACGAAAAATCGTCGAAATAGGGGTATGCGCGCTTCGGGGCTATTTTGACCTTTAAAATGGATCGGAATGGCCATGAGGGTCAAACGGATGCATAGATAAGGTCTTCACGGACGTCTACAAATAATTTTGGCAGTTTTGACATCGGGATCCCGATCACCCAAAAAATGGTTTACAATAGCACACGAAAAATCGTCGAAATAGGGGTATGCGCGCTTCAGGGCTATTTTGACCTTCAAATTGGATCGGAATGGCCATGAGGGCCAAATGGATGCATAGACAAGGTCTTCACGGACGTCCACAAATAATTTTGGCAGTTTTTACTTCGAGATCCCGATCACCCAAAAAATGGTTTACTATAGCACACGAAAAATTGTCGAAATAGGGGTATGAGCGCTTCTGTAACATTTTGAAATATCAAGGTCATGTGATAAGACTTAAATGGGCTCCTTAGGATCTAAACCAGTGTTCCTAGCCAATTAGGCATATTTAGAGTCTTTGAAGTGGTGTTGGAACCAAAACTCTTAAACGTCTGGCAAATTGGTTCATAAGAGGGCTAGAGTGTCCTTTTAATTTAACCAAGTTGAAGAGTCGGAATTTTGTAAACGGTTGTAACCATAGGTGTAAAATATTGTGTGGGATGGTTTCATGCTGGAAAAGTCAGGGTACGACTCCCCGAGGACCAAACAAGGACCCTCGAGGAGGACCCTTGCAGCAGCAGGGCATGACGGACCCCATGGCGGGGCGTCACAGGCGCGACGGGGCGTCGAGGCCTCCGTCATGCCAGCCTTAGCGCTTGGGGAGAATTCCTCCGTCTGCACAAGTCACTGACCAGCGTGACGGATGTGCAGGACGGAGGGAAGCCAGTCCGTCACGGCCACGACGGTCCGTCGTCGTGGAACCGTCGTGCGCTTGGGGAGAAAGCCTCCGCCTGCACAAGTATCTGACCAGCGTGATGGATGTGCAGGACGGAGGGAAGCCAGTCCATCACGTCCACGACGGTCCGTCGTCATGGAACCGTCGTGGAGGTTCTGTGACAGTTTTCAGAAAGTTAGTTTTAGTTAATTAATTAATTAAGTGTCTTAGGGGTTTAAGGGAAGACTAATTAAGTGAATTAAGACCCTACTATAAATACCCCAACCCTCATTAGCCTAATGACTCTCTCAAAAACAAAACTCTCTTCCTTCTCTCTACTTTCTCTCTCTATTGGAAGACACCATTGGAGATCAACTTGGAGAGATCATTGGGGGTTGATTTAGCACGAAATTCACCATTCCAAACGTCATCAAACCTTCAGGTATGGGATCTAATTCACCTTTGAGATTCTTTCCTCAAAGGGTTCCTTCAAAGCTTTTTCCAAAAAAAGTTGAGTTTCTTATGGGTTTCATCCAAATCCAAATTTGATCATGTGAATTGAGTTAATTATGTATTCTTTGGGTTAGAATGAATAGATTATCATAAATTGTAACTTGATTATGGTGAATTGATGTAGTTTGATCTAGATTGTGGGTGATGACCCTAACCCTTAACCCTAAGTGTAAAATTGATATGAATTGGGTTGAGTTTGATAGAATTGATCTCATAATTAGTTAAATGGTCTTAATGATTGTTATTGCATTGATTATGGATCTATTATGATGAATTGAAGTTCTTCACACCTATGTTCTTGAATATTGAATCTAGGTTAAGAAGTTACACTTGAGATCGTGTTACTAAACTTTGATGTAGTATTGCTTCATAGTATAGTGCTTCTCCTTGACTAGTTCTTGTGATTTGTTATTGAATTACATTGATGTGATGATCTAAGATTGGTTGATCTATGGGTTGATGGTAAGGTCCTTTATTGATGGACTAGGGAGGAGTATTGGTAAGTCTTGATGATCCTAGCCTCTACTTCAAATTGTGATTAATTGTCATCAAGTGATAATGTTATGTGGAAGTATGCGTTGATTGATGTGATAAGTTGATATGATGCATGAATTGATATGCTTAGGTTGGTTGTGAGGTTGCTAGGTGTAACGTAATATAGGGAAGTTGTACAATGTGCCCTATTATGATGAGATGTACGAGGGTTAACTTCACCTATATGGATTATTAACGAAAGGACTAATTCTCACACAATTCTTATTGAGCTATAATGGTGATTATACAAGGGATTGACTCTCCTATCTAATTAAATTTGAGAAGATTAATAAAGATTAAAGATTTCTCTAAATGGGGACTTAGCTTAGCACCGAGCGAACTTGACAATGGGAGGTGATGACTTGTCCCTAAAAAGGAAAGATTCATCCTAGAAGTTGCCCATGTGACGATAACTCCCATGTTTGAGGGATGTGTCACTTTAAGGGATTCCCATGAGGAGCGGCCCATATTACCAAATGGTATAAATAGGGATATCTACCTCTTAGTTCTTGAACTATGTTTCCACCATAGGATACTAGCTAGTGGATCCACCTAGATAGCTATGTTCACGTTATGTTCTACCTTGGCCGGTAGACCACCTTCCATCGGTGTAAGGTTTCATGACACCGGATTCCACATTCGATTATGTGGTCTATGTCGGTTAAGGCAAATGTTCCCTAAACTAAAAATGAATGAATAAGATATAGGCTAATCAAAGTAACTTGAGAGGTTGGCTATAGCTTAGGTAGGGGTATGGGACTCTACCTACGCGTTGCACTAGTTTGCCTTGATAGGAACTTTGAGAGGTCAATATTATACATGTAAAGCGATGGTATGATGTAAATGGTTTGTATGTTGAGTAACATGCTTATGAATATAATGTTGTTGTCTTTGCTTGAAGAAGGATGTATCATGACATGAAGAGTATGTTGGTAAGTAAATTGCTAATTGTGGTCTTGGTAGGTTACTTGATTGAGTAGGATATATGGTAATTTTACTTGATCATTGCACTTGTGACTTATTGAAGGTTATCATTTGTATACTTTGCTTTGCTATGGTTTAATTGCATATGTAGTCTATTATGTTTTCATAAATGTCCCTTTTTAAATATATTTGATTGGTAGTTGTATATGAGATTCCATACTTAGTAATGTGGAGTACTAATCCCTTTTCTTTCCCTTTTCCCAAACATTTTAGGTTCGGGTCGTTGAGCTTGATCCAAATTGCTAGGAAGGAAGACTTGGGTATTTTGCCATCCAAGTGGTAGGTCCTCACTCTCTCGAGGACGTGGCCGACATCTCTCTTTTATGATGTGTAGTTACTGTGATTCTATGTTGACTCTGTTATTCTCTTGAGATGATGTAGTAGACAGCCTATATGCGGCTTCTTTCATTTGATGTAGGGCTATGCCCAAGACTTATTGTAATCGATAGATGGTTTATGAGATGAGACGGTTTTATGACTATTATTTTCTAAATATATAAGTGTATGAAATAAAAGTAGAAGACTAAGTAATCTTCGTATATGAACAAGTCTATGTATACTTGATATATATAAATATGTGTATGTAGAGGTCTATGTAAACCTCCGAGTAGTTTTGGATAAAAAAAAGTTTTTAATTCTTTCTGATTTTTAGTCGATGAATGCTATGACGAAGCTAAGGGGCTGGTCTTAGTCCTCCGAGAGGACGATGACGCCGGTTATGTCTAGGGGGTAAACCCGGATGTGACAAACTTGGTATCAGAGCATGAGGTTGAATATCCTTGATGTTAACGTCTCTCTCTCAACCACGTTATTTAAGTTTGTATTCATAATTGTGAAGCGCGCCACACTTATGAATAGGAACTTATTTGATGATTAGGAATCATTCTCATTGTTGGAAATCCAAATCGTGCCCCTAGAATGTACGTCGTATATGCTTTCGTCTGAACCTTGTGTTTTGGTTATAGGAGATGAATACTAGAAGAAATGCGGCTCAAAGACTTGAGGAAGAGATGGCTGCTGCGTGAATTCCTCGTGATGAACCTGCTCCTCCTCTTGAAGAGGTTGCTGTTGATGACCAGGTTCCTGTTGATCCTCCACCGATGACAGAAGCTCAGATGAGAGATATTATTGCTCAAATGGCTCAAGCCATGACTACTCAAGCTCAAGCCGCAACAGTGCAAGCCCAAGCTATGACTGCCCAAGCCAATAGGGATTTGGCACCTAGAGTCCATGAACAGACTATGGCCTCCAGACTTAGGGATTTCACCCAAATGAATCCTCCTGTCTTTTATGGGTCGAAGGTTGATAAAGACCCTCAGGAATTTATTGATGAGGTTCACAAGATTTTGTGTGCTATGGGGCTGTCATCTAGCGAGAGTGCCGAGTTGGCCTCATACCAACTCAAGGATGTCGCTCAGATATGGTATGTGCAATGGAAGGACAACAGGCCACTTGAAAGTGGGTTAGTGACGTGGGAGTTATTCAAAAGGGCCTTCATTGATCGGTTCTTCCCTAGAGAGATGAGGGAAACGAAGGTGGTGGAATTCATCAATCTCCGTCAAGAAACGATGAGTGTTCATGAGTATTCTCTGAAATTTACTCAATTGGCCAAATATGCTCCATCTTTGGTCTCCGATCCTAGAGACGAAATGAGTCGATATGTGACAGGTATATCGGACGACTTACAAGAGGAGTGTCAATCGGCTATGCTACATGATAATATGAATATTGGTCGTCTCATGGTACATGCAAGAAGGGTTGAGGAGGCTAGAGCAAAAAGGAAGGATAAGGATAAGGACTCAAGAAGGACAAGGTCTTATGAGAGTGAAACTGCTAAAGATAGGTTGGGAATTCAAGACAGGCCTAGATTCAAGAAGAGGTTCTCAAACCACGTTCCATCCAAATTTCCCAAGACTAGGGATCCTAAAGCCCCTAGACAAAAAGTTGCAAAGGGAAAGGGTGGAAACTCATCTAATGAGAAGCCTACTTGTGTTAAGTGTGGGAAGGAACACTATGGTGAATGTTTGATCGGAACGGGAAATTGCTTTAGTTGTGGGAAGAGTGATCACAAAGTTAGGGACTGCCCTAACGTAAGGAACCGAGAAAGGAATGTGCAAAAGCAAGTGAGTGAGGCTCCTAAGAAGAACCATTTTTATGCTCTTCGTACGAGAGATGACCAAGAGGCCTCTCCCGATGTGGTGACTGGTATGTTACAAATCTTTGCCATTGATGTGTATGCATTACTTGATCCGGGTGCTACTTTGTCTTTCGTTACTCCCTTAGTAGCTAAGACGTTTAGTACATTACCCGATGTTTTGCATGAACCTATTTTGGTGTCTACTCCGGTGGGTGAGTCAGTGGTAGCAAAAAGAGTCTATCGAAATTGTCCTATTTCAATGCCTCATAGAGTTTCTCATATTGATCTAGTTGAGCTAGACATGCTTGATTTTGATGTCATATTAGGTATGGACTGGTTGCATGCTAGTTTCGCTTCCATCGATTGTAGGACAAAAATTGTGAGGTTTTATTTCCCAAATGAACCCGTTATAGAGTGGAAGGGTGGAAATTCTCTTCCTAGAGGTCGTTTCATAACATGCCTAAAGGCGTGTAAAATGATCTCGAAGGGGTGTCTCTACCATATTGTGAGAGTCCAAGAAGTGGATTCTGAAGTTCCTCCTATAGAGTCAGTCTCCGTAGTGAATGAATTTACGGAGGTCTTCCCTGATGACCTTCCTGGCATTCCTCCCAAACGGGAAATTAATTTCGGTATTGATTTGCTACCGAAAACAAATCCTATCTCTATTCCTCCTTATAGAATGGCTCCGGCCGAGTTAAAGGAATTGAAGGCACAACTTAATGATTTGCTAGACAAGGGCTTTATAAGGCCTAGCATTTCTCCATGTGGTGCTCCGGTGTTGTTCGTGAAAAAGAAGGATGGGTCCTTGAGAATGTGTATTGACTACCGACAACTCAACAAGGTTACCATCAAGAACAAGTATCATCTTCCTCGGATTGATGATTTATTTGATCAACTCCAAGGAGCGAGTTACCTCTCAAAAATTGATTTGAGGTCAGGGTACCACCAGCTTAGGGTGAGAAATGAATATATTCCAAAGATAGCTTTTCGGACTCGATATAGACATTATGAGTTCGTGGTTATGTCCTTTGGTCTCACAAATGCTCTGGCGGCGTTTATGGATCTGATGAATAGGGTGTTTCGAAATTACCTTGATTCATTCATTATTGTATTTATCGATGATATCTTGGTGTATTCGAAAAATGAGGTTGACCATATGGATCATCTAAGGGTAGTATTGCAAACCCTTAGAGAACATAAATTGTTCGCCAAGTATAGCAAGTGCGAGTTTTGGCTGAGGTCGGTGGCATTTCTTGGGCACATCATCTCTAGTGAGGGAGTTGAGGTAGACCCAAGGAAAACAGATGCGGTAAGAAACTGGCCTAGACCCTTGACCCCAACTGACATTAGGAGTTTCTTGGGTCTAGCGGGTTATTATCGAAGATTCGTAGAAGGCTTTTCATCCATTGCATCTCCTTTGACTTCATTGACTTAAAAAGGTAAAAAGTTTGAATTGTCAGAGGCATGCGAGAGGAGTTTTCAATTATTGAAGGATAGGCTTACTTCCGCTCCGGTGTTAACTTTACCGGAAGGATCTAAAGGGTTCATTGTGTATTGTGATGCATCTCGCGTAGGTTTGGGGTGTGTGCTTATGCAAAATGGGAAGGTGATTGCCTATGCTTCGCCGCAACTTAAGGTGCATGAGAGAAATTATACTACTCATGACCTTGATGTAACGGCCTGTATTTTTGTATGTGGTAGTTCTATTCATGTTATACTTGACATATACTTATAGTGTAGGTGAGGGATCATGTTTCTTACATGATTAGTGTTGGTTTAAACTAGCTTGGAAGGTGATGTAATGCCTTGCACGTTTTAGCATATGTATTGCAAGTTAACTCCGATGGAAAGTATTTAAGTAATTATAGTAAGGTGGTAATTGAGCTAGCAGTTGCATCACCTACTTGATCTATATTATATTTAAAGGGCCCAAGTTTGATTGACCAGATTTAGGCTTATATTTAGGGGCTCATTTGAAGCTCAAACCTATTAAAGAAAATGTGAATGAAAGAAGGCCCAACAGCCAAATCTGCCAATTGGCCATTATGGATAAAGCCCAAGTGAAACTAAGTAAGTACATGACCTCCTAAGATTTGTTTTACCATGTTATTAGGCCAAGTGTGTACCACCTACTTGCACTAATCTGTCCCAAGCTGATTAAAAGAACAAAGGAAAAATGGACAGCCAGGTCCAATAATATTAAGTCCAAAAGGGCCCAAGTTAAAAAGGACAAGCAGGTGGGGCACCTACTTGACATTATATGGACCAAATGGTCAAGAGGGTCAACAGGCCATAACACCTCCTTTTTTCAAAGGATAAGGACAGTCTATTCTCCATTTTGAACTTGCAAAATTTTAGATTTTCTTAAGTTTCTTTCTTGGTCTCTCTTGGCTTCAATAAGCAGCCCTAAAACACCTTAGGGATTCTTGAGTGCTGTCTCATTTTCAAGTAAGAAGTTTGAAGGAGAGTTGGAATTCTTGAAGTACAAGTTTAGAGGATAAATTTCCAGAATTAAGGTAAGACTTCAACCCATTTGTTTTCCTCTCTTTGCTCATGTTTGGATTGGAGAATTTTGTATATATTTATCAAGAATTCATGGATGATGATAAATCTTTGAGTCAATATTCTCCTATTATGCTGAAAGATTTGAGATTGATAGTGGCTGCCTTATGAATATTGTGGTTGAGGGCTGTTTGGGTAGCTTGGGAGATGATGTATGAAGTTGTATTAATGTGTAGAGGAAGGGTGTGGTGGTTCACCAGTTATGTAAGGGTTGTTTGGGCCTGATTTCCATCAAATATTTTTAGCTACTGTTTTGAAGAACCTTATTGTGATTAGCTGCTGATGTTAGCTTAATCATGA
>JABWTJ010000400.1:788228-951572 GCA_016801875.1 Solanum sitiens | reverse complement strand
AAAACCCTTTCAAGAGCTAAACCATTTTTGAAAGGAACATGGGTTCATCATGCAATTGAAGTGAAATCACATTCAAATCATCATATTAATACCAATTCATCATGATTTAATCTTTAGAAACGTTTTGAGAAAGAACCCATGGCTAGATTGGAAGATTGGAAACTTGTTCATAAGATTTCTTTGAAAAACATTGAGAAGAACTCTCCAAGTGAAAGGTTACTTAGAGATGAAGGATCACCATACCTTAATCTTCATGAAGACCCATAAAACTTGATGAAGAACCCATGAGAATCACATCTACAAGCTGTTCTTGAGCTTCAAAAACCATGGGGGTTCAAGAGAGAATATTTTGGAGAGGAAGGGTTTAATTTGAGTGAGGGGATTTGAGAATGGGTAAAATCACGTTTTGGAAGGCTTATATACACCTAAAATTACTTAATTAAACCTATTATAGTCAGGTTAGGACGTGGGGTGAATTTACCATTCACCCCTTTAAGAGGCAGCACGCAGGCAGTTAACTAGCAGGCCACCCGCGACGAGGCCCATGACGGGGCGTCATGGCCATAACAGGCCGTGGCAGCCTCCGTTGCAGGGGACTTGGCCAATTTCTTGGCTTACAACCTGCCAAGGCAAGTATCCTTCGACGAGACCTGCTTGACGGTCCGTTGGGGGCCCAACGGTCCGTCATTGGGTCCGTCAAGAGACACTGCCCAGGCAGTGTTTAGGCAGCCTTGAGGTCCTTCTTTTGGGGCCTCTTGTGGGGCCCTTTAGAAGTCGTACCCGGACGTTTCCAACCCGATTTCAAACCTTAACATGTTATAGACCTACCACATAAGTTTCATCCAAAATAAACACCTACAAGACGTCCAAATAGCCTTGACCCCAACATGTCATACGATGAACGTCTTAGGGTCTATCTTTCGAACGTCTTGGACGTTCTTGGGCGTTTGACCTCCAAACTTCATGAAACTTCATACAATAACATTAAACATCATTTAACACCATTTCAAGACTTATTTGACTCAGTTCACACAATTTAGGCATGTATACACACATGAGGCGCATTAGCGACTATTCGTCGAACGTCTTGGACGTCCCTTGACGTTCGACTTCCGAATCACTTCAAACTTTGCACACTGACTCTATATGACATAATAAGGCATTTTAGGACCTCATAACGATAATACGAACATGTTAGGCTCTAGACACCTTATCTCATTTTCGAGGTCTTACAATATCCCCCACTTGGGAACATTCGTCCTCAAATGACACTTAGGACTCTTTAATCACATCAATGACTTCAATGCATATAAGAGTAGTTCATCACCTTTAACATATCATCAAATCAATTTTAGCACTCCATGCACACAAGTAAGCAAAACTTCGATTCACTCACCCTTAATGCATTAATCAAAGAGGCTCTTGTCATGTTCATACGAGGAACATATTTCTCCTAATCATAACATGGTCATTGCACCTTAATTCATCAAGATATCATCTTGCAAGGCCACATATAGGCAGATTTCAACAATACTCAAAACAAGTAGGCATTCATACTTCAATGCACATAGATTTGAGTTAATTGCATTTAACAAAATCTTCATTAGTTAGACCTAGTAACATGAAGGTCATACTCAACCATACCATGCTTAGTGGTGTCCATGGAGGAATGTCTTGCTCCTCAACACATTACATGTATCATGAGTTCACACCTTAGCAAAGTACAAGGTCAATTTCAAAAAACAAAATGAGAAATTTCAACTTTCAAGCAAAGTCATGCATATATTTTTCTTCCTAGTGAAGTCTAAATGGCAGGTCACACCAAGTGCATCACAACAAAATAGGAAGTCATTCCACAAATCTCTTTTCTTAACATATTACTCACCCTTAAAGTAAGCCTCATTTTGGAAAAATAGCACAAACCATAGGCACACACGTATACACTTAGCAAAACATGCTTTCACCTTTCAAGAATGAGCCTACAATTTTATATTACAAATCATCAAGTCACTAAATTTTCAAGAGAGTCAACATATTTCATGGTAAAAGAGACTCAACTTCTATTGCAAGGCTAAACAATTTACCCTACAAGTGACTATTTCCAAGTTCCTTGTCTTACCTCATGAAGTCAACTTCACAATTAGCACATTAAAATGCAAGTCAACCAGAGAAAACATGGATTTTATCAAAAAAAAATTTCATGCCCTTTGGAAAATTCACCATGTCTCTAAGATGATGTCAATTAATTCATACCAATCATATAAAGATCATGCAATTCACACTTTAAGCAAGACTATTTTCATGAACAAGCATACTAAGAATTCATATTTTCAAATTCGTGTAAGAATAGAAGAACAATGTAGACAATTTCTACAATCTCACCACTCAAACACCATCCCCCACTTAGGGTAAACCAACTTAAGAGCAAATTAATAAGTGCTCCAAACATGATACAATAAGTTGCCTAGTCTCTATAACGAGCATGCTTCCAAATACTCAAAAGTGTAACATTTAGACATTTGATGGAACAAGTATGGAATTATAAAAAAAAAATAAAGCTTTACCAACTCATTCTTCATAAGCATGCATACTATATTTACAATTCAAGTCTCCATAAAAGACTCCAATTTATGCTAGCAACTCATCAAGTATCATTTATATGCAAAGGAAAACAATGCACATTTTTAATCGCATACACTCATAGGATAGCATACCTCCATAGGTAGTTATTAAATAGTCCAAGTTCGAATCCTAATATTTGGCTAACATCATACCATAACCATATAGGAATACAACAACCTAAGAAAATTCACTTTAACCACTATAACTCCTAGCATGCTTCAACTATATCATGACATACATCATTTGACATAACATGCTATTTCACATAGATTTCATATATTGCCATAATTGGCATCACATCATCAAATAAGAGATATTTCATGCATAGCAAGGTAAGATAACAAATCATAATCCCCATAGAGTTAACATGTGCAATGATCAAGTAAAGCTCCATAACATCACTAAATCAAGTAACCCAACAAGAACTACAATTAGAACCATACTCCACTCATCCATAACACTCATGCATGGATAACTCCATATCTTTAGCACACTAGGCTATTTACATGATTATAAGCATAGAGATCATTACATAAAGACATTCATATCTATCATCATACACATACATAGTATTAACCTCCTACGGTCTCCATCAAGGAAAACTAGTGCAAGACATAGGTAGAGTCCCATACCCCTACCTAAGTCTAGTTAACCCTTCAAGTCGCCTTAGTTAGTATATACATCATCAAATAAGGACAAGTGTCACCTTCATACATACTCATTCAAACCATAAAACAAAGATAAGCATTTTAGACTCACCTTTTCTCCCTCAAGCATAGAGAACTCTCATCCAAGCAATCATATCTAAAAGACCACCGGACAACAAAACATAAGAGAGAGATCTTATAGCATTAAGTTCTATGGCACGATATGAGATTGATGAAGAAGGGAAACTCTATCGTCCTATAGCCTCTCGTACCATTAAATGTGTCGCGACTCACCACTAATGATACAAGACTCTATTAGACGTGGCAATATGAGACTTTTTAGAACCTAAAACCGCTTTATAAACCTCATGCTCTGATACCAAGTTTGTCACAACCCAAAATCATACCCTAGAAGATAGGGTACAATCTTGGATTGTAACCGGCGTCGTCGACCTCTCGGAGGTCTAAGACAAGCCTCTAATATCATTCATTGCATTGGCATAGTAAATTTAGCGGAAAATTTAAAACTTTTCATAGCACATCATATGCTAGAAACATCACATCGTATATATATAAAACAAAAGTCATAATACATATTTAGACTCTAAGTCTCTTTGCCATCTTAGACTCAATAACTTTAGAATACATTAGGGGCATGGCCCATACGACACCTTACATAACTATACAATATTTAAAGACTTCACATTAAAGACATAAGTAGGACATCCTTGAACTTAAGGATTCCTTTCCTTGAGCTTGAGAAAACACCTATCAAGCTCCTCAATCATAGATCTCCTTTAAGCATTCCATAACCTACACTTTGTGTAAAAAGTAAAGAAGAATGAGATTAGCACAAGAATGTACTAAGTATGGCAACCATGCGAAAACATGCATTTAAAAGGGACATTTTCTTTGAAATCATACTTCATGCCATTTTGAGTAAATCATCATAAAACCTTTGTTAACATCATTTATATCATCCACATACGTCATAGAAACACAATCAAAGGCCAATCATCATATGAAAGCACATATAGAATATAAGTGCACATAAAGGTCACTTTATAGTGAACTCACCCTTCTTAGCATTTAACTCTTTCTTTCAATTCATTAATCTCCTAAGTAATCCTTTAGGGATACTTGGTGCAATGCATCACCTTAGTAACATAAGAGAGTAACATACATAGCATCTACACAAGACAACACATGCCATCATAGAAGTATAGTACAATATAAACATAGTCAAACCAAGACTACAATATCATACATAAAAGACACATACATAATCATATGCATTAGAGAACCTTCCTAAGACTTCCTAAGGAGTCACTTGTGCAATGTCTAGATGGGTTCATTACTTCCACCTATCCTAAGTAACTTACCTTAAGTCCTCCTAGTTAGGATCCTATTCAATTACTTCCATTGTCCATTTTACCTTTAGGGAAACCATAGCCTTAACCGACACTAAGACCATGGGTGCTAATCATGGAATTTGGTGTTGTAGAGCCTTACACCAAAGGAAGGTGTTACTACCTAGCCAAGGTAGAACATTAACATACATGCTAGCATATCAAGTGAATTCACTTTGCTAGATCCTATGTGGCAAGCATAGTTTATGGAACTAAGAGATAGGTATTCCCTCTATATACCATTTGGTAATGGGGCCTCACCTCATGAGATAACATGAGTGAATATTCCTCAAGGAAAGTCAACACTTCATGTAAGTACATAGGTGAGTATTCCTCTAAGGGAAGTCGACACCATACGTAGGTCCATAGGTGATTATTCCTCTAAGGGAAGTCAACACTCTATAAGGGACAAATGGTGAATATTCCTCCAAGGAAAGTCAACACCTCTCAATGTCAAGTTCACTCGGTGCTAAGCTAAGTTCCCTTTATTGAAAAGCCTTTATTACCTTTGTTTATAAAACATAGTCTTAGGATATTCATCATTCATATGCTTATAGCATATTCAAGCACCTATCTAGTTTTGGAGTATTCTTGGGCCCTCCTAGTTAGACCTCTTCTCCCTAACTAGATCATCCATGTGTGTGAGTGTATATATAGATGTGAGCAAACCTTTCACATAACACATCAAGTCACACATGTTCATATATCAATGCATAAGTCTATAGGCATAACTATATGAGCAATCCTTTCATATAAACCTACTAAGACACTATACACATTCATACTTCATCATATCATATTCATAACATGTTCATATAATCATCCTTCATATGCATAAGAACCAAACCTAGGAACTATCCTCTCAAGATATACATGTGCAATGCATAGACAAAGTCCCATACCCTTGTCCATACTAGTACACCTATCAAGTCATCCTAGTAAGGGAATACAAATCATACATTCATACATCACCTTAGTATGCATAGTAGTAGACACTAGTGAATATGAGAACTACCTTTCATTTAGACACAATGACTTATACTACTTGTAATATGCATGTAAGTGAGAGTGTGTGTACATTGACCAATATGATCACATCATGGCTAGCAATATCATTTTAAGTCAGCCACACTATTAGACCATATTATACTTTCAAGCACATAGCACACAACACATAATATCATAGGAGACAAGGCAATATATACCATGAAATCAATACTCCTAACTTTAGCTATTTACACTTTCATATAAGGAATACATGGGTAGAGGCTATTAACCATTTTAACACATCAATGGCAGCACCTATACAATACCCTAACATGATTATATACATGCTCATACAATAGCCACACTACCTAATTCACAACTAGAATAGGAAAGTAGGCATAAGCTTCTCATAGTATCATTTTAGGCATATGTTCATAAGTTCATCAATTTACCTTCATGGCCATGGTCAACACATTTACAATAACAGTAAAGTAAACACCGCCACCATAAGTGGACCATACCACACAATGCCATACAAGGCTTCATCAACTTTACTATAAAGAATAGAGAAGTAGGAGAGTAAAGGAATTAAGCATTCTTACCAATTTCTCACCCTTTGATAATCATTGATCAATACTCCTTATTCATCAATAAAATACATATATGGCAGTAGCTAAATGTACTTTAAACATATAGGAAACCATGTACAAGTCGCTACAAGATTATACCATAACGTAATACAACATCTCAACATACTAGGAAAGTAGGATAACATTGATCATTAGCTAACTTCCCTTACTTTGATTTTTTAGATCATAGTTCATACATATATGATTCTAAGGCAGTAGCTAATTAGGTAAGAAATCAAGCCTAAGTCATGCATCATCTAATCACAATTCAAGATCCATCACATACTTAGCTTCTTGACTTCATAACCTAAAGAATCTATACCAATTCATGTAAGACTTTCTTAATTAGATCATTTAGGATTTATACCTATAAAATTCATCCATTACATCACCCTAAAACAGTAGCTAAAGCCGTTCATACATAATCAAAAGTCTACTCAACCGATCTCACAATCGACTTCAAGACAACATGTAGAAACATAGGCTATTCATGCTCAAAACTTCATATATTTATCATCATGAACTACTCATCATCAATTCACCATTAGTTAATGTAAATAACAATGACCACAAGCTATTCAACATAAAAGAATCACCAATTCATCAAGAACAAGCCATAATCACAAAACCCTTTCAAGAGCTAAACCATTTTTGGAAGGAACATGGGTTCATCATGCAATTGAAGTGAAATCACATTCAAATCATCATATTAATACCAATTCATCATGATTAATCTTTAGAAACGTTTTGAGAAAGAACCCATGGCTAGATTGGAAGATTGGAAACTTGTTCATAAGATTTCTTTGAAAAACATTGAGAAGAACTCTCCAAGTGAAAGGTTACTTAGAGATGAAGGATCACCATACCTTAATCTTCATGAAGACCCATAAAACTTGATGAAGAACCCATGAGAATCACATCTACAAGCTGTTCTTGAGCTTCAAAAACCATGGGGGTTCAAGAGAGAATATTTTGGAGAGGAAGGGTTTAATTTGAGTGAGGGGATTTGAGAATGGGTAAAATCACGTTTTGGAAGGCTTATATACACCTAAAATTACTTAATTAAACTTATTATATTCAGGTTAGGACGTGGTGTGAATTTACTATTCACCCCTTTAAGAGGCAGCACGCAGGCAGTTAACTAGCAGGCCACCCGCGACGAGGCCCATGACGGGGCGTCATGGCCATAACGGGCCGTGGCAGCCTCCGTTGCAGGGGACTTGGCCAATTTCTTGGCTTACAACCTGCCAAGTCAAGTCTCCTTCGATGAGACCTGCTTGAAGGTCCGTTGGGGGCCCAACGGTCCGTCATTGGGTCCGTCAAGAGACACTGCCCAGGCAGTGTTTAGGCAGCCTTGAGGTCCTTCTTTTGGGGCCTCTTGTGGGGCACTTTAGAAGTCGTACCCGGACGTTTCCAACGCGATTTCAAACCTTAACATGTTATAGACCTACCACATAAGTTTCATCCAAAATAAACACCTACAAGACGTCCAAATAGCCTTGACCCCAACATGTCATACGATGAACGTCTTAGGGTCTATCTTTCGAACGTCTTGGACGTTCTTGGGCGTTTGACCTCCAAACTTCACGAAACTTCATACAATAACATTAAGCATCATTTAACACCATTTCAAGACTTATTTGACTCAGTTCACACAATTTAGGCATGCATACACACATGAGGCGCATTAGCGACTATTCGTCGAACGTCTTGGACGTCCCTTGACGTTCGACTTCCGAATCACTTCAAACTTTGCACACTGACTCTATATGACATAATAAGTAATTTTAGGACCTCATAACGATAAGACGAACATGTTAGGCTCTAGACACCTTATCTCATTTTCGAGGTCTTACACTAAAAATATGACACCGCCTCCAAGGGCCCCTCTGGATAAAGAACAAATCTATTGTCAAGTTAATACTATACCACTTATAGATGAGTATGAAGTGGAAAATTCCGAAGATGAGGTTGAAAGAGATAATCAGTATGTTCAGGACCCGGATGATGATGATGAGACTAGTGAAGCTTTAATAAGAGCTTTCAGTCATCAGAATGATCAAGCCCTTGAAGAGGAGGTTCAACAAGTAACTCAAAACCAAGGTCTATCTCCAAGAAGACTGCAACATCACAAATTTCATTTAAAGAATCAGGATGTTAAAATTGTCACCGCTGGCAGACCAAATACCAAACTATTCTCCTCTAGATCATCCCAATGATTAGTACAATCATATGGAATATGAGAGGGATCAACACTCAAGGGGTGTTGGAAAGGCTAAAAATGCTTAGGAAACTTCATCAATTGTCCATCATCACTATTCTAGAACCATTCTCACATAGTGTTCATGTTCAAAATTTTAAAGTCCAATTAAACATGGAAAATGCTAACAGTAACTGTAATGGCAAGATTTGGGTTTTTTGGAGTAGTGAAATTGACTGTAATATCCTTGACGAAGATGAACAACAAATCACTTGTGAGATGAAACACAATGAGTTACATGATCAATTTATTACTACTTTTGTCTATGCAAAAATGCAAAGAGCATATTAGCAGGCCACTTTGGGATAAAATGCTACATCAAGCTACTGTGGAAAACAAACCTTGGTGCTCTATAGGTGACTATAATGTTATAACTGCTTTGGATGAAAAACTGGGAGGGGTGCCCTATAATATGAGGAAGAGGTTAGATTTCATAGCATTCATTGAAGCATGTGGTCTGATGGACATTGGTTTCAGTGGACAAAAGTTTACCTGATCCAACAAAAGGGGTATCAATCACAAAATTTAGAAGGGATTAGATAGGGATCTTGTAAATGATTCTTTGTTGGAAATGATGACTTAAACGACTATCACTCATTTGGCTGCTACCGGTTCTGATCATTGCACTCTTCTCATCGAAATGGTGTCAAAAGAGGCAGAACATATTAAGTATTTCAGATTTCTTAATTGTTGGGTCGACAGTCCTCTTTTTCTGAAAACTGTGAAAACATGTTGGGATAAAGAAGTGGAAGGTAACAACATGTGGAGATTTCACCACAAACTGAAAATATTATCTAACACTCTTAGTGCATGGTCTAAGAGTGAGTTTTGTGACATCTTCCAGAACGTCAAACTTATGAAGAAAAGTTCACAAAGCTAAAGAAAGATACATTACTGACCAAAGTGAATCAAACAGAATGTCTCTCCATGAACTTAATGCTCAATATATTAAATTTCTTAAGTTGGAAGACACAATTCTGAAACAACAAACACAACTACAATGGTTCATGGAGGGTGATACAAATTCTAAATATTTCCACTCCTTGATAAGAGGAAGAAGAAGAAAACTGTTCATTCACAGAATTACCAATGAGAATGGGGAATGGATACAAGGTGAAGAGAATATATGCACTGGCAGCCTGTGACCACTTCAAAGATATCATTACATGTAATAATAAAATTATTAATGAGGACAACTTGGAGTGCATTCCAAGAATAATCAGTCATGAACAAAATGCCAGACTTACCAGTATCCCATATATGGATGAACTTAAGAGTGTAGTTTTTTCAATGAATCCTAACTCTGCAGCTGGTCTGGATGGCATGAATGGGTACTTCTTTCAAAAGTGTTGGCACATTATCAAGACTGACTTAATGGGAGTCATTCAAGCCTTCTTCAGTGGCCAAATGATTCCTAAATACTTTTCCCATTCTTGCATTGTATTGCTTCCCAAAGTGAATAATCCAGTAAGTTGACTGAGTTTAGACCTATAAGTTTGAGCAACTTTACTAGCAAGATTATTTCTAAGCTAGTGAGCAACATACTTAGTCTTATTCTCCCTTCTTTAATCTCTCCTAATCAATCTGGGTTTGTAAAAGGTAGAAGTATTTCTGAGAACATCACGCTAGCTCAGGAAATCATCCACCAAATCAGGAAACCTAATATTGGGAGCAGTGTTATTATTAAATTAGACATGGCAAAAGTCTATGACAGAGTTTCTTGATCATATATATCTGTCTTGTTCTAAGGAAAATGGGTTTCTGAGGTGTTTATTGACATGGTGTGGAGAATTATGGCAAACAACTGGTACTCAATTATAATAAATGGGAAGAGGTATGGTTTTTTCCACTCCACTAGAGGACTCAAGCAAGGCGACCCTCTGTCCCTAGCCCTATTAATTTTAGGTGCTGAAGTTCTTTTGAGGTCCCTTAGTAGACTTCACAATCACCCTGATTATCATGGCTTTTACATTGAAATGAGGGGGCCTCAGGTGAATCATTTAAGCTTTGCAGACAACATCATTCTATTCACCTCTGGAAGATGAAAAACCTTAAAGATTCTAATGTATATGTTACACCCTCAAAATGAGCTACGTAAGCTAGAGCCTAACACTTGTGTCAAGATGTTTTAAAGTCATAAAATGGTTAATAATAGTATTCTTAGTCAGTATATAAATTTTGGAAGTGTTTGAGGTCAAACGTCCAAGAACGTCCAAGACGTTCGGAAACTAGTCGAAGTTGAACTAGTGTGTCGTACTGTTTTGTAGTGATGTTTTGGGGGATGGTTTGAAGGTGAAATTCAGTACCAAGAGTTCCTACGCGTATATGACATACAAAGGGTCTAAACTTTTGGGAACTACGCCCCGGGGACCATCAAAAGGGTCCCCGAGGAGGACCAAACATGGGCCAGCAAAGCTGCAAACAGCCAAGATTTGGCATGCTGCTGCGCAACGCGCAGCTGACATGGAGTACGCAAAATTCTTGCCTTGTGAAGAGGGGCTGTCACAAACCATTCTGTCCAAGAATTTTCAAAAAAAAAGATTTGGAAGTGTCTCTGCGACGCGCAGTAAAGTCCCAGATTTCGTTAGGTCATTTTTAAGTGAGTTGGTTAAATTGTCCAATAAATGTAAAGGTATTTTGGGTAATTTAGGGGTATATTATGGACGTTTATTAGACCTATTTAAACCCCTAACCTCACCAATTAAAGCTAAACCCTCATCTCAAAACAAAACCTCTCCATTCACTCTCTCCAGAACTCCATTGTTGAAACTTTAAAGCTCCAAGGAAGAAGATAGTATTCTCAAATATTTCTCCATCAATATTGTGGGCTTTTCATCACAATTAAGATATGGTTATTCATCCTTGAAATCTCTTTCTTCAAGGAGTCAATTCCAATGATTTTTAAAGATGATCAAAAACATAAATTCTCCAATTTTGTGATCTAGCCATGGGTTCTTGCATAATTGGTTTTGTATCAATGTTTTAGAATTGAATTGATGTTAATGCAATGTTTTCAAGCTATAATTCTTATGAACCCATGCAAGCCATGCTATTCCTATTTTGACTATTTTATGGGTTAAGTGATCATGCTTCTGTACTTATGAATTATAGTGTAGTTTTCTATGGGCTATCTAATGATGTAAATATTATATTCAATTGATGTCTAATTGGTCTTAAATTGTTAAATCTATATTGAATTGACCTAGTTTCATCTAGTATTATGATCTATACCTTTAAATTGATGTTCATGGCCATGGATAAGGGCCTTATTGTATTGAATTGGATGATTTAGACATGGATTGAAGTGGTGAGAATGGCAATGGTGGTACGCTGCCCTAATTCTCTTTATTCTATGTTTATTAGACTTCAATTATGTTGTTATTGGTATGGTCCACCTATGGTTGCAGTGTTATGTGCTTTACTTGCAATTGTTGTGGCCTCGTTGGCGTTAATTTAAGTATATTGATTATCATGGTCTTGTCGGCAACTACTTGAAGTATTATGATGATTGTGAAGTTGATTATGTGAAGTATGACCATATCTATCTACATTCTAGTAATGTGAAGGTTTGATGTTGTTAGGTGATCATGTTAGACTATTAGTATGTGTTCATGTGTGTAGTCTTAAAGTTGATGCATGATTATTCCTACTTGACTATATGAGTCTATGATTGTTATATTGGTGATGTTATAGTAATGTATAGGATGACATAAAGATGATAAGGGTCATTCCTAAGTGCTTCAAAGAATTATATGCTATATGAGCTAAAGTGAATTAATGATGTCTTGTTTTGGTAGACTTGTGTCCCTTACTTGATACGTGTATATTCTGAATATGGACATCTTGACTTTGCAGGCTTATGCACCTTTGTCTTGTATGTGTATGGATGAATGTTGAATCAAAGTATAGGATAGGTAGACCTAATATTGTGCCCTTCAAAGCATGACTAATATTTGGAATCTTCTATATAGAAAGAAGGTTAAGAATGAACTATCCTTATTAGACTATTGAATGGCAGCCCTAGTGGACCCATCTTTGGTAGGTGCATTATGAATAGGGAATGACTAAGAGATGTTACCTTTTCATATGCTCCTTTTCATTGAACTTACTCTATGAGAGCAAAGGCTAGCACAGAGTGAATATGTTATGGTTTGTAGCTCTACTTAACAAGGAGACTACAGTACCATGTATCTCTACTTGAGAATGAGACTAGAGTAATTACCAGACCTTTATATTCCTTAACCATGTGCCTACATGAGATGTGTCCTAGTTCTACCCTTGGCAAGTAGAACACCCTCCATCGTAGTAGGTTTATGACTCCGGATTCCATGCCTAGCTAGTATGGTCTATGTCGGTTATTGTCTATTCTCATCATGTGGGATACATTCTAGTATTGGATAAGTACTAGGAAGTTTAGGTAGTGGAATGGGATGCTATCTAGACATTGAACAACTAGACTTTGAAGATGTTAGTATGTGAGTTCCTAGGTCTTTCCAAGACCATTATGTGAAGTCTATAATGAATGATATGTCTTCTAGATAACTTAATGAACGTAACGACTTTAGTAAAGAAATGTTAATGAAAAAAGTAGTTATCTAGAGTAGCTTTGAGGATTGCTTAGGTAGGCTTGAAGAGGGTGTATGGGCGGTCTCTTCATCTCTTACTTAGGTGAGTCTTAGAGTAATTCTAGGTAGGGAGTTTAACAAATAAAAGTGAGAATGATCCTTATCTTAGGAAGTCTTAAGAATCATATAGGTGTGCTTAGAGAGGGTGTATGGGCGGTCTCTCTTCGTCTCACTTAAGTTAGTCTTAGGATAACTTTTGGTGAGAAGGATGCAAGCTAAAAGAGGTTACTGTAAGGTGACATAGTTCACTGTAATGTTCTTCAATAGTGATAAAAATGCTTATGTAATATCTTGTATGTTTCTAAGGTGTTAAATGTTGTTCTTATGCTTATACTATGATATTTTAATAAAAAAGAGCATGTTTTATACAAATGTCCGTTTATCATGATTTTATGCATTATGCCATATTTAGTACAAGTGTTTGTACTAATTCCGTACATTTTATCTATCTTTAAAGGTGGAGGTGACGTTTGAGAGGAGTCTCGAAGTTGAAGCTTGGATTAGTGTTCATTCAAGTAAAAAGTTGGTATGTCCTCACTAGATTCGAGGACATCTTGATGTTTAGATTTCCTTATTGAAAGTATTGTAATAGACTTAGCTATTTTCTATATGTTGAAGTATGGGTCGTGTCCCAATATATTCGTATGTCTAAGATGGCGACTTTGAGACTTAGCCTTTCATTATGTTTTTCTATAAAAGAGATATTTTGAAGTATTATGATTTCGTGTGAAAAGTTTTAATTCCTCACTACTTTTCATACATGTATTCAATGAATGGTACGAAAGGTCTTGTCTTATACCTGTAAGAGGTCGACGATGCCGTGTTTCAATTCGGGAATGCCCTAACTTCTAAGGGGTATTCTTAGGTCATGACAAACTTCATATCAGAGCATAAGGTTATGAGTAGTCTTAGGAATCGAAAAGTCTCAAAAAGCCACGTCTTTTAGAGTCTTGACTATCGGTGTGAGTCGCGACACATCTATGGGCGAGAGGCTATAGGACAATAGAGTATCCCTTCTTTTATACTCCTATGTCGTGACGTAGAGATTAAAAGTTATGAGTGTCCTATTCTTATAGTTTTCCTTGTGTTTATAGGAAGATGAATACGAGGACACCAGCTAGGAGGGTTGAGGAGAATGATGTGAATGAGGAACTTCCTCCCCGAGGTGGACATGTGCCACAAGTTGAGCAGGTTCCTCAAGATGTTCAAGGTGATCAAGGTACTCAAGATGATCAAGTCCCTATTGTGGAAGGAGATAATGAGGTACCGGTAGTTCACCCGGAAATGGCTAATGGGGAGATTAGAGAGTCTCTCCTTACCCTAGCCCGAGCTATGACAACTCAAGGGAATAGAGACATTGGGCCTAGGTTGAATGCTATGGAGAGTACTATAACCTCTATATTGAGGGACTTTGTGAGGATGAATCCTTCTATCTTCTTTGGTTCTAAGGTTGGAGAAGATCCCCAATATTTCTTGGATGAGGTGTATAAGATAGTCCATGCTATGGGAGTGACTTCTAGAGAGAAAGCGGAGTTAGCTTCATATCAATTGAAAGATGTTGCTCAAATATGGTTTACTCAATGGAAGGATAGTAGACCGGTTGAATCGGGTCCCTTAGAGTGGGAAGAGTTTAAGAAAGCATTCTTAGAAAGCTACTTTCCCCGTGATAAAAGAGGGAAGTTAAGATTGAGGAATTCATAAACCTTAGACAAGGAGCATGACTGTTGAGGAATATTCCTTAAAGTTTATCCTATTGTCTAAGTATGCTCCATCCTTGATATCTAACACTAGGGATGAGATTAGTAGATTATTGACCGGTGTTTTGGATATGGTGAAGGAAGAGTGTCGTACAACCATGCTCCATGGTGATATGACTCTATCTAGGCTTATTGTGTATGCTCAATCCATTGAAGAGTCTAAACTTGGGAGGAGAAGTAGAGATGCTAAGTGGGGAAGAACTGATGAGCAAGTTTAACATAAGTTTAAGAAGAGGGCTCCAAATCAAGATGGTTCTAGTGATCCTAAGTCTAACTATGCGGGAGGTGGTGGTTCCCAAGTGGCTAAGCCTACTTGTGCTACTTGTGGGAAGAAGAACTTCGGGAAGTGTCTAGCCGGTACTAGTGGGTTCTTTGGTTGTGAGAAGGATTATCACAAGGTGAGAGATTGTCCTACTATTGCAGCTAGAGGGAGAGAGGCCAAGCAAGTTCCTCCTAATGTTCCGGATGGTGGTGCTCCAAACAGATATAACTTCTATGCTCTCCGAGCCAAAGGAACAAAATTGGATAATGATGATGATGATGATGCCGGTAAGTTATAGTTTTATCTCTTTAGTTATATGAGTTCCTTCTAAGTGGGCGAGTATGGTGAATAGTAGAATAGTGATTTGTTGTCTCATCTCTTCTATTCAATTCATGCTTGAGGGATAGAATGTCATAGTAGCATGTTGCATGTTGCATTTGTTTAGGAGTCTAGTTGAAATTGAAATTCATTGATTCCTTGCATTCTCCATTTCATGAAGTTATGATTATGTTTTAAAGTGAGATTATATGGTTTTATCTCTATTATTGTTATGCTTCCATCATATTTTGCTTGGGAAATGCATTTTTGGAAAATTGAGCATGTTTCACATTAAAGAAATTGGTGCTTACTGTAAAGATTATGAAATTTGACTAAATTATTCTTTCATGAAAAATGGTTATGATATGTATACAACTGAAGTATATGATCATTATATTATGTGGACAAGGAAGTTCCTCCTATTTGAAGTGATAATGAGAGTCTTATTGCATAATGAGTTGTAGATGTAGTTCCTACCTTCTTGTTGTGTTGTGAGTCTCTTTGTTATGTGGAGTTGATGTTCCTCCTATTTATGTGTTGGTATACTGTGTGTTACGGTTATGAGCTTCTATTCTTTGACTCTTATCTCGTAAAAATGTTCAACGTATAACAAGTGTCATTCGAGGACGAATGTTGTCCAAGTGGGGGAGTATTGTTACACCCTCAAAATGAGCTAGGTTATTCAAGAGCCTAACACTTGTGTCAAGATGTTTTAAAATCATAAAATGGTTAATACTAGTTTTTTTAGGCAGTCTATAAAGTTTGGAAGTGTTTGGAGGTCAAACGTCCAAGAACGTCCAAGACGTTCGAAAACTAGTCGAAGTTGAACTAGTGTGTCGTACTATTTTGTAGTGATGTTTTGGGGGATGGTTTGAAGGTGAAATTCAGTACCGAGAGTTCCTACGCGTAGCCTTACATACAAAGGGTCAAAACGTCAGGGAACGATGCCCCGAGGACCATCAAAAGGGTCCCCAGGAGGACCCAAACATGGACCAGCGAAGCTGCAAACAACCAAGATTTGGCTTGCTGCTGCGCGACGCGCAGCTGACACGCAGTAGGCAAAATTCTTGACTTACGATGCGGGGCTGTAACGAACCATTATGTCCAAGAATTTTCAAAAAATAAGATTTGGAAGTGTCTCCGCGATGCGCAGTAAAGTCCCAGATTTCATTGCGTCGTTTTTAAGTCAAATTTGAGTTAGTTAAATTGTCCAATAAATGTAGGGGTCTTTTGGGTAATTTAGGGGTATATTATGGACGGTTATTAGACCTATTTAAGCCTCTAACCTCACCAATTAAAGCTAAACCCTCTTCTCAAAACAAAACCTCTCCATTCACTCTCTCCAAAACTCCATTGTTGAAGCTTTGAAGCTCCAAGGAAGAAGATAGGATTCTCAAGTTTTTCTCCATCAATCTTGTGGGCTTTTCATCACAATTAAGATATGGTTATTCATCCTTGAAATCTCTTTCTTCAAGGAGTCAATTCAAATGATTTTTAAAGACGATCAAAAATATAAATTCTCTAATTTTGTGATCTAGCAATGGGTTCTTGCATAAATGGTTTTGAATCAATGTTTTAGAATTGAATTGATGTTAATGCAATGTTTTCAAGCAATAATTCTTATGAACCCATGCAAACCATGCAATTCCTATTTTGACTATTTTGTGGGTTAAGTGATCATGCCTCTATACTTATGAATTATAGTGTAGTTTTCTATGGGCTATCTAATGATGTAAATATTATATTCAATTGATGTCTAATTGGTCTTAAATTGTTAAATATATATTGAATTGACCTAGTTTCATCTAGTATTATGATTTATACCTTTAAATTGATATTCATGACCATGGGTAAGGGCCTTATGGTATTGAATTGGATAATTTAGACATGGATTGAAGTGGTGAGAATGGATTGGTGGTACGCTGCCCTAATTCTCTTTATTCTATGTTAATTAGACTTCTATTATGTTGTTATTGCTCTGGTCCACCTATGGTGGCGGTTTTATCTGTTTTACTTGCAATTGATGTGGCCTCGTCGGCGTTAATTTAAGTATATTGATGATCATGGTCTTGTCGGCAACTACTTGAAGTATTATGATGATTGTGAAGTTGATTATGTGAAGTATGACCATATCTATCTACATTCTAGTAATGTGAAGGTTTGATGTTGTTAGGTGATCATGTTAGACTATTACTATGTGTTCATGTGTGTAGTCTTAAAGTTGATGCATGATTATTCCTACTTGTCTATATGAGTCTAATTGTTATATTGATGATGTTATAGTAATGTATAGGATGACATAAAGATGATAAGGGTCATTCCTAAGTGCTTCAAAGAATGATATGCTATATGAGCTAAAGTGAATTAATTATGTCTTGTTTTGGTAGACTTGTGTCCCTTACTTGATACGTGTTTATGATGAATATGGACATCTTGAATTTGTAGGCTTATACACCTTTGTCTTGTATGTGTATGGATAAATATTGAATGAAAGTCTAGGATCGGTAGACCTAAGATGGTTCCCTTCTAAGGATAACTAATATGTGGAATCTTCTATATAAAGAAGGTTAAGAATGAGCTATCCTTATTAGACTATTGAATGACAGCCCTAGTGGACCCATCTTTGGTAGGTGCATTATGAATAGGGAATGACTAAGAGATGGTACCTTTTCATATGCTCCTTTTTATGGAACTTACTCTATGAGAAGAAAGGCTAGCACCAAGTGAGTATGTTATAGTTTGTAGCTCTACCTAAGAAGGAGACTAGAGTACAATGTATCTCTACTTGAGAATGAGACTAGAGTAATTAACAGACCTTGATATTCCTTAACCATGTGCCTACATGAGATATGTCCTAGTTCTACCCTTGGCAAGTAGAACACCCTCCATCGGAGTAGGTTTATGACTACGGATTCCATGCCTAGCTAGTATGGTCTATGTCGGTTATTGTCTATTATCATCATGTGGGATGCATTCTAGTATTGGATAAGTATTAGGAAGTTTAGGTAGTGGAATGGGACGCTATCTAGACATTGCACGACTAGACTTTAAAGATGTTAAAATGTGAGTCCCTAGGTCTTTCTAAGACCATTATGTGAAGTCTATAATGAATGATATGTCTTCTAAATGACTTAATGAACGTAATGACCTTAGTAAAGGAATGTTAATGAAAAAAGTATTTATCTAGAGTAGCTTTGAGGATTGCTTAGGTAGGCTTGAAGAGGGTGTATGGGCGGTCTCTTCATGTCTTACTTAGGTGAGTCTTAGAGTAATTCTAGGTAGGGAGTTTAACAAATAAAACTGAGATTGATCTTATCTTAGAAAGTCTTAATAATCATTAGGTGTGCTTAGAGAGGGTTTATGGGCGGTCTCTCTTCATCTCACTTAAGTTAGTCTTAGGATAACTTTTGGTGAGAAGGATGCAAGGTAAAAGAGGTTATTGTAAGGTGACATAGTTCACTGTAATGTTCTTCAAAATTTGATAAAATGCTTATGTGATATCTTGTATGTTTCTAAGGTGTTAAATGTTGTTCTTATGCTAATACTATGACATTTTAATTAAAAAAGCATGTTTCATACAAATGCCCGTTTATCATGATTTTATGTATTATGCCATACTTAGTACAAGTGTTTTTACTAATTCCATATATTTTATCTATCTCTAAAGGTGTAGGTTGCGTTTTAGAGGAGTCTCGAAGTTGAAGCTTGGATTAGTGTTCATTCAAGTAAAAAGTTGGTATGTCCTCACTAGATTCGAGGACATCTTGATGTTTAGATTTCCTTATTGAAAGTATTGTAATAGACTTAGCTATTTCCTATATATTGAAGTATGGGCCGTGTCCCAATATATTCGTATGTCTAAGATGGAAACTTTGAGACTTAGCCTTTCATTATGTTTTTCTATAAAAGAGATATTTTGAAGTATTATTATTTCGTGTGAAAAGTTTTAATTCCGCACTACTTTTCATACATGTATGCAATGAATGGTACGAAAGGGCTTGTCTTAGATCTCTTAGAGGTTGACGATGCCGTGTTTCGATTCGGGAATGCCCTAACTTCTAAGGGGTACTCTCGGGTCGTGACATTGTACTTTGAAGACATATGAAAAAACATCTGGACAACTGATCAATGGTGATAAAAGTCACTTTATGGTTCATTCCAATGCCTTCAACATCACAATTGACATAATCAAAAGATACATTAGCTTCAGACTAAAACAGGGTCCTTTAATATATCTAGGTTGTCCTCTTTTTATTGGTAGGCCTAGAATTATCTACTTTTATGGCCTTTTTAACAAAGTTGTATGCAGGATCACAGGTTGGCAAGCAAAGCAGCTCAGTTATGGGGGTAGGGCAATTCTAGTTAAACATGTACTGCAAACTCTCCCTATCCACTTACTGTCTGCAGTTACCCCACCTTCCACAATCCTTAAACAAATCCAAATGCTCGTGGCTGACTTCTTCTGGGGATGGAAAAGCAATAGGAAGAAATATCATTGGGCATCCTGGAAAAACTTGAGCTTTCCTTATGATGAAGGGGGTGTTGGAATGAGGAATCTCAAAGATGTTTGCAAGGCTTTCAGATTTAAGCAAAGGTGGATCTTTAGGACTAAACAAACACTTTGGGGTAAATTCTTGAAGGCAAAGTACTGTCAAAGATCCAATCCATTGTGTAAGAAATGGGACAATGGGGATTCACTAACCTGGAAACACATTCTGCAAAACAGACAACAAGTTGAAAACACATCCAATGGAATCTCAAGTCAGGCAAATGCTCCTTTTCGTGGGATAATTGGGTTGGCATCGGACCACCTACTCAATTCTCCACAACCAGTAACAGGTTCAACAACAAAACAGTGACTGAATTTTGGAATGAAGGCCAATGAAATTGGAGCAAACTAATAGAACAGGCACCATCATGTCAACTAGCCAGCATCCTTGCAATAGAAATACCTCAACAGCTTCAATTTCCATATCAGGCTGTGTGGAAACTCAACAACAATAGAGTATTTAGCTATCCATATGCCTAGAATGATATTAGAGAAAAAATAACCAAAAATCAGTTTAACTCTCTCACTTGGCACAAAAACATTCCTTTTAAATCTTCTTTTTTATTATGGAGAGCCTGGAGAGGCAAACTCCCTACTAATGAGACACTAGCTAACTTTGGCATTGAGCCAACCAGTTGTTTTTGTTGTTACAACAGGACGGGTTTGGACAACATCGAACACATCTTCAACAATGGACAATTTGCAGTTTACGTATGGAAGAGCTTTGCAGACACTGTTCGAATACGTACAAATCACAGCTCATTCTAGCAACTCATCAAACAATGGTGGTCAACAAAACACAACAATGCAGCACACAAATTGGTAATGCAGGCCACCCCCATTTTTATTTGCTGGAATATGTGGAACAGAAGGTGTGCCTGCAAATATGGAGACTAAACTCACAACATCAACAGGGTCAGGTATGTTATTTACAAAGATAACTACAAGATGCTGTCAACTGCCTTCCCCCAAATCAGGTGGCCAGCAAAATGGACTAAATTAATTTAACTCTGTGAAAAATGTGTTTATGTCACTAAAGTGAATATAGTTACATGGACAAGGCCCCCAAACCAATGGATCAAAATTAATACGGATGGTAGTGCACTAAGCAACCCAGGAAGAATTGGAGCTGGAGGTATTTTGAGAGATCAAACATGCAAGTTGCTGATGGCATTCACTACTCCCCTTGGAGAGGGTACAAACAACAGGGCAGAAATTGAGCCAGCCAGTTTTGGGTTGACTTGGGCACTAGAGCTAGGCTACAGAAACATAGTGTTAGAGGTTGATTCACTACTGGTGGTGGAAAGTATTCTGGAAAAAGCAATCCCTCAATGGAGTATCACAACTCAGCTGGAACGATTACATAAGCTCATCTCACAGACTCACAGATTCAAATGCACACATTCGTTTAGAGAAGCTAATTGGGTAGCTGATGCTCTTTCTAAACACAGCCACAAGATATCTACTCCACAAGTCTTCTTCAACAACCAACATTTGCCTAAAGAAGCAAAGGCCTATTATCTACTAGACTTATTGGATATGCCCAATTTTAGAAGGAAGAAAACCAAAAAAATTAAAGAACCTCCTTAATCATAGTTGTTACCTTTTTGAACTTAGCTATAATTCAAAATTATAGCTTCTTTGAATAGGTTAAAATAGGATAGTTTTATTGTTCTTTGAAAATGTAAAGGGAGAGTCTCCCTTGTTTATGTTTCCTAGATACTATGTATTCAGAGGAGTCCTCTCTTCTACGTGCTTAGTATTTTGGTTTCGCCTTTTTTTGAAAGGGGAGGAGTTAACTTCGTTTTGGGAAGTTGACTCTAAACCACCTTAGATTCGGAGGTTAGGTTTATGTCCCCCTCCTTGTATTTTGCTTTTTATTATTGATAAGGCGTGGGGGTGTTGCTCAGCCCCTACCCCTCCAAGTGTAATTAAAAAAATCCTTAACCCCAAACACTAAACCATAAACACAACCTAAACCTTAACCCTAACCCTAACGTTATCCCTAACCCTAACCCTACCATACACCCTAAACCCCAAGCGAAAAGTACATTACCCCAAACATTAAACACTAAACCATTGATATTAAACCTCAAATCCTAAACCCTAAACCTAAAACCTAAAAAAAAACCAAACCCTAACCCTAACCCTAACCCTAACCCTTACCTTAACCCTAACCCTAACTCAAAACCATAAACCCAAAACCCTAAGCCAAAAATGACAAAACCCAAACATTAAATACTAAACCATAGATTTAAAACCTTAAACGCTAAACCCTGAACCATGAAACTTTAAAAAAACCTACACCCTAACCCTAATTCTAACCCTAACCCTAACCCTAAACCGTAAACCCTAAGTCTAAAATAAAAACCTAAGTCCAAAATACAAAAACTTAAACATTAAACAGTAAACCATAGATGTTAAACCTCAAATCCTAAATCACAAACCCTAAAACCTTAAAAAAACCAACCCTAACCCTAACCCAAACCCAAACCCAAAACCATTAACCCTAAACCCCAAGCCCAAAATGCCAAAACTCAAACATTAAACACTAAACCATAGATTTTAAACCGAAAATCCTAAACCCCAAAACCTAAAACCTAAAAAAAACGTAAACCCTAAGCCTAACCATATCCCTGACACGTACCCTAACCTTATCCCTATCCTTAACCCTAATTCTAAACACTAACCCTAAACTCAAATCCCAAAATACCAAAACCTGAACCTTAAACCCTAAACCATAAAAATTACAACTCAAATCCTTAATTCAAAATCCTAAAACCTAAAAAACAATCTAAACCCTAACCCTAACCCTAACATTAACCCTAACCCTAACCCTACCATAAACCCTATATCCCAAGCAAAAATACCAAAAACCAAACATTAATCACTAAATGATTGATATTAAACCTCAAATCCTAAACCCTAAACCCGAAAACCTAAAAAAACTCAAAACCCTAACCTAACCCTAACCCTAACCTTTACCCTAACCCTAACCCTAAACCATAAATCCAAAACCCTAAGCCTTAAATACCAAAACCCAAACATTAAACAGCAAACCATAGATTTTAAACCTCAAATGCTAAACCTTGTACCATAGAATGTAAAAAAAAACTACACCCTAACCCTAATTCTAACCCTAACCTTAACCCTAAACCCTAAATTCTATGTCCAAAAAAAACCATAGTCCAAAATACGAAAACCCAAAATTTAAACACTAAATGATAGATTTTAAACTTCGAATCCTAAACCACAAACCCTAACACCTAAAAAACCTAAACCCTGATGCTAACCCAAACCCAAACCCTAACCCTAACCCTAACCTTAACCTTAACCCTAACACTAAACCATAAATCCGAAAACCTAAGCCGTAAATACCAAAACCCAAACATTCAATACCAAACCATATATTTTAAACCTCAAATGATAAACCCTCAACCATAACACCTAAAAAAAATGGACACCCTAACCCTAATTCTAACCCTAACCCTAAACCCTAAGTTCAAAAAAAAAAACTAACCCTACCATAACCACAAAACCGCAAGCCCAAAATACCAAAACCCAAACATTAAACATTAAACTGTTGATATTAAGACTCAAATTCTAAACCCTAAACTCAAAAACCTATGAAAACACAAAACCCTAAGCTTAAACCTAACCCTAACCTTAACCCTAACCCTAACCATAAACCATAAACCCGAAACCCTAAGCCCAAAATACAAAAACCCAAATATTAAATACTAAACCATAGATATCAAACCTAAAATGCTAAACTCTGAGCCATAAAACCTAAGAAAAAACCTACATCCTAACCATAACCATAACCCTAAACACTAACTCCAAAAAAAACATAAGTCAAAAATATGAAAACCCAAACATTAAACTCTAAACCATAGATTTTAAACCTTAAATCCTAAACCACAAACCCTAAAACATAAAAAAATACTAAAACCTAACCCTAACTCTAACCCTAACCTTAACCCTAACCCTAACCTTAAACCTAAACCTGAAACCCCAAGCCAAAAATACCAAAACCCAAACATTAAACATTAAAACCATAATTTTTTAAACAAAAATCCTAAACCCCAAAAATTAAAAATATAAAAAACCTAAACCCTAACCCTAACACTATCCCTAACACGACCCTATCATTAACCCTATCATTAACCCTAACCCTAAACCCTAAACCCTAAACTTAAAGCCCCAAATACCAAAACCCTAACAATAAATACTAAACCATAGATATTACAACTCAAATCCTTAACCACAAACCCTAAAACATAATAATCAACCTAAACCCTAACCCTAACCCTAACATTAACCTTACCCCTAACCCTTCCAAAAACCCTAAACCCCAAGCCCAAAATACCAAAATCCAAACATTAAACACTAAACATTGATATTAAACCTCAAATCCTAAACCACAAACCCTAAAACCTAAAAAAAAAACTACACCTTAATCCTTACCATAACCCTAACCCAAAACCTAAACCTAAACCAAAACCATTAAAGCGAAACCCCAAGCCCAAAATACCAAAACTCAAACATTAAACACTAAACCATAGATTTTAAACCAATAATACTAAACCCCAAAACCTAAAACCTAAAAAAAAAACTAAACCCTAACCCTAACCATATACCTAACATGTACCCTAACCCTATCCCTATCCTTAACCCTAACTCTAAACCCTAAACCCTAAACCCAAATCCCAAAATACCAAAACCTTTATATTAAACCCTAAACCATAGATATTACAAATCAAATCCTTAATTCCAAACCCTAAAACTTAAAAAACAACCTAAACCCTAACTTAACCCTAACATAAACCCTAACTCTAACCCTACCATAAATCCTAAATCCCAAGCACAAAATACCAAATCCCAAACATGAAACTCTAAACGATTGATATTAAACCTCAAATCCTAAACCCTAAACCCAAAAACCTAAAAAAACTATAAACCTTAACCCTAACCTTTACACTAACCCTAACCCTAAACCATAAATCCAAAACCCTAAGCCTTAATTACCAAAACCCAAACATTAAATACCAAACCATAGATTTTAAACCTCAAATTCTAAACCCTGAACCACAGAACGTAAAAAAACATACACCCTAACCCTACTTCTAATCCTAACCTTAACCCAGACCCTAAACTCTAAACCCTAAGTCCAGAAAAACCTAAATCCAAAATACGAAAAGCCAAAAATTAAACACTAAATGATAGATTTTAAACCTCAAATCCTAAATCACAAACCGTAAAACCTAAAAAAACTAAACCTTAACGCTAAACCTAACCCAAAACCTAAACCTAACCTTAAACTTTACCCTAACAAGAAACCATAAATCCAAAACCCTAAGCCTTAAATACCAAAACACAAACATTAAATACCAAACCATAGATTTTAAACCTCAAATGATAAACCCTCAACCATAAAACCTAAAAAAACGCACACCCTTACCCTAATTCTAACCCTAACACTAACATTAACCCTAAACCCTAAACCCTAAGTCCAAAAAAAAAGTCCAAAAAGACCCTAACCCTATAATAAACCCTAAACCCCAAGCCCAAAATACACAAACCCAAACATTAAACACTACAACATTCATATTAAGCCTCAAATTCTAAACCGTAAACCTAAAAACCTAAAAAAACACAAAACCCTAACCCTAAACTTAGCCCTAACATTACCCTAACCCTAACCATAAACCATAAACCCGAAACCCTAAGCCCAAAATATAAAAATCGAAACATTAAATACTAAGCCACATATTTTAAACCTCAAATGTTACACTCTGAACCATAAAACCTAAAAAAAACTACATCGTAACCATAATCTTAACCCTAAACCCTAAGACCAAAAAAATCCTATGTCCAAAATATGGAAGCCCAAACATCAATTACTAAACCATAGATTTTAAATCTCAAATCCTAAACCACAAACCCTAAAACCTAGAAAAAATCTAAAACTTAACCCTAACCCAAACCTAAACCCTAAACCCTAAACCCAAAACCCTAAGTCCAAAATATGAAAACCCAAAAATTAAACACTAAACCATAGATTAAACCTCAAATCCTAAACCACAAACCCTAAAACCTCAAAAAAAAACCTAAAACCTAACCCTAACCCAACCTAAAACCTAACCCTAACCTTAAACCATTAACCCAAAACCCCAAGCCCAAAATACCAAAATCCAAACATTAAACACTAAACATAAACCAAAAATCCTAAACCCCAAAACGTAAAACCTAAAAAAAAAAAAAAAAAACTTAACCCTAACCCTATCCCTAACACCAACCCTAACCCAATTTCTATCCTTAACCCTAACACTAAACCCAAAGTCAAAAATACCAAAACCCTAACATTAAACACTAAACTATAAATATTACAACTCAAATCCTATACCCCAAAACCTAAAACCAAATATACGACCTAAACCCTAACCCTAACCCCCTAACCCTAACCCTGCCATAAACCCTAAACCCCAGCCCTTAAACACTGAAACATTGATATTAAACCTCAAATCCTAAACCCTAAACCCAAAAACCTAAAAAAAACAAAACCCTAACCCTAACCCTAACCCTAACCCTTACCTTAACTAACCCTAACCCCAAACCATAAACCCAAAACACTAAGACAAAAATACCAAAACCCAAACATTAAATACTAAACCATAGATTTTAAACCTCAAATGGTAAACCCTAAACCATAAAACCTAAAGAAAAACCTACAACCTAACCCTAATATTAACTCTAACCCTAACCTTAACCCTAACCCTAACCCAAACCCAAGCCCTATCCCTAACCCTTACTCTAACCTTAAACCAAAACCAGTAACCCAACACCCTAAGCCCAAAATGCCAAACCCAAACATTAAACATTAAACAATAGATTTTAAACCAAATCCTAAACCCCTAAACTTAAAAGCTAAAAAAGCCCTAAACCCTAATCATAATTCTATCCTTAACAAGAATCCTAACCCTAACCCTATCCTTTACCCTAACCCTAACCCCTAAACCCTAAACCCAACACCCAAAATAGAAAAACCCTAACATTAAACACTAAACTATCGATATAAACACTAAATCACATATTTTAAAATAAATAAACCTAAAAATAACCTAATCCCTAACCTAACCCTATTCCTAACACAAACTCTAACCCTAACCCTAACCCTATCCTTAACCCTACCCTAAACCCTAAACCCAAAGCCCCAAATACAAAAACCCTAACATTAAACACTATATCATAAATATTACAACTCAAATCCTTAACACCAAACCCTAAAACCTTAAAAATAACCTAAACCCTAACCCTAACCTTAACATTATCCCTAACACTAACCCTACCCTAAACCCTAAACCCAAAGCCAAAAGTACCAAAACCCAAACATTAAACATTAAACCATTGATATTAAATATCATATCCTAAACCCTAAACCCTAAACCCAAAACCTAAAAAAAAACCAAAACCCTATCCTTAACCATAACCCTAGCCCTAACCCTAACTCAAAACCATAAACCCAAACCTTAAGCCAAAAATACCAAAACCGAAATATTAAATACTAAATCGTAGATTTAAAAGCTTAAATGCTAAACCCTGAACCATAAAACCTAAAAAAATCCTACACCCTAATCCTAACCATAACCCTAACCATAACCCTAAACCGTCAACCCTAAGCCCAAAAAAAAAATTAAGTCCAAAATATGAAAACCTAAGCATTTAACACTAAACCATAGATTTTAAACCTCAAATCGTAAGCCTCAAACCATAAAACCTAAAAAAACCTAAACCCTAACCCCTACCCTAACCCTTACCCAAACCCAAAACCATTAACCCGAAATCTCAAGCCCTAAATACCAAAACTCAAACATTAAACACTAAACCATAGATTTGAAACCAAAAATCCTAAACCCAAAACCTAAAACCTAAAAAAAACCTAAACCCTAACCCTAACCCTATCACTAACACGTACCCTAACCCTATCCCTATCCTTAACCCTAACCCGAAACCCGAAACCCTAAACCCTTAACCCAAAACCCAAAATACCAAAACCTTAACATTAAACACTAAAACATAGATATTACAACTCAAATCCTTAATTCCAAACCCAAAAACCTAAAAACCAACTTAAACCCTAACCCTAACCCTACCATAAACCCTAAATCCCAAGCACAAATACCAAAACCCAAACATTAAACACTAAACAATTGATATTAAACCTCAAATTCTAAACTCTAAACCCAAAAACCTAAAATAACTCAAAACCCTAAACCTAACTCTAACCCTAACCTTAACTCTAACCATAACCCTAAACCATAAATCCAAAACCCTAAGCCTTAAATACAAAAACCCAAACATTAAATACCAACCATAGATTTTAAACCTCAAATGCTAAATCCTGAACCATAATACCTGGAAAAAACTACACCCTAAACTTAATTCTAACCCTAACCTTAACACTAAATAATAGATTTTAAACTTCAAATCCTAAACCACTAACTCTAAAACATAAAAAACCTAAACCCTAAGTCTAACCCTAACCCAAATCCAAACCCTAACCCAAACCCTATCCTTAACCCTAACCCTAAACCATAAATCCGAAACCCTAAGCCTTAAATACCAAATCCCAAACATTAAATACCAAACCATAGATTTTAAACCTTAAATGCTAAACATACACCCTAACCCTAATTCTAACCCTAAACCTAAACCTAAACCCTAAACCCTAAACCCTAAGTCCAAAAAAAACCTAACCCTACCATAAACCCTAAACCCCAGGCCCAAAATACCAAAAACCAAATATTAAACACTAAACCGTTGATATTAAGCCTCAAATTCTAAACCCTAAACCCAAAAACCTAAGAAAACACAAAACCCTAACCTTAAACCTAGCCCTAACCTTAACCATAACTCCAACCATAAACCATAAACCCAAAACCCTAAGCCCAAAATACAAAAACTCAAACATTAAATACCAAACCATAGATCTTAAACCTTAAATGCTAAACTCTGAGCCGTAAAACCTAAAAAAACTACATCCTAACCCTAACCCTAACTCCAAAAAAAAATGTAAGTCAAAATATGAAAACCCAAACATTAAACACTAAACCACATATTTTAAACCTCAAATCCTAAACCACAAACCCTAAAACCTAACCTTAACCCTAACCCTAACCTTAACCCTGACCATAACCTTAAACCATTAACCCGAAACCCCAAGCCTAAAATACCAAAACCAAACATTAAACACTAAACCATAGATTTTAAACCAAAAATCCTAAATCCCAAAACCTAAAACTATAAAAAAAAAAACTAAACCCTGTCCCTAACCCTATCCCTAACACGAACCCTATCATTAACCCTAACCCTAAACCCTAAACCCTAAACTTAAAGCCCAAAATAACAAAACCCTAACAATAAACACTAAACCATAGATATTACAACTCAAATCCTTAACCATAAACCCTAAAATCTAATAATCAACCTAAACCCTAAACCTAACCCTAACATTAACCCTAACCCTCACCTTTCCAAAAATCCTAAACCCCAAGCCCAAAATACCAAAACCCAAACATTAAACACTAAACCATTGATATTAAACCTCAAATCCTAAACCACAAACCCTAAAACCTAAAAAAAAAACTAACCCTTAACCCCAACCCTATCCCTAACCCAAACCCTAAACCTAACCCAAAACCATTAACGCGAAACACAAGCCCAAAATACACAAACTCAAACATTAAACACTAAACTATAGATTTTAAACCAAAAATCCTAAAACCTAAAAAAAAAACTAAACCCTAACCCTAACCATATCCCTAACACGTACCCTAACCCTATCCCTATCCTTAGCCCTAACACTAAACCCTAAACACTAAACCCAAATCCCAAAATACCAAAACCTTTACATTAAACCCTAAACCATAGATATTACAACTCAAATCCTTAATTCCAAAGCCTAAAACCTAAATACAACCTAAACCCTAACCCTAACCCTAACATTAACCCTTACCCTAACCCTACCATAAATCCTAAATCCCAAGCACAAAATACCAAATCCCAAACATTAAACACTAAACGATTGATATTAAACCTCAAATCCTAAGCCCTAAACCCGAAAACCTAAAAAAAACTCTAAACCTTAACCCTAACATTTACCCTAACCCTAACCCTAAGCCATAAATCAGAAACCCTAAGCCTTAAATACCATCGCCTTTTCATCTCCCAATTTTTTTCTCTCTCTAAAAACTTATCTTTGTAAGGAAAAGCCCTCTCTAGGACGCCTAACGGCTAATTCCAACGGCTCATTCACAAATGGGTACTCCAGCTGGCCGGATGGCGCGTGAGCCACCGATAGACGGCCTCCAACCATCGTAGCAACCTCCATCAACGCGCAAGTTGCATACGAACAAAACCCAACCACTATCACCCTCTAATTCAAACACTTCCTCTGCAAAATCGAGCAACAATGAAGCAGTCAACTATGTGATTTCAAAGAGGGAATTGGACGGGACTCAAAAAATGATTTTCCTAGGGCAAGACAGGATGAATCTAGGAATTATGATTACAGGGAACGATGTTAATAGTCGAGGGCTACAACATCCTAAAAAATCAGCCATTTCCATCTTGTTGATTGAGAGATCGGAGGAAGGTTGTCTCGAGAAAATGCACGCAGAAGCGTCTGAGCGCAGTCTTCATGTTCGAGATATTTCCCAACAATTGAACGACCATTTGAACACTGGGGTTTACTCGCCCGATGATGAGGTACACCTCACAGCAATTTGAAGTAGTTTAGTTGGGCCAGTCGCAGGCGCCACTAACTCCGGTGACCAAACTCGCGAAAAAAGGGACATGGATATTGGTGTCAGTATAGGGATGGAAGGGAGACATGAAGAGATTCATCTCACTAACATATAGGCTAGCCTTACACCAAAGCAAAAGAAAAATAACAATCGAACAGGAATATAGCATAACTAAAATGCCAAAATGGATGAACTCAGTCCTAACAGCGAGAACAGTTCTCAGGGGTCTTATGTTCAGCATCATTCTAACTCTAACGGTCAAAAACAAAGCAACCACCAGAACAAGGAATAAAATATTGAAGTGCAATCAAGGGATGAGGATTTCCAAGCTGAACAGGCCCAAACAACCAGGGTACCCAACACAGGTTTAAGGAAGTTACTATAGAAGTCGTTGAGGTGGAAAGCATCTCCCAATTCTCATTTGGTGCCAAACTGTTTCCCACAGCCACAACTAGCGAAGGACAGCATCACCAAGGTAAGATAAATAACTCTACTAATTTCCTAACGAGGATCACATGGAGGGGAAAACCACAACAGTCAACACAGCACAAGCAAGGATAGCAATGTGGGAAATGCTACACCAGGTAAGCCTCTCAATTATACCATTATTCAGTTAGATAACTCTATGCATTATGATAAAACTGAAAAAATTGACACAAAGGAGTAGGAAGTGGTTAATGTAAGAGACCAGGTGTTGGGAGAAACATCTAACACAGGTTATACTAAAAATCAAGGAAATGGGAATGCCAGGGTAAATCAAGATCAAGTGAATACAGGAAGGGGTAATTCTGATCTCAATAGCTATCATCAAGCCTTTCCCAAAATCTCCAATAATTTCGAAAAACAATCCACCCCAGTCCAAAGAAATCAGCAGCAAAACCAACCCCAACAATCTACTAGTAATGCCCAGCTTAGTGCAAACCACAGTAACAAGCAGGAACAAAATGTTACCCCAGCTCCGTATACAGTCGTCCAAACATTGGCAGCCAGATTGAGACAAATTCATGAAACTCAAGAAATTCCGATAAAGCTAGTTCCCCCAATACACACCACCAAACAGGGGCACCAGGCTGTGATCTTTGACATGAATGATTATATGAATGTTTTGACAGTCGACTGAAAGTATACACTAATAGGCAAATTCAGTACTAGTATGCCAAAAGTGGAACTTATAAGAAAAAGCTTTATCATGCAAACACAATTGAGTGGAGGGGTCAACATAACTCATTACAACTCTAAGGATGTATTTATAGACTTGCAAAATGAACTTAATTATAACACTGTATGGACGCAACAAAGAATGACTATAGAGGGTCAGCTAATGAGGATACAAAAGTGGACTCCACACTTTCGACCGGAATAAGAAACACCCATTGTTCCTGTTTGGATACTACTGCCAAGGCTACCATGGCATTGTTTTAAGAAGCCATTCCTTACTCCTCTACTAGAATCTGTAGGCAAAGTCCTATATCTCAACACGGCTTCCCTCAAAAGATCTCGAGCAGGTATGGCCAAAGTGAAAATGCAGATAGATCTAACCAAGACAAGACCCAAACATGTATGGATTGGCTTACATAAGGATGACTTCACCATTTGAAGATGGCAACCTGTTGAATATGAGTACATACCTCCCTACTGTGATTACTGCAAACATTAGGGACATGAAATATATGAATGCAACTTCAAAGTCCATGATGAAGAAAATAGGAAGAGGAAAGAGGCAGAAAGAGGTAAAAAAGAAAAAAGTCTAGAAGAGCAACAACAAAGAGGAAAAGAAACCAAACACGATAATAGGGGAGAAACAGTAGACAGAAAACAGCAAAATCACAAAGGAAGAAACAGACCAAGTCAACTGGAGCAGCAAAAAGAAGAGGAATGGCAAGTTCAAAGGAAGAAGAACAATAAGCAACAGGAGGACAAAAATAAAAAAACTGCATGGAGGCCTACATCACCACAAAATAAAATGACAAAGGAACATCAACCAAGCAGGAAGCAGAAAACAGGTACAACTAATATTGTACACCAAAATAATTTTTCTAACTTGAACAGGAAGGAACAAGGACAGGATCAAGGAAATGAGGATAATGAAGGAACTACCAATATGAAGAAAGCAGCAACACAAGAATCACCAAGGCAGACAAAGGAACAAAGTCAACAAGCAAACAGTTCAAACATGACTGCAGGTATCATAGCTATACAACCTAACTCTAATAGAAATAATAGCAATGATGCAAACTGTGTTCATGAATTTGAAGGAGGGATGGCTGGAGGAAGTCAGGAGAACCTCACTAACTTGCAGGAAGGGTTATCCAAAGGGGGGAATTTGACTCATGTTCTGCATGAGGGTATACACTCTGACCATAGTCCTGACCTTAGAGCCTGTGCAACCACTGAAACAAAATAGCTAAATAACAAAATGCAACAAAAACAAACATATGGGAATTCTCCAAAAAAGACAGAAAAAGGCAAAGGAAAAAAACAGACAGAGGGAGGAAAAGAAGATGTTCAAAACAAAGAATCTATGACCAAGGATATGAGGACAAATGTGAACACTAGCAACTAAGACAACACTCCTAAGAGCAAGAACAAACCTAGTAAGAAAAAAAGAGAAGCAACAAAATAGAGACAAAATGCCCAAAATGAGACAGAGCAACAGGGTGAACAGAATGGAGAGGGAAAGACCTGCAAAAAGTTATTATGGTGGATGATCAACAAGCTATAGATATTTTCCTCTACAGACACAATATATGACAACACCACCTTCTGTACCTCCGGATAAGCAATTCATTAACTGCCAAGTCAATCAAATGCCCACTATTGAAGAATATGAGGTTGACAATTCTGAAGACGAAGTTGATAGGGATAATCAATCTTTACAGTACTCTGATGATGATCATGAGATTTGTGAGTCCTTAATTAAAGCTTTCGCCCTCATGACAATCAGAATCTGAAATATGAAATCAAGAAAGTTACTAAAAATAAGGGATTATCTCCAAGGGGGCTACAACATGGAAAATTTCATTTCAAAAATCAAGGAGTCAACACTGTCACAGCAGGTAGACCAAATACTAGACTCTTCACTTCCAAATCATCCCAATGATTAGTACACTTATATGGAATGTGAGGGGGATCAACACTCAAGGGGTTTTGGAAAGAATCAAAATGCTCAAGAAAATACATCATCTATCAATCATTGCTGTCTTGGAACCTTTCTCTAATAGTATTTATATTCAAAGTTTCAAAAACCAACTAGCTATGGAACATGTTGTAAGTAACCGTAATGGTAAAATCTGGCTATTTTGGGATTCTGAAACTAACTGTGTCATACTAGACGAGGATGAACAACAAATCACATGTGAGATAAAGCAAGATGAAGTCAACACCATTTTGTTTCTCACACCTTTGTGTATGCCAAGTGTAAGGATCATCTCAGAAGGCCTCTATGAGATAGAATGCTATATCAAACTGCTGAAAATAATAGATCATAGTGTTCAGTAATCGATTTTAATGTTATTACTTCCATTAATGAAAAACTAGGAGGACTTCCTTACAACATGAAAAAGAGTCTGGATTTCATTTCTGTTATTGAAGCATGTGGTCTACTAGACTTGGGATTTAGTTGACAGAAATTCACCTGGTCTAATAAGAGAGGCATACATCACAAAATTTGGAAGAGACTGGATAGAGGTTTTGTCAATGACACTTGGCTGGTAAGAATGCCATAGACTACCATTACCCATTTACCTTCTGTAGGGTCTGACCACTGTCCACTATTGATGGAAATGAACAACAGAGAGGAAAATCACACCAAATACTTTAAGTTCCTCAATTGTTGAATTGATCAACCTAAGTTTCTGGACACTGTTAATCTTGTTGGGACAGCCCTATGGAAGGTAACAACATGTGGAAATTCCATCAGAAATTAAAAAGAATATCCAACACCCTTTGCTCTTGGTCAAGGGGGGAATTTGGAGACATCTTCACCAAAGTCAAGCAATTTGAATAGAAGGTCAACCAGGCTGAGGAAAATCTGAATCATGATAACACTGTGTCCAATCGAACTTCTCTGCATGAATTGAATGCAAAATACATCAAATTTTTAAAGCTTAAGGACTCCATTCTAAAACAGAAAACCCAACTCTATTGGTTCAAAGATGGTGATGCCAACACAAAATACTTCCATTCCTTGATAAGAGGAAGAAGAAAAAGATTGTTTATACACAGGATTACCAGGGGGAATGGGCAATGGATACAAGGAGATGACATTACTGCGGAAGCTTCCTGTGAACACTTCAATAACACTTTCACAGGAGAGAATAATTTTATTGAAGAACAAGCTCTAAATTGCATTCCCAGAATGATTACTCCGGATCAAAATGTCACCCTCTCTACTACTACACTAGAAGAGTTGAAGGAAGTAGTATTTTCTATGAATCCTAATTCAGCAGCTGGTCCAGATGGGATGAATGGACAATTTTTCCAGAAATGTTGGAGCATAATAAAACATGATTTGATGGGAGTGATACAAGCTTTTTTCAATGGTCAAATGATACCAAAGTATTTCTCCCACCCATGCATTGTTCTTCTGCCCAAAGTGAATAACACCAGCAAAATGCAAGAGTTTAGACCTATCAGTTTGTGCAACTTCACCAGCAAAATTATCTCTAAACTGATACGCTCTAGACTAGGTCCTATTCTCCGTACCTTCATTTCTCTTAACCAATCTGGTTTTGTAAAAGAAAGGAGTATTTCGGAAAACATCATGTTAGCCCAGGAAATTATTCATTAGATAAGGAAACCTAATATTGGGAGTAATGTGATCATCAAGTTAGATATGGCCAAGGCATATGATAGGGTATCTTGGTCCTACATTTGTCTAGTCTTGAGAAGAATGGGGTTTAAAGAAGTATTCATTGACATGGTATGGAGGATTATGTCTAATAATTTGTACTATATTATTGTCAATGGTAAGAGACATGACTTCTTCCACTCAACTAGAGGGCTCAAACAAGGGGACCCTCTATCCCCAGCCCTATTTATTTTAGGTGCAGAGGTTCTTTCAAGATTCCTTAACAATCTCCATTCCCAGTTGGATTGTCATGGTTTCTTGAGGGAATAGAGGGGGGCCCAAGTGAACCACCTTAGCTTTGCAGACGATATTATTCTCTTCACTTCAGGAAGACACAAGACTTTAAAACTCATTATGCAAACTCTGAAGTCGTATGAGGAAGTCTCAGGCCAAATGGTGAACAAAGACAAAATTCATTTTATGATTCATTCTAATGCATTCAACAGCACTAGAAAAAGAATCAGAAGAGTGACTGGATTCAAATAGAAAGAGGGTCCTATTACTTATCTGGGATGCCCTTTATTTGTTGGCAGGCCCAAGATTATCTATTTCTCTGATATTATCAACAAAGTGCTCAACAGAATTATAGGTTAGCATACTAAAATTTTGAGTTATGGAGGTAGATCTATCTTGATAAAACATGTCTTACAATCCCTCCCTACTCACTTACTATCTGTTGTCACCCCTCCTAGCATTGTCGTTAAACAGATCCAAAGCCTCATGGCTGACTTCTTTTGGGGTTGGAGAGACAACAAGAAAAAATATCATTGGTCCTCTTGGAAGAATCTAAGTTTCCCTATTGAAGAAGGAGGCATTGGATTCATAAATCTACAAGATGTATGCAAGGCCTTCCAGTATAAACAATGGTAGGTTTTAAGAGCCAAACAAACTTTGTGGGGAGATTTCTTGAAGGCTAAATACTGCCTGAGGTCCAACCCTATTAGTACAAAATGGGATACTAGAGACTCACTTAAATGGAAACAGCTTATGCACAAGAAACACAAAGTGGTACAAAACATCCAATGGAAGATCAACTAAGGCACATGCTCTTTCTGGTGGGACAACTGGCTGGGCAGTGGACCCCTGGATAGACTGTCAAACGAAAGTAACAGGTTCAACAATGAAGCTGTTTCAACTTTCTGGATTAATGGCCCCCCAATGCCAATTAGCCAACATCCTAGCTACTGATATTCACATCCAACAGGGCATTACAGATCATGCAATTTGGAAGCCATGCACAGATGGAAAATTCACTTGCTCATCTGCCTGGAACTCCATCAGAGAAAAGAGAAGCACTACTATCTTTAACTCATTTATTTGTCACAATCGTATCCCTTTTAAAGCTTCCTTTCTTTTATGGAGAGTTTTAAGAGGTAAACTTCCAACTAACGAAAGACTAACAGGCTTTGGCATAGAGCCAGCCAATTGTTTTTGTTGTAACAAGTCAGGCTTGGACACTATTCAACACACCTTTAATAATGGACACTTTGCCACACACATATGGAGATGTTTTGCAGCAATGGCGGGCATATTTACAGACCACACATCTCTTACACACCTTCTAATGCAATGGTGGACAGCGAGACATAAAAATGCAGCACACAGGCTGCTTCTTCAAGCTACACCAATTCTGATATTTGGCATGACATGGGCACTAGAATTGGGACACAGAAACATACTACTGGAACTCGACTCACAGTTAGTACTAGATTGGATCATGTCCAAAAACAAGCCACCGTGGAACATACATACAAAGGTACAAAAGCTACAGAACTCATACGCTAGACACAGGACTTCAGATGCAGACACACATACAGAGAGGCCAACTTCGTAGCTGATACTCTAGCAAAACATAGTCACACACTCACCTGTCCTCAAATATACTTTAATAGCCAGCATATGCCAAACGAAGCAAGATCATACCTTAATATGGATCTACAGGAAATAGCAAATTTCAGAAGACAGAAGCTTAAGAGAATTAAAGAACCTCCTTGAGTCAATCTGCATCCTTTTCAACTTAGCTATATTAAAAATATAGCTCTTTTGAATAGGTTTAGTCTTTTATTTTATGTTAATTGTAAAGGGAGAGTCTCCCTTGTTTATGTTTCCTAGATTCTTTGTATTGAAAGGAGTCCTGTCTTCTAGATGCTTAGTATTTCTGGTTTCTCCTTTTTTGTAAGGGCATGAGTTGATTTCCTTTTTCAGAAGTTGACTCTGAACCACCTTAGGCTTGGAGGTTAGGTCTATGTCCCCCTCCTTGTAGTTTTGTTTTCATTTATGATAAGGCCTGAGGGTTTTGCTCAGACCTACCCCTACAAGGGTAATTACACTAAAAAAAAGCCTTAAATACGAAAACCCAAACATTAAATACCAAACCATAGATTTTAAACCTCAAATTCTAAACCCTGAACCATAGAACGTAAAAAAAAATTAACACCCTAACCCTAATTCTAATCCTAACCTTAACCCTAAACCCCAAACTCTAAACCCCCCAAAAAACCTAAGTCTAAAATACGAAAACCCAAAAATTAACTACTAAATGATAGATTTTAAACCTTAAATCCTAAACCACAAACTCTAAAACCTAAAAACCTAAACCCTAACCCAAAACCTAACCCAAATCCTAACCCTAACCTTAACCTTAACCCTAAAAATAAATCATAAATCCAAAACCCTAAGCCTTAAATGCCAAAACACAAATATTAAATATCAAACCATAGATTTTAAACCTCAAATGATAAACCCTCAATCATAAAATCTAAAAAAAGGCACACCCTTACCCTAATTCTAACCCTAAATTAACCCTAACCCTAAACCCTAAGTCTTAAAAAAAAGTCCAAAAATACCCTAACCCTACCATAAACCCTAAACCGCAAGCCCAAAACACCAAAACCCAAACATTAAACACTAAACCTTTGATATTAAGCCTCATTTCTAAAACCTAAACCCAAAAACCTAAAAAAAACACAAAACCCTAAACATGAACCTAGCCTAACATTAACCCTAACCCTAACCATAAACCATAAAACCAAAACCCTAAGCCCAAAATATAAAAATCCAAACAGTAAACAGTAAACCACAGATTTTAAACCTCAAATGTTAAACTCTGAACCATGAAACCTAAAACAAAACCTATATCTTAACCCTAATCTTAACCATAACCCTAACCCTAAACCTTAAGTCCAAAAAAAAGCCTAAGTCCAAAATATAGAAACCCAAACATTAATCACGAAACCATAGATTTTAGACTAGAAATCCTAAACCACAAACCCTAAAACCAAAAAAAAACTAAAACCTAACCCCAACGTTAAACTAAGCCCTAAACCCTAAACCCTAACCCTAACCTTAAACCATTAACCCGAAACACAAGCCCAAAATACCAAAACCCAAACATTAAACACTAAACCATAGATTTTAAACCAAAAATCCTAAACCCCAAAACCTAAAACCTAAAAAAATAAAATAATAAACTTAACACGAACCCTAACCCTAACCCTAAACCCAAAGCCCAAAATACCAAAACCCTAACATTAAACACTAAACTATAGATATTACAAATCAAATCCTTAACCCCAAATCCAAAAACCTAATAAACAATCTAAACTGTAACCCTAACCCTAACCCTGCCATAAACCCTAAACCCCAAGCCTAAAATACCAAAACCCAAACATTAAAAACTAAACCATTGATATTAAACCTCAAATCCTAAACCCTAAACCCAAAAACCTACAAAACCAAAACCCTAAACCTAACCCTAACTCTAACCTTAACCCTAACCCTAACCCTAAACAATAAACCCCAAACCCTAAGCCAAAAATACAAAAACCCAAACATTAAATACTAAACCATAGATTTTAAATCTCCTATGCTAAACCCTAAACCATAAAACCTAAAGAAAAACCTACACCCTAACCCTAACCTTAACCCTAACCCAAAATCGTTAACCCTAATCCCTATGTCTAAAAAAAAGAAGTCCAAAAGAAACCTAAGCCCAAAGCCTAACTCAAACCAAAGCCCTAACCCTAACCTTTACTCCAACCCTAACCCTAAACCATTAACCCAATACCCCAAGCCCAAAATACCAAAAGCCAAACATTAAACACTAAACCATAGATTTTAAACAAAAAAATCCTAAATCCCAAAACTAAAAACCTAAAAAAAAAAACTAAAACCTAACCCTAACCCTATCCCTAGGACGAACCCTAACCCTAACCCTATCCTTAACCCTAACCCTAAACCCTAAACCCTATACCCAAATCCCAAAATACAAAAACCCTAACATTAAACACTAAACCATAGATATTACAACTCAAATCCTTAAACCCAAACCCTTAAACCTAAAAAATAACCTAAACCCTAACCCTAACCCTTACATTAACCATAACCGTAACCTTGCCATAAACCCTAAACCCCAAGCCCAATATACCAAAACCCAAATATTAAACAATAAACCATTGATTTTAAACCTTAAATCATAAATCCTAAACCTAAAAAAATCCACAACCTAACCCTAACCCTAACCTTAACCCTAACCCTAACCTTAAACCATAAAACAGAAACCGTAAGCCCAAAATATCAAAACCCTAGCATTAAATACTAAACCATAGATTTAAACCTCAAATGCTAAACCCTGAACCATAAAACCTAAAAAAAAAACCTACACCCTAACCCTAATTCTAACCCTAACCCTAACCTTAAACCCTAAGTCCAAAAAAAAGTTCCAAAAAAAACTCTAAGTCGAAAATACGAAAACCGAAACATTAAACACTAAACCATAGATTTTAAACCTCAAATGCTAAACCACAACCCCAAAAACCTAAAAAAAAATAAACCCTAACCCTAACCCTAAACCATTAACCCAAAACCCCAAGCCCACAATTTCAAAACCCAAACATTAAACACTAAACCATAGATTTTAAACCAAAAATTCTAAAACTCCAATACCTAAAAAAAATAAAAAAATAAACCCTAACCCTATCCTAACCCTAACCCTATCCTTAACATAACCCTAAACCCAAATCCCAAAATACAAATACCCTAACTAAGACTAAACCATAGATATTACAACTGAAACTCTTAACCCCAAACCCTAAAGCCTTAAAAACCGCCTAAACCCTATCCTAACCCTACCATAAACCCTAAAACCAAATCCCAAAATACTAAAACCAAAGCATTAAACACTAAACCATAGATATTAAACCTCAAATACTAAAAACACTAATCCCAAAAACCTAAAATAACCAAAACACTAACCCTAACTGTAACCCCAACCTTAACCCTAACCTTAACCCTAAACCATAAACCCAAAACCCTAAGCCCAAAATACCAAAACCCAAAAATTAAATACTAATCCATTGATTTTAAACCTCAAATGCTAAAGCCTCAACCATAGAACCTAAAAAAAACTACACCCTAACCCTAATCCTAAACTTAACCCTAACCCTAAACCCTAAATCCTAAGTCCAAAAATCAACCTAAGTCCAAAATACGAAAACCCAAACATTAAACATTAAGCCGTATATTTTAAACCTCAAATCCTAAACCACAAACCCTAAAAACTAAAAAAAAACTAAACCTAAACCTAACCCTAACCCAAACCCTAACTCTAACCTTAACCCTAACCATAACCCTAAACCCTAAACCATAGATTTTCAACCTCAAATCCTAAACCACAAACACTAAAACCTAAAAAACACTAATCCTAACCCTAACCCAAACCCAAACCCTAAACCTAACCTTAACCCTAACCCAAACCCTAAACAGTTAAACCGAAACCCCAAGACCAAAATACAAAACCCAAACGTTAAACAATAAACCAAATATTTTAAACCAAAAATTCTAAACCCCAAAACTTAAAAGTTAAAAAAACCCTAAACCCTAATCCTAACCCTATCCCTAACAAGAATTCTAACCCTAACCCTATCTTTAACCCTAACCCTAAACCCTAAACCCAAAGCCAAAAATACAAAAACCCTAACATCAAACACTAAACTATAGATATAACAACTCAAATCATTAACCCCAAACCGTAATACTAATCCTAACCTTAACCCTAAACCGCAAACTCTAAACCCTACGTCCAAAAAATACCCTAACTCAAAAATACGAAAACCCAAAAATTAAATACTAAATGATAGATTTTAAACCTCAAATCCTAAACCACAAATTCTAAAACCTAAAAAACCTAAACCCTAACCCAAAACCTAGCCCAAACCCTATTCCTAACCTTAACCTTAACCTAACACTAAACCATAAATCCAAAACCCTAGTAAACAATCTAAACTCTAACCCTAACCCTAACCCTGCCATAAACCCTAAACCCCAAGCCTAAAATATCAACATCCAAACATTAAAAACTAAACCATTGATATTAAACCTCAAATCCTAAACCCTAAACCCAAAAACCTAAAAAAACAAAACCCTAACCCTAACCCTAACTCTAACCTTAACCCTAACCCTAACGCCAAACAATAAACCCCAAACCCTAAGCCAAAAATACAAAAACCCAAACATTAAATACTAAACCGTAGATTTTAAATCGCCTATGCTAAACCCTAAACCATAAAACCTAAAGAAAAACCTACACCCTAACCCAAAATCGTAAACCCTAATCCCTAAGTCCAAAAAAAAGAAGTCCAAAAGAAACCTAAGCCCAAAGCCTAACTCTAACCAAAGCCCTAACCCTAACCTTTACTCTAACCCTAACCCTAAACCATTAACCCAATACCCCAACCCAAAATACCAAAAGCCAAACATTAAACACTAAACCATAGATTTTAAAAAAAAAATCCTAAATCCCAAAACCTAAAACCTAAAAATAAAAAAAAAACCTAACCCTAACCCTATCCCTAACACGAACGCTAACCCTAACCCTATCCGTAACCCTAACCCTAAACCCTAAACCATATACCCAAAGCCTAAAATACAAAAACCCTAACATTAAACACTAAACCATAGATATTACAACTCAAATCCTTAAACCCAAACCCTTAAACCTAAAAAATAACCTAAACCCTAACCCTAACCCTTACATTAACCATAACCGTAACCTTGCCATAAACCCTAAATCCCAAGCCTAATATACCAAAACCCAAATATTAAATAATAAACCATTGATTTTAAACCTTAAATCATAAACCCTAAACCTAAAAAAACCACACCCTAACCCTAACCCTAACCTTAACCCTAACCCTAACCTTAAACCATAAAATAGAAACCGTAAGCCCAAAGTATCAAAACCCTAGCATTAAATACTAAACCATAGATTTAAACCTCAAATGCTAAACCCTGAACCATAAAACCTAAAAAAAGACCTACACCCTAACCCTAATTCTAACCCTAACCCTAACCTTAAACCCTAAGTCCAAAAAAAAGTTCCAAAAAAAAATCTAAGTCGAAAATACGAAAACCAAAACATTAAACACTAAACTATAGATTTTAAACCTCAAATCCTAAACCACAACCCCAAAAACCTAAAAAAACCTAAACCCTAACCCTAACCCTAAACCATTAAACCAAAACCCCAAGCCCAAATTTTCAAAACCCAAACATTAAACACTAAACCATAGATTTTAAACCAAATATTCTAAAACCGCATTACCTAAAACAAAAAAAAAACTAAACCCTAACCCTATCCCTAACCATATCCTTAACATAACCCTAAACCCAAAGCCCAAAATACAAAAACCCTAACTAACACTAAACCATATATATTACAACTCAAACTCTTAATCGCAAACCCTAAAACCTAAAAATCACCTAAACCCTAACCCTAACCCTACCATAAACCCTAAACCCAAAGCCCAAAATACCAAAACCAAAGCATTAAACACTAAACAATAGATATTAAACCTCAAATCCTAAGATCACTAAACCCAAAAACCTAAAATAACCAAAACACTAACCCTAACTGTAACCCTAACCTTAACCATAACCCTAACCCTAAACCATAAACCCAAAACCCTAAGCCTAATATACCAAAACCCAAAAATTAAATACTAATCCATCGATTTTAAACCTCAAATGCTAAAGCCTGAACCATAAAACCTAAAAAAAACTACTCCCTAACCCTAAACCCTAAGTCCAAAAAAAAACCTAAGTCCAAAATACAAAAACCCAAACATTAAACATTAAGCCGTAGATTTTAAACCTCAAATCCTAAACCACAAACCCTAAAACCTAAAAAAAACCTAACCCTTACCCTAACCCTAACCCAAACAATAACTCTAACCTTAACCCTAAACCCTAAACAATATATTTTCAACCTCAAATCCTAAAGCACAAACCCTAAAACCTAAAAAAAACCTAACCCTAACCCTAACCCTAACCCAAATCCTAACCCTAACCTTAATCCTAACCCAAACCCTAAACCGTTAAACTGAAACCCCAAACCCAAAATACCAAACCCAAATGTTAAATATTAACCATAACTTTTAAACCAAAATTCTAAACCCGAAAACTTAAAAGCTAAAAAAAAAACTAAACCCTAATCCTAACCCTATCCCTAACAAGAATCCTAACCCTAACCCAATCTTTAACCCTAACCAAAAACACTAAACCCAAAGCCCAAAATACAAAAACCCTAACATCAAACACTAAACTAAAGATATAACAACTCAAATCATTAACCCCAAACCCTAATACTAATCCTAACCTTAACCCTAAACCACAAAATCTAAACCCTAAATCCAAAAAAAAACCTAAGTACAAAATACGAAAACCCAAAACTTAAATACTAAATGATAGATTTTAAACCTCAAATCCTAAACCACAAACCCTAAAACCTAAAAAACCTAAACCCTAACCCAAAACCTAACCCAAACCCTATTCCTAACCTTAACCTTAACCCTAACCCTAAACCATTAATTCAAAACCCTAAGCCTTAAATACCAAAACACAAATATTAAATACTATGCCATAGATTTTAAACCTCAAATGATAAACCCTCAACCATAAAACCTAAAAAAAATGCACACCCTTACACTAATTCTAACCCTAACCCTAACCCTAAGCCTAAACCCTAAACCCTAAAAAAAAAGTCCAAAAATACCCTAACCCTACCATAAACCCTAAACCCCAAGCCCAAACTACCAAAACCCAAACATTAAACATTAAACCATTGATATTAAGCCTCAATTCTAAACACTAAACCCAAAAACCTAAAAAAAAAAACCAAACCCTAAACCTAGCCCTAACATTAACCCTAATCCTAACCATAAACCATAAAACCAAAACCCTAAGCCCGAATTACAGAAACCCAAACATTAAACACTAAACCACATATTTTAAACCTCAAATGTTAAACTCTGAACCATGAAACCTAAAACAAAACCTACATCCTAACCCTAATCTTAACCCTAACCCTAACCCTAAACCCTAAGTCCAAAAAAAAACCAAGTCCAAAATATGGAAACACAAACATTAAACACTAAACCATAGATTTTAAACCTCAAATCCTAAAACACAAACCCTAATACCTAAAAAAACCTAATCCAACCTTAACCTAAACCCTAAACCATAACCTTAACCCTAACCCTAACCTTAAACCATTAACCCGAAACCCCAAGCCCAAAATACAAAAACCTAAACATTTAACACTAAACCATAGATTTTAAGAATTCTAAACCCCTAAACCTAAAACCCTAAACCCTAAACCTTAAACCCTAAACCCAAAGCCCAAAATACCAAAACCCTAACATTAAACACTAAACTATAGATATTACAAATCAAATCCTAAACCTAATAAACAATCTGAACCGTAACCTTGACCCTACCATAAACCCTAAATCCAAAGCCGAAAATACCAAAACCAAAGCATTAAAGACTAAACCATAGATATTAAACCTCAAATCCTAAAAACATTAAACCCAAAAACCTAAAACAACCAAAACACTAACCCTAATTGTAACCCTAACCTTAACCCTTACCCTAACCCTAAATGATAAACCCAAAACCCTAAGGCCAAAATACCAAAACCCAAATATTAAATACGAATCCATAGATTTTAAACCTCAAATGCTAAAGCCTGAACCATAAAATCTAAAAAAACTACACCCTAACTCTAATCCTAACCTTAAGCCTAACCCTAAACACTAAACACTAAGTCCCAAAAAAACCTAAGTCCAAAATATGAAAACCCAAACATTAAACACTAAACCGTAGATTTTAAACCTCAAATCCTAAACCACAAACCCTAAAACCTATAAAAAAACTAAACCAAACCCTAACCCTAACCCAAACCCTAACTCTAACCTTAACCATAACCCTAACCCTAAATCCTAGACCATAGATTTTCAACCTCAACTTTTAAACCACAAACCCTAAAACCTAAAAAAAACCTAACCGTAACCCAAACCTTAACCCTAACCCTAACCCTGAACCATTAAACCGAAACCCCACGCCCAAAATACAAAACCCAAACGTTAAAAAATAAACCATAGATTTTAAACCAAAAATTCTAAACCCCAAAACTTAAAGCTAAAAAAAACCCTAAACCCTAATCCAAACCCTATCTCTAAAAAGAATCCTAACCCTAACCCTATCTTTAACCCTAACCCTAAACCCTAAACCCAAAGCCCAAAATACAAACACCCTAACATCAAACACTAAACTATAGATATAACAACTCAAATCATTAACCCCAAACCCTAAAACCTAAAAAACAACCTAAACCCTAACCCTAACCCTAATATTAACCCTAACCCAAACCCTACCATAAACCCTAAACCCCAAGCCCAACATACCAAAACCCAAACATTAAACACTAATCATTGATATTAAACCTCAAATCCTTAACCCTAAACCCCAAACCCAAAATACAAAAACCCAAACATTGAACACTAAACCATAGATTTTAAACCAAAAATCCTAAACCACTAACCCTAAAACCTAAAAAAACGTAAACCCTAACCCTAACCCTATCCCTAACACAAACCCTAACACGAACCCTATCCTTAAACCAAACCCTAAACCCTACACCCTAAACCCAAAGCCCAAAATACAAAAACACTATCATTAAACACTAAACCATAGATATTACAACTCAAATCCTTAACCCCTAACCCTAAAACCTAATAAACAACCTAAACCCTAATTTTAACATTAACCCTAACCCTAACCCTGCCATAAACCCCAAACCCCAAGCCCAAAATACTAAAACCCAAACATTAAACACTAAACCATTGATATTAAACCTTAAATCTTAAACCCTAAACCCAAAACCCTAAAAAAAACCAAAACCCTAATCCTAACCCTAACCTTAAACCTAACCTTAACCCCATACCATAAACCCAAAACCCTAAGCCAAAATTACCAAAAAGCAAACATTAAATTCTAAACCATAGATTTTAAACCTCAAATGCTAAACCCTGAACCATAAAACCTGAAGAAAAACCCTAACCTTAACCCTAACCCTAAATCTTAAACCTTAATCTCTAAGTCCAGAAAAAAAGAAGTCCAAAAAAAATAGAAGCCCAAAGCCTAACTCTAAGCTAAGACCTAACCCTAACCTTTACCCTAACTCTAACCCTAAACAATTAATCCAAAACCCCAAGCCCAAAATACCAAAACCCAAACATTAAACACTAAACCATAGATTTTAAACAAAAAATCCTAAACCCCAAAACCTTACCCTAACCCTATCCCTAACACGAACCCCAAGCCTAACCTTATCCTTAACCCTAACCCTAAACCCTAAACACAAAGCCCAAAATACAAAAACTTTAACATTAAACACTAAACAATAGATATTATAACTCAAATCCTTAACCCGACACCCTAAAACCTAAAAAACAACCAAAACCCTAATTCTAACCCTAACATTAACCATAACCCTAACATTAAACTTAACCCTAACTAAACCATTAACCCGAAACCACAAGCCCAAAATACCAAAACCCGAATATTAAACACTAAACCATAGATTTTAAACCAAAAATCCTAAACCCTACAACCTAAAACTTAAACAACAACCTAAACCTAACTCTAACCCTATCACTAACCCTAACCTAACCCTAACCCTATCCTTAACCCTAAACCTAAACCCTAAACCCTAAACCCAAAGCCCAAAATACCAAAACCCATACATCAAACACTAAACCTTTGATATTACAACTCAAATCATTAAACCCAAACCCTAAAACATAATAAACAACCTAAAACCTCACCCTAACCCTAACATTAACCCTAACCCTAACCCTAACATTAACCCTAACCCTAACCCTGCCATAAACCCTAAACCCCAAGCCAAAAATACCAAAACCCAAACATTAAACACTAAACAATTGATATTAACAAATCCTTAACACGAAATCCTAAAAAAAAAAAAAATTAAACCCTTACTCTAACCCTAACATTAACAATAACCCTAACCCTACCATAAACCCTAAACCCTAATCCCAAAATATTAAAACCCAAACATTAAACAATAAGCCATTCATTTTAAACCACAAATCCTAAAACCTAAAGCCTAAAATCTAAAAAAAAATAAACCCTAACCCTAACCCTAATCTAAACCCTAACCTTAACCCTAACCCTAAGCTAAATCATTAAACCGAAATCTCAAGTCCAACATTAAACACTAGATTTTAAACAAAAAATCCTAAACCCCAAAACCTAAAACCTAATAAACAACCTAAACCCTAATTCTAACCCTATCCCTAACACGAACCCTAACCCTAACCCTATCCTTAACCCTAACCCTAAACCCTAAACCCCAAAGCCAAAGCCCAAAATACCAAAACCCTAACATCAAACACTAAACCATATATATTTCAACTCAAATCCTTCACCCCAAACCCTAAAACCTAATAAATAACCTAAACCCTAACCCTAACCCTAACATTAACCCTAACCCTAACCCTGCCATAAACCTTAAACCCCAAGCCCAAAATACCAAAACCCAAACATTAACCACTAAAAAATTGATATTAAACCTTAAATCTTAAACCCTAAAGCCAAAAACCTAAAAAAAAACTAAAACCCTAACCCTAACCGTAACCCTAACCGTAACCCTAACCCTAACCCCAAACCATAAACCCAAAACCCTAAGCCAAAAATACCAAAACCAAAACATTAAATACTAAATCATAGATTTTAAACCTCAAATGCTAAACCCTGAACCATAAAACCTAAAAAAAAACTAGACCCTAACCATAATCCTAACCCTAACCCTAACCCTAAACCGTAAACACTAAGTCCAAAAAAAAAACTAAGTCCAAAATACAAAAACCTAAACATTTGTCACGACTCGAGAGTACCCCGTAGAAGTTAGGGAATTCCCGAATCGAAACACGGCATCGTCGACCTCTCAGAGGTCTAAGACAAGCCCTTCCTTACCATTCATTACATACATGTATGAAAAGTAGTGCGGAATTAAAACTTTTCACACTAAATAATAATACTTCAAAATATCTCTTTTATAGAAAAACATAATAAAAGGCTAAGTCTCAAAGTCACCATCTTCGATATACGAATATATTGGGACACGACCCATACTTCATCATAAAGGAAAAATAGATAAGTCTATTACAATACTTCAATAAGGAAATCTAAACATCAAGATGTCCTCGAATCTAGTTAGGAAACACCAACTCTTTACTTGAATGAACACTAATCCAAGATTCAACTTAGAGACTCCTCTCAAACGCCACCTACAACTTTAGATATAGGCAAAATGTATGGAATTAGTACAAACACTTGTACTAAGTATGACATAATGCATAAAATCATGATAAACTGACATTTGTATAAAACATGCTCTTTCTGATTAAAACATCACAGTACTAGCATAATAAAAAAAATGTAACACCTTAGAAACATGTAAGATATCATATAAGGATTTAATCAAATATTGAAAAAATTTACAGTGAACTATGTCACCTTACAGTAACTTCTTTTAGCTTGTATCCTTCTCACCAAAGGTTATCCTAAGACTCAGTTAAGTGAGACGAAGAGAGACCGCCCATACACCCTCTCTAAGAACACCTAAAGTATCCTTAAGACTACCTAAGATAAGATCATTCTCACTTTATTTGCTAAACTCCTACCTAGAATTACTCCAAGACTCACCTAAGTAAGACATGAAGAGATCGCCCATACACCCTCTTCACGCCTACCTAAGCAATCCTCAAAGCTAATCTAGATAAGTACTTTTTCATTAACATTCCTTTACTAAAGTCATTATGTTCATTAAGTCATTTAAAAGACATATCATTCATTATAGACTTCACATAATGGTCTTGAAAAGACCTAGGGACTCACATACTAACATCTTCAAAGTCTAGTCGTGCAATATCTAGATAGTTGCACATTCCACTACCTAAACTTCCTAGTACTTATCCAACACTAGCATGTATCCCACATGATGAGAATAGGCAATAACCGACATAGACCATACTAGCTAGGCATGGAATCCAGAGTCATAAACCTACTCCGATGGAGGGTGTTCTACTTGTCAAGGGAAGAACTAGGACACATCCCATGTAGGCACATGGTTAAGGAATATCAAGGTCTTTTATGCACTCTAGTCTCATTCTCAAGTAGAGTTACATTGTACTCTAGTCTCCTTCTTAAGTAGAGCTACAAACCATAACATATTCACTCGGTGCTAGACTTTGTTCTCATAGAGTAAGTTCAATAAAAGGAGCATATGAAAAGGTACCATCTTTTAGTCATTACATATTCATAATGCACCTACCAAAGATGGGTCCACTAGGGCTGCCATTCAATGGTTTATAAGGATAGCTCATTCTTAACCTTCTATATATATAGAAGGTTCGACATATTAGTCATGCTTAGAAGGGCACCATCTTAGGTCTACCGATCCTAGACTTTTATTCAACATTCATCCATACACATAGCAGACAAAGGTGCCTAAGCCTACTAAGTCAAGATGTTCATATTCATCATATACATGTATAAAGTAAGGGACACAAGTCCACCAAAGCAAGACACAACATCATTTATTTTATTACATATAGCATATCATTCTTTGAAGCATTTAGGAATGACCCTTATCATCTTTATGTCAGCCTATACATTACTATAACATCATCAATATAACCATTGTAGACTCATATAGTCAAGTAGGAACAATTATGCATCAACTCTAAGACTTCACACATGAACATATAGTAATAGTCTAACATGATCACCTAACATCATCAAACCTTCACATTACTAGCATGTAGATAGATATGGTCATACTTCACATAATTAACTTCACAATCATCATAATACTTCAAGTAGTTGCCGACAAGACCATGATCATCAATATACTTAAATTAACGCCGACGAGGCCACATCAATTGCAAGTAAAGCACATAACTCCGCCACCATAGGTGGACCATACCAATCACAACATAATTGAATTCTAATTAACATAAAATAAAGAGAATTAGGACAGCGTACCACCAATCCATTCTCACCACTTCAATCCATGTATAAATCATCCAATTCAATACCATAAGGCCCTTACCCATGGCCATGAACATCAATTCAAAGTAAAATCATAATAATAGATGAAACTAGGTTAATTCAATATAGATTTAACAATCTAAGACCAATTAGACACAATTGCATATAATCTTTACATCATTAAATAGCCCATAGAAAACTACACTATAATTCATAAGTATAGAGACATGATCACTTAACCAATAAAATAGTCAAAGTAGGAATTGCATGGCTTGCATGGGTTCATAAGAATTATAGCTTGAAAACATTGCATTAAGATCAAACCCTAAACCCTAACGCTAACCCTAACCCAAACCCTAACCCTAACCTTAACCTTAACCCTAATATTAAACAATAAATCCAAAACCCTAAGCCTTAAATACCAAAACATAAACATTAGATACCAAACCATATATTTTATAACAAAAGTGATAAACCCTCAACAATAAAACCTAAAAAAATGAACACCCTTACCCTAATTCTAACCCTAACTCTAACCCTAACCCTCACCGTAAACCTTAAACCCTAAACCCTAAGTCTAAGAAAAGTCCAAAAAGACCCTAACCATACCATAAACCCTAAGCCCCAAACCCAAAATACCAAAACCCAAACATTAAACACTAAAACATTCATATTAAGCCTCAAATTCTAAACCCTAAACCCAAAAACCAAAAAAAACACAAAACCCTAACCCTAAACCTAGCCCTAACATTAACCCTAACCCTAATCATGAACCCGAAACCCGAAACCCTAAGCCCAAAATAAAAAAAACCAAACATTAAATACTAAACCACATATTTTAAACCTCATATGTTAAACTCTAAACCATAAAACCTAAAAAACCTACATCCTAAGCCTAATCTTAACCCTAACCCTAACCCTAACCCTAAACCCTAAGTCCAAAAAAAGCCTAAGTCCAAAATATGGAAATCCAAACATTAAACACTAAACCAAAGATTTTAAACCTCAAATCCTAAACCACACACCCTAAAACATAAAAAAACATAAAACCTAACCCTAACCCTAACCTAAACCCTAAACCCTAAAATCTAAACCCAAAACCCTAAGTCCCAAAAAAAACCTAAGTCCAAAATATGAAAACACAAAAATTAAACACTAAACCATAGATTAAACCTCAAATCCTAAACCACAAACCCTAATACCTAAAAAACAAACTCAAACCTAACCCTAACCCTAATCTAAACCCTAACCCTAACCTTAACCCTAACCCTAACCTTAAACCATTAAACCAAAACCCCAAGCCCAAGATACCAAAACCCAAAAATTAAACACTAAACAATAGATTTTAAACCAAAATCCCTAAACCCCAAAATTTAAAACCTAAAAAAAACTAAACCCTAACCCTAACCCTATCCCTAACACCAACCTAACCTTATTTCTATCCTTAACCCAAACCCTACACCCTAAACCATAAACCCAAAGCCAAAAATAACAAAACCCTAACATTAAACACAAAACTATAGATATTACAAATTAAATACTTAACCCCAAACCCTAAAACCTAATAAACATCCTAAACCCTAACCCTAACCCTAATATTAACCATAACCGTAACCTTGCCATAAACCCTACACCCAAAGCCCAAAATACCAAAACCCAAACATTAAACACTAAAACATTGATATTAAACATCAAATCCTAAACCCTAAACCCAAAAACCGGAAAAAAAAACTAACCCTAACTGTAACCCTAACACTAACCCCAAACCATAAACCCAAAACCCTAAGCCAAAAGTACCAAAACCCAAACATTAAATACTAAACCATAGATTTTAAACCTCAAATGCTAAACCCTAAACCATAAAACCTAAAGAAAAACCTACACCTAACCCTAACCTTAACCCTAACCCTAACCCTAACCTAAACCCAAGCCCTATCCCTAACCTTTACTCTAACCCTGACCCTAAACCAATAGCCCAAAACCCTAAGCCCAAAATACCAAACCCAAACATTAAACATTAAACAATAGATTTTGAACAAAATCCTAAACCCTAAAACCTAAAAGCTAATAAAACCCTAAACCCTAATCCTAACCCTATGCCTAACAAGAATCCTAACCCTAACCCTATCCTTTACCATAACCCTATCCTTTACCCTAAACCTAATCCCTAACCCTAACCCTAACCCTAACCCTAACTCTAACCCTAACCCTAATCCTATCCTTAACCCTAACCCTAAACCCTAAACACAAAGCCCCAAATACAAAAACCCTAACATTAAACACTATACCATAAATATTACAATTCAAATCCTTAACCCCAAACTCTAAAACCTTAAAAACAACATAAACCCTAACCCTAACCCTAACATTATCCCTAACCCTAACCCTACCATAAACCCTAAACCCCAAGCCAAAAGTACCCAAACATTAAACACTAAACCATTAATATTAAACCTCATATCCTAAAACCAAAACCCAAAACCTAAAAAAAAAAACTAACCCTAACCCTAACCATAACTCTAACCATAACCCTAACTCAAAACCATAAACCCAAACCCTAAGCCAAAAATACCAAAACCCAAATATTAAATACTACACCATACATTTAAAAGCTTAAATGCTAACCCTGAACTATAAAACCTAAAAAAAACTACACCCTAACCCTAATCCTAACCCTTACCCTAACCCTAACCCTAAACCGTCAACCCTAAGCCCAAAAAAAACCTAAGTCCAAAATACGAAAACCTAAACATTAAACACTAAATCATAGATTTTAAACCTCAAATCCTAAACCTCAAACCATAAAACCTGAAAAAAAACGTAGCCCCTAACCCCTACCCTAACCCTTACCCTAACCCAAAACCATAAACCCGAAATCCCAAGCCCAAAATTCCAAAACTCAAACATTAAACACTAGACCATATATTTAAACCAAAAATCTTAAACCCCAAAACCTAAAACCTAAAAAAAAAAAACTAAACCCTAAACCCAAAATACCAAAACCTTAACACTAAACAAAACCATAGATATTACAACTTAAATCCTTAATTCCGAACCCGAAAACCTAAAAAACAACTGTAACAACCGTAAAATAATGAATAAGCTAAATGCTTAAGGTGTCAAGAATGCTTGCGATTAGACCAAGGTTCATACGGATTGATACGCGTAGAATCAGACCTCAGAACCCTTACTACGACCAAGCCAACTAACTTGGGGAGTTAATTGAGCTTAGAAAAGTTGGAACCAACCATGTGAGGCTCACGAAATCGAAGATTTAATCGAAGGAGTCTTTACCGGACTTAAAAAGACGAAATTTTAAGTTTTGAAGGTCTAGGGGTAAAATGGTCTTTTACCAGACTAAGGGTAATATCGTAATTACCTTAAATATATATATAATTAATTATTTAATAAAATTGAAGGGCAATTTTGAGAGAGAGAGCCGAATGTGAGCTCTAAAAGTGAAGTCTTGCTGGTTCTAACCTAGGTGGAAGCAATGATTTAACTTGTTTTTATTTAAATGGATAAATTAATTTAATTAATTAATAAATATTAGCTGATTTAATAAAAAGAAAAATCAGTTTTTTTTATTTAAAGGTTTAACAAAGAGTCCTAGTTTGACTAATTCCCAAACTAAAACTCCTAATTTTAAGCCACTCTCTCTCACTCTCTCTCTCTCTCTCACGTTTAACCATTCATTCTCACGTTTTATCTCTGCCAAAAACAACTTCAATAACAGAAAATATATGGAATTTCTTCACACTTGAAGAACTCACACAAAAAGCTAAGAAAACAACGTTAATCCATCACGTTAGGCAAAGGGGAGGAGTCTTCCGTCGGTTGGTGTTGAAGTGTTGAACTTGAACGTGGTTTGGAGAGGTTGGACAGCAGGTTGTGCATTGTAAAAACGTCAAAAAGGTATGGGTTTTCGTACTCTTGGTCCCTTTCCCAAGAGACCCTTAGGACTCAGACGAATCTATTCCGAAAACTAGGGTTGTTTCCCGTTTCATGTCCCTGTCACTAGCTCCTATTGATGGTTGTAGGTTGGTATGTCTGCTGGTAGATATTAGGCATGTAATGTGTTTTTTGTTGTGATGAATATGTTCATGAATGTGCATTTGGAATCGTACAAATGATAACCTATGCTTTTTGAAATATGTGTTCATGTGTGTGCAATGTGTAGTCGTGACTTTGAACAGGGATTGAAGTATGAAACTGACTTGTTTTATGGTTGTATTTCACGTGCACAAACTTGTATTAATTGTGATGTTCATATGAACTATAAAGTGGTTGATTTGAGTGAAAAACTATTAGCTAAATGATTCACGAAATGCGCTAAGAATTAACACTAAATGTTGATGAAAAGAAGCTGAAAAATGTATCTCAAATTTCCAGCACATTGTTGGTTAATTTCAGCGAAGTAAAGTTCTTTAATAAGCTATGAAAAATGAAGAAAAATAAGTGAGGTAACTGAGGATCGAACTCGTGACCTCACCATGTTAAAAATCAGTGAAATAAGGTGAGAAAAAGGAAATGTGGAGAGTGGGGATTGAACCCCCAACCTCTTGAATGGATGAGAGAGCTAGGAGAAAAATAAAGGAGAAAATTAAATGTGGAGAGTGAGGATTGAACCCCCAACCTCTTGAATGTATGAGAAAGTTAGGAGTAAAATAAAGGAGAAAAATAAATGAGGAGAGTGGGGATTGAACCCCCAACCTCTTGAATGGATGAGAGAGTTAGGAGAAAAATAAAGGAGAAAATAAATGTGGAGAGTGGGGATTGAACCCACAACCTCTTGGATAGGTGAGAAAGTTAAGAGATAAATTAAAATACAAAAAATGAGCTTGTGGGGGATTGAACCCACAACCTCCTTGACATAAACGGAAAAGGAGAGGAGAAAAAGAAAGGAAATGTTATGGGGTTGATGGGAATCGAACTAGGGTCTCCCAAATCTGAAAAATACAATTATCAAGTTTAAAATAAGATTAAGTGTTGTCCAAGGGATTTGAAATAGGGTTCCCTTGCCCAAATTCCGTATTGATACATAAGTCATACGTGAATTAAATGTTCAAGAATAATGCCACCTACTTAGATCGAAATCGAGATCTTGGCATACATACAAGATGCATAAGTCTTGTATCACATAATCTTAGGAAGATATGAATCACTTAGACGATATATGAATGAAGCCTCATGGCTTGTATGTATGGACACATAAGTCTAACATACATTTAAAAGTAAGTGATCCTAAGATGTATGTAATGAAATGACGAAATGAACAATGAAATGATGAAATGAAAATTGAAATGATGAAACCCTAGAAGGGTTAAGTAAAAGTGTGAAACACACTAAATGTCCAAGTGCATTGGCATATGATGGGATGAACAATGAAATGATGAAATGAACAATGAAATAATGAAACCCTAGAAGGGTGAAGTAAGGGTGTAAAGCACACCAAAAGACCAAGTGCATTGGCATAAGACGAAATGAACATTCACGTAATAAGAGGTGAATAACTATGAAAAGCAAAGGTGCTAATAATGATGAACGTGGTGACAACATGATATGAGGCTAATGTAAATGATGAGAGCAATCTCAAATGAGCCTAAGTAAATGTTACCAATACGTACTCACCTATGAGAGTGTAAGATAATGAAGAGACCAGTCTCTATGAACACTCTAATGAAAGTATTGAGCTTAACACACTTAATAGTAATGATGAGATGAGAAATCATCTAATGAGCTATGATGTCCTCATACTAGAAGCCAGCTTCCATAACGTATGAGATGAATGTAATGGAACTTTATACTGAGCACCGATAGACTAGCTATGAGCAGTGATGCCTTCTTTCGGGAAGGGCGGAGGTTCACATAACTCTCATGAGATGAGACTGTCCGGCATGCCGGGTATGGGTCTCCTTGTATCTCCTAGTCTTCGAACCTATACTGCCAATATAGGGATCTGGCGGGGTTTGATTCCCATGTACGCTAGCATGTTTTGGGTCACTTTGGCCGGTGATTCCACCTCTTTTTGGTGTAGTGGAGACACTGGATTTCATGATGCTCACATGATCTATGTCGGTTAAAGTTAAAGTTCCCAATGAATGAATGAGGTCAACCTCAAATGATGCACATAATGAAATGAATGATACCAAAGGTGTTAGGATAGGATAATCAAAAGGTGAGTTAGATTCAAGTAATGACATTAGGTCATTCTTGGTCATTGCACAACGAACCTAATGAAAGTCTTAAACTACATCCTAGGTATAACTGCTATTTACACTAGTCTATGAATGAAATGAAATGGAGTACGTATCAATGAACGAAGTAGACTCTGTGTTTGCTAATGAAGACTCCCTAGTTGAGGTCCCATCTGTTGAGCCCTCATTTCTGGGAGGTCTTAATGTTAAGTCCATGATTACAAGGTCTCATGGCATATGAATGAATGACAATAAAGAAGTTATGTGCTACATGAAAAAGGTGTTGTATGCTATATGATGTGTGCTATGTGTAAATGTTATGTGCTGTGTGTAAATGTGAAAAGTTTGATGATGTATGTTATTCTCATGGCATAACTTTCCTATTCCAAATATGGAAAGCCCACTGACTTTCCTAATCCAAATTTCGAAAGCTCATTGACTTTTCTAATCCAAATTTGGAAACTTTCCTAATCTCAATTTGGCAAGTCCACTGACTTGACTTACAAAAATCATGTTGTTAGGAAAGAGCTATTCTTTCTCATGCATGTCCTTGGTGTGTGCTTGCATATACCCATACTTAGTACAAGTGTGTACTAACCCTATACAAACTCTACTATTTTAGGTGCAGGCACAGGTGGACGATAGAGCTACAGGATCATCGCTGCAGTTATCCAAACGTACAGCATTCATACGGTTTTGGTAGGTCCTCATGCTTTCGAGGATGCTACTGTTTTATATTCTAGCTTAGTTTTAGAGTTGAGCAAGTGGAGCATGTTCCACTAGCGTTTCTTTCCTATTTTATTCAGACTATGTATTGGTGCCATTTTGGCAATTATACGCTTTATAAGAATTGAACTATTTGTTTCAATTGCTTATCTCTTAATGTTAGATGGTTGATGGTGAACAATTACGTATTAATGAGAATGCTTTTATAAGTATGATAAAAGTTTCAAATTTTTCCGCTAAAATTAACCTAGATGAAGTAAGAATGACGTAAGTAGGCTTGTCTGCGACCTCTGAGAGGTCAACGACGCCGGTCCCATCTGGGGTCTAGATTCCGATCGTGACAACAACTTAAACCCTAACCCTAACCTTAACATTAACCCTAACCTTAACCCTACCATAAACCCTAAATCCCAAGCAGAAATACCAAAACCCAAACATTAAACACTAAACAATTGATATTAAACCTCAAATTCTAAACCCTAAACCCAAAAAACTAAAATAAATCAAAACCCTAACCCTAACCTTAACTCTAAACATAACCCTAAACCATAAATCCAAAACCCTAAGCCTTAAATACCATAATCCAAACATTAAATACTAACCATAGATTTTAAACCTCTAATGCTAAACCCTGAATCATAAAACCTAAAAAAAACTACACCTTAACCTTAATTCTAACCCTAACCCTAAAACATTAAAAACCTAAACCCTAAGTCTAACCCTAACCCGAATCTAAACCCTAACCCAAACCCTAACCTTAACCCTAACCCTAAACCATAATTCTGAAACCCTAAGCCTTAAACACCAAATCCAAACATTAAATACCAAACCATAGATTTTAAACCTCCATCGCTAAACCCTGAACCATAAAATATAAAAGAAAACCTACACCCTAACTCTAATTCAAACCCTAAACCCTAAACCCTAAGTCCAAAAAAATGTAACCCTACCATAAACCATAAACCCCAAGCCCAAAATACCAAAACCCAAACAATAAACACTAACCCGTTGATATTAAGCCTTAAATTGTAAACCCTAAACCCCAAAACCTAAGAAAACACAAAAAACTAACCTTAAACCTAGCCCTAACCATAAACCATAAACCCGAAACCCTAATCCCAAAATACAAAAACCCAAACATTAAATACTAAACCATATATCTTATACCTCAAATGCTAAACTTTAAACCATAAAACCTAAAAAAAACTACATCCTAACCCTACCCCTAACCTTAAACCCTAACTCCAAAAAAAAACTAAGTCAAAAATATGAAAACCCAAACATTAAACACTAAACCATAGATTTTAAACCTCAAATCCTAAACCACAAACCCTAAAACCTAAAAAAAACTAAAACCTAACCCTAACCCTAACCCTAACCCTAACCTTAACCCTAACCCTAACCATAAACCATTAACCCGAAACCCCAAGCCCAAAATACAAAAAACCCAAACATTAAACACTAAACCATAGATTTTAAACCAAAAATCCTAAACCCTAAAACCGAAAACTATATAATAAAAAAAAAACTAAACCCTATCCCTAACACGAACCCTAACCCTAAACCCTAAACCCTAAACTTAAAGCCCAAAATACCAAAACCCTAACATTAAACACCAAACCATAGATATTACTACTCAAATCCTTAACCAAAAACCCTAAAACCTAATAATCAACCTAAACCCTAACCCTAACCCTAACTTAACCCTAACCCTAACCCTTCCAAAAACCTAAACCCCAAGTCCAAAATACCAAAACCCAAACATTAAAAACTAAACCATTGATATTAAACCTTAAATCCTAAACTACAAACCCTAAAACCTAAAAATGACTTAAACCTTAACCCCTACCCTAACCCTAACCAAACCCTAAACTTAACCCAAAACCTTTAGCCCGAACCCCAAGCCCAAAATACCAAAACTCAAACATTAAACACTAAACCATAGATTTTAAACCAAAAATCCTAAAGCCCAAAACCTAAAACCTAAAAAAAAAACTAAACCCTAACCCTAACCATATCCCTAACACGTACCCTAACCTTATCCTTATCCTTTACCCTAACTCTAAACCCTAAACCCTAAACCCAAATCCCAAATCCCAAAATACCAAAACCTTTACTTTGAACCCTAAACCATAGATATTACAACTCAAATCCTTAATTCCAAACCCTAAAACCTGAAAAACAACCTAAACCCTAACATTAACCCTAACCCTAACCCTACCATAAATCCTAAATCCCAAGTAGAAATTACCAAAACCCAAACATTAAACACTAAACGAGTGATATTAAACCTCAAATCCTAAACCCTAAACCCAAAAACCTAAAAAAAACTCTAAACCATAACTCTAACATTTACCCTAACCCTAACCCTAAACCATAAATTTGAAACCCTAATCCTTAAATACCATCGCTTTTTCATTTCCCAATTTTTTTCTCTCTAACTTATCTCTCTAAGGAAAAGCCCTCTCTAGGACGCCTAACGGCTAATTCCCAAACGGCTACTCCAGCTTGCAAGATGGCACGTGAGCCACCGATAAACGACCTTCGACCACCGGAGCAACCTCCATCAACGCTCAAGCTGCATATGATCGAAACCCAACCACTATCACCCTCAAATTCAAACACTTCTTCTGCGAAATCGAGCAACAATGAAGCGGTCAACTCTGCGATTTCAAAGAGGGAATTGGACTGGACTCAAAAGTTTATTTCCCCAGGCAAGCAGGATGAATCAAGGAATTATGATTACAGGGAACGATGTTTATAGGCGAGGGCTACAACATCCTAAAAAATTAGCCAATTCCATCTTGTCGATTAAGAGATCGGAGGAAGGCTTTCTGGAGAAAATGCACGCAGAAGCGTCTGAGCGCCACCTTCCAATTCGAGCAATTTCCCAGCAATTGAACGACCATTTGACATTGGGGTTTACTCACCCAATAATGAGGTACACCTCATAGCAATTTCAAGTACTTTAGTCAGGCTAGTCGCCGGCGCCACAAACTTTGGTGACCAAGCTCGTGAAAAAAGGTACATGGATACTGTTGTTGGTAAAGGAATGGAAGGGGGAGATGAAGAGATTCATCTCACTAACATATCGGCTAGCCTTACACAATAGAAAAAGAAAAATAACAATCGAACAGGAATGTAGCATAACCAAAATGCCAAAATGGATGAACTCAGTCCTAACAGCGAGAAGAGTTCTTAGGGGTCCTATGTTCTGCATCATTCTAACTCTAATGGTTAAAAACAAAGCAACCACCAGAACAAGGAACAAACTATGGAAGTGCAATCAAGGGATGAGGCTTTCCAAAATGAACAGGCCCTAAACAACCAGGGTACCCAACACAGGTTTAAGGAAGTTATTGCAGAAGTCGTTGAGGTGGAAAGAAGATCCTAATTCTCATTTGGTGTCAAACTGTTTCCCACAGCCACAACTAGCAAAGGACAGCAACACCAAGGTAAGACAATTAACTCTACTAATATTCTTAACGAGGATCACACGTAGAGGAATACCACAACAGTCAACACAACACAAGCCAAGGATAACATGTGGGAAATTCTACACCACGTAAGTCTCTCAACTATACCAATAATCAATTAGATAACTCTATGCATTATGATAAAACTAAAAAAACTGACACAAAGGAGCAGGAAGTTGTTAATGTAAAAGACCAGGTGTTGGGAGAAAAATCTAACACAGGTTATACTAAAAATCAAGGAAATGGGAATGCCAGGGTAAATCAGGCTCAAGTGAATGCAGGAAGGGGTAATTCTGATCTCAATAGCTATCATCAAGCCTTTCCCAAAATCTCCAATAATTTCAAAAAACAATCCACCCCGGTCCAAAGAAATCAGCAGCAAAACCAACCCCAACAGTCTACTAGTAATGCTCAGCATAGTGCAAACCACAGTAACAAGCAGGAACAAAATGTTACCCCAGCTCCGTATACAGTCGTCCAAACATTGGCAGCCAGATTGAGACGAATTCATGGAACTCAAGAAATTTTGATAAAGCTGGTTTCCCCAATACACACCACCAAACAGGGGCACCCGGCTGTGATCTTTGACATGAATGATTATATGAATGTTTTGATAGTCGACAGCAAGTATACACTAGTAGGAAAATTCAATATTATTATGCCAAAAGTGGAACTTATAAGAAAAGGCTTCATCATGCAAACACAATTGAGTGGAGGGGTCAACATAGCTCATTACAACTCTAAGCATGTATTTATAGACTTGCAAAATGAACTTAATTATAACATTGTATAGACGCAACAAAAAATGTCTATAGAGGGTAAGCTAATGAGGATACAAAAGTGGACTCCTCACTTTCGACCGGAGGAAGAAACACCCATTGTTCTTGTTTGGATACTACTGCCAAGGCTACCATGGCACTGTTTTAAGAAGCCATTCCTTACTCCTCTACTATAATCTGTGGGTAAAGTCCTATATCTCGACACGGTTTCCTCAAAAGATCTCGAGCAGGTATGGCCAAAGTGAAAATGCAGATAGATCTAACCAAGACAAATATGAATGGATTGGCTTACATAATGATGACTTCACCATTGGAAGATGGCAACATGTTGAATATGGGTACATACCTCCCTACTGTGATTACCGCAAACATCAGGGCCATGAAAATAGATGAATGCAACTTCAAAGTCCATGATGAAGAAAACAGGAAGAGGAAAGAGGCAGAAACAGGTAAAAAAGAAAAAAGTCTAGAAGAGCAACAACAAAGAGGAAAAGAAACCAAACAGGACAATATGGGGGAAACAGAAGACAGAAAACAGCAAAATCACAAAGGAAGAAATAGACCAAGTCAACTGGAGCAGCAAAAAGAAGAGGAATGGCAAGTCCAAAGGAAGAAGAACAATAAGCAACAGGAGGACAAAAATAAAAAAACTACATGGAGGCCTACATCACCACAAAATAAAATGACACAGGACATCAACCAAGCAGGAAGCAGCAAACAAGTACAACTAATATTGTACACCAAAATAATTTTTCTAACTTGAACAGGCAGGAACAAGGACAGGATCAAGGAAATGAGGATAATGAAAGAACTACCAATATGAAGGAAGCAGCAACACAAGAATCACCAAGGCAGACAAAGGAACAAAGTCAACAAGCAAACAATTCAAACATGACTGCAGGTATCATAGCTATACAACCTAAATCTAATAGAAATAATAGCAATGATGCACACTGTGTTGATGAAGTTGAAGGAGGGATGGATGGGGGGAAGTCAGGAGAACCTCACTAACTTGCAGGAAAGGGTATCCAAAGGGGGGAATTGGCCTTATGTTCTACATGAGGGTATACACTCTGACCATAGTCCTAACCTTAGAGCCTCTGCAACCAGTGACATAAATCAGCAAAATCACAAAATGCAACAAAAACAAGCAGACGTGAATTCTCAGAAAAAAACAAAAAAAGGCAAAGGAAAAAAATAGACAGAGGGAGGAAAAGAAGATGTTCAAAACAAAGAATCTATGACCAAGGATATGAGGACAAGTGGGAACACTAGCAACCAATACAACACACCTAAGAGCAAGAACAAACCTAGTAAGAAAAAACGAGAAGAAGCAAAATAGAGACAAAATGCCCAAAATGAGACAGAGCAGCAGGGTGAACAGAATGGAAAGGGGGAGACTTGCAAAAAGTTTATTATGGTGGATGATCAACAAGATATAGATATTGTTCCTCTACAGATACAATATATGACAACACCACCTTCTATACCTCCGGATAAGAAATTCATTATCTGCCAAGTCAATCAAATGCCCACTATTGAAGAATATGAGGTTGACAATTCTGAAGACGAAATTGATAGGGATAATCAATCTTTACATTACTTTTATGATGATGATGAGATTTGTGAGTCCTTAATTAAAGCTTCAGCCCTCATGACAATCAAAATCTGGAAGATGAAATCAAGTAGAGGGCTCAAACAAGGGGACCCTCTATCCCCAGTCCGATTTATTTTAGGTGCAGAGGTTCTTTCAAGCCCTTGACAATCTCCATTCCCAGTTGGATTGTCATGGTTTCTTGAGGGAATAGAGGGGGGCCCAAGTGAACCACATTAGCTTTGCAGACGATATTATTCTCTTCACTTCAGGAAGACACAAGACTTTAAAACTCTTTATGCAAACTCTGAAGTCGTATGACGATGTCTCAGGCCAAATGGTGAACAAAGACAAAAGTCATTTATGATTCATTCTAATGCATTCAACAGCACTAGAAACAGAATCAGAAGAGTGACTGGATTCAAACAGAAAGAGGGTCCTATTACTTATCTGGGATGCCCTTTATTTGTTGGGAGGCACAGAATCATTTATTTCTCCGATATTATCAGCAAAGTGGGTAGAGCTATCTTGATCAATCATGTCTTACAATCCCTCCCTACTCACTTACTATCTGTTGTCACCCCTCCTAGCGTTGTCCTTAAACAGATCCAAAGCCTCATGGCTGACTTCTTTTGGGGTTGGAGAGACAACAAGAAAAAATATCATTGGTCCTCTAGAAAGAATCTAAGTTTCCCTATTGAAGAAGGAGGCATTGGATTCATAAATCTACAAGATGTATGCAAGGCCTTCCAGTATAAGCAATGGTGGGTTTTCAGAGCCAAACAAACTTTGTGGGAAGATTTCTTGAAGGCTTAATACTGCAAGAGGTCCAACCCTATTAGTACAAAATGGGATAATAGAGACTCACTTAAATGGAAACAACTTATGCAGAACAAACACAAAGTGGAAGAAAACATCCAATGGAAGATCAACTCAGGAACATGCTCTTTCTTGTGGGACAACTGGCTGGGCAGTGGCGCCCAGGCTAGACTGTCAAACGAAAGTAACAGGTTCAACAATGAAGTTGTTTCAGCTTTCTGGATTAATGGCCAATGGAACTGGAATAAGCTGATGCAACAGGCCCCCCAATGCCAGTTAGCCAACATCTAGCTACTGATATTCACATCCAACATGCACAAATGGAAAATTCACTTGCTCATATGCCTGCAACTCCATCAGAGAAAAGAGAAGCACTACTATCTTTAACTCATTCATTTTGCACAATCGTATCCCTTTTAAAGCTTCTTTTCTTTTCTGGAGAGTTTTAAGAGGTAAAATTCCAACTAACGAAAGACTAACAGGCTTTGGCATTGAGCCAGCCAATTGTTTTTGTTGTAATAGGTCAGGCTTGGACAGTATTCAGCACACCTTCAATAATGGACACTTTGCGATACACATATGGAGATGTTTTGCAGCAACGGCGGGCATATATACATACCACACATCTCTTACTCACCTTCTAATGCAATGGTGGACATCGAGACATAAACATGCAGCACACAGGCTGCTTCTTCAAGCTACACCAATTCTGATCTGCTGGAATCTAAGGAAGAACAGGTGCGCCAGTAAACATGTGGGGAAACAATCCAACAGCAGCAGAGTAAAGTATGCTATTTACAAAGACACCTACATGCTCATGCAAACAACTTTCCCACACATCAACTGGCCTTCAAACTAGAGGGATTTAATTCAAATGGGAGAGAATTGCATTCATGAAACCAAGGTTCTGGTAGTGAGCTAGAAAAAAACACCGGAAAAATAGGTGAAACTCAACACTGATGGCAGTGCATTGAGTAACCTTGGCAGAATAGGAGCAGGGGGGCATTATATGAAATAGGGAAGGAGAACTGGTTGTAGCATTTGCAACACCACTGGGGAAAGGAACTAACAACCAAGCGGAATTGGAAGGAGCTATATTTGGCATGACATAGGCACATGAACTGGAACACAGAAACATACTACTAGAACTTCACTCACAGTTAGTACAAGATTGGATCATGTCCAAAAACAAGCCACCATGGAACATACATACAAAGGTACAAAAGCTACAGACACTCATATGCCAGACACAGGAATTCAGATGCAGACACACATACAGAGAGGCCAACTTCGTAGCTTATACTCTAGCAAAACATAGTCACACACTCACCTGTCCTCAAATATACTTTAACAGCCAACACATGCCAAATTAAGCGAGAGCATACCTAAATATGGATCTATAGGAAATAGTAAATTTCAGAAGAAAGAAGCTTAAGAGAATTGAAGAACCTGCTTGAGTGAATGTGCATCCTTTTCAACTTAGCTATATTAAAAAATATAGCTCATTTGAATAGGTTTAGTCTTTTATTTTATTTTAATTGTAAAAGGAGAGTCTCCCTTGTTTATGTTTCCTAGATTCTTTGTATTGAGAGGAGTCTTCTCTTCTAGATGGTTAGTATTTTTGGTTTCTCCTTTTTTGTAAGGGGATGATTTGATTTCCTTTTTCAGAAGTTGACTCTGAACCACCTTACTCTTGGAGGTTAGGTCTATGTCCCCCTCCTTGTACTTTTGTTTTTATTTATGATCAGACAAGCGGGTGTTACTCAGCCCCTACCCCTACAAGGGTAATTAAACTTAAAAAAAGCCTTAAATACGAAAACCCAAACATTAAATACCAAACCTTAGATTTTAAACCTCAAATTCTAAACCCTGAACCATAGAACGTAAAAAAAACCTACACCCTAACCCTAATTCTAATCCTAACCTTAACCCTAAACCCTAAACTCTAAACCCTAAGTCCAAAAAAAAACTAAGAACAAAATACGAAAACCAAAAATTAAACACTAAATGATAGATTTTAAACCTCAAATCCTAAACCACAAACCCTAAAACCTAAAAAACTTAAACCCTAATGCTAACCCGAACCCAAACCCTAACCCTATCCTTAACCTAACCGTAACACTAAACAATAAATCCAAAACCTTAAGCCTTAAATACCAAAACACAAATATTAAATACCAAACCATAGATTTTAAAACTCAAATGATAAACCCTCAACCATAAAACCTAAAAAAAAAAGCACACCCTTACCCTAATTCTAACCCTAACACTAACCATAACCCTAAACCGTAAACCCAAAAACCTAATTCCAAAAAAAAGTCCAAAAAGACCCTAACCCTACCATAAACCCTAAACCCCAAGGCAAAAATACCAATATTCAATCATTAAACACTAAACCATTGATATTAAGCCTCCAATTCTAAACCCTAAACCCTAAACCTAAAGCCTAAAATACCAAAACCTTAACATTAAACACTAAACTACAGACATTACATATCAAATCCTTAACCCCAAATCCTAAAACCTAATAAACAACCTAAACCCTAACTGTAACCCTAATATTAACCCTAACCCTAACCCTGCCATAAACCCTAAACCCAAATCCCAAAATACCAAAACCCAAACATTAAACACTAAAAAATTGATATTAAACCTCAAATCCTAAACCCTAAAACCAAAAACCTAAAAAACAAAAACCCTAACCCTAACCCTAACTCTAACCTTAACCATAACCATAACCCCAAACCATAAACCCAAAACCCTAAGCCAAAAATACAAAAACCCAAACATTAAATACTAAATCATAGATTTTAAATCTCATATGGTAAACCATAAACCATAAAACCTAAATAAAAACCAACACCATAACCCTAACCTTATCTCTAACCCTAAATCGTAAACCCTAATCTCTAAGTCCAAAAAAAAGAAGTCCAAAAAAAACCTAAGCCCAAAGCCTAACTCTAACCAAAGCCCTAACCCTAACCTTTACTCTAAGCCTTATAACCCTGGACCATTAACCCAAAACCGCAAGCCCAAAATACCAAAAGCCAAACACTAAACCCTAAAACCTAACCCTAACCCTATCCCTAACACAAACCCTTACCCTAACCCTATCCTTAACCCTAACCCTAAACCCTATACCCTAAACCATAAACCATAAACCCAAAGCCCAAAATACAAAAACCCTAACATTAAACACTAAACCATAGATATTACAACTTAAATTCTTAACCCCAAACCCATAAACCTAAAAAATAACCTAAACCCTAAACCTAACCCTTCTATTAACAATAACTGTAACCCTATCATAAACCCTAAACCCCAAGCCCAATATACTAAAATCCAAACATTAAACAATAAACCCTTTATATAAACCTTAAATCATAAACCCTAAACCTAAAAAAACCAACACCCTAACACTAACCCTAACCTTAGCCCTAACACTAACCTTAAACCATAAAACCAAAACCGTAAGCCCAAAATATCAAAAACCTAACATTAAATACTAAACCATAGATTTAAAACTTAAATCCTAAAACCTGAACCATAAAATCTAAAAAAAGACCTACACCCTAACCCTAACCCTAACCTTAAACCCTAAGTCCAAAAAAAAATTAAGTCAAAAATACAAAAACCGAAACATTAAACACTAGATCATAGATTTTAAACCTCAAGTCCTAAACCACTACCCCTAAAATCTAAAAAAACTAAACCCTAACCTTAACCCTAACCCTAACCCTAACGCTAACACTAAACCATTAACCAAAAACCCCAAGCCCAAAATTTCAAAACCAAAACATTAAACACTAAACCATAGATTTTAAACCAAAAATTCTAAAACCTCGATACCTAAAACAAAAAAAAACTAAACCCTAACCTTATCCCTAAAATGAACCCTAAATACAAACATTAAACACTAAACCCTACACCCAAAGCCCAAATTACAAAAACCCTATCATTAAACACTAAACCATAGATATTACAACTCAAATTCTTAAACCCAAAACTTAAAACCTAAAAAACAACCTAAACCCTAACCCTAACCTTAACATTAACCCTAACCCTAACCCTACCATAAACCCTAAACCCAAAGCCCAAAGTACCAAAACCAAAGCACTAAACACTAAACCATAGATATTAAACCTCAAACCCTAAAAACCCTAAACCCAAAAACCTAAAATAACCAAACCCCTAATCCTAACTGTAACCCTAACCTAAACCCTAACCCTAACCCTAAACCATAAACCCAAAACCCTAAGCCCAAAATACCAAAACCAAAAATTAAATACTAATCCATTGATTTTAAACCTCAAATGCTAAAGCCTGAACCATAAAACCTAAAGAAAAAATACACCCTAACCCTAATCCTAACCTTAACCCTAACCCTAACCCTAACCCTAACCTTAACCCTAACCCTAACACTAACGTTAACCTAAAACAACAAGCCCAAAATAGTAAAAGCCAAACATTAAACACTAAACCATAGATATTAAACCAAAAATCCAAAACCCCAAAACCTAAAACCTAAAAAATAACCTAAACCCTAACTCTAACCCTATCCCTAACCCTAACCCAAACCCTAATCCTATCCTTAACCCTAACCCTAAACCCAAAGCCCAAAATACCAAAACCCTTACATCAAACACTAAACCATAGATATTACAACTCAAATCCTTAACCACAAACCCTAAAACCTAATAAACAACCTAAACCCTAACCCTAACCCTAATATTAACCCTAACCCTAACCCTAACCCTAACATTAACCCTAACCCTAACCCTGCCGTAAACCCTAAACCCCAAGCCCAAAACACCAAAACCCAAACATTAAACACTAAACAATTGATATTAAACCTCAAATCCTTAACATGGAAACCTAAAACCAAAAAAACAACCTAAACCCTTACTCTAACCCTAACATTAACCCTAACCCTAACCCTACCATAAACCCTAAACCCTAATCGCAAAATATAAAAACCCAAACATTAAACAATAAACCATTGATTTTAAACCTCAAATCCTAAAACTTAAACAATAAAAACTAAAAAAAAAATTAACCCAAACCCTAACCCTAACCTAAACCCTAACCCTAACACTAAATCATTAACCCGAAACCACAAGCCCAAATTACCAAAACCCAAACATTAAACACTAAACCATAGATTTTAAACAAAAAATCCTAAACTCCAAAACTTAAAACCTAATAAACAACCTAAACCCTAACTCTAACCCTATCCCTAACCCTAACCCTAACCCTAACCCTATACTTAACCCTAACCCTAAACCCTAAACCCTAAACCCAAAGCCCAAAATACAAAAACCCTAACATCAAACAATAAACCATAAATATTAAAACTCAAATCCTTAAACCCAAATCCTAAAACCTAATAAACAACCTAAACCCTAACCCTAACCCTAACATTAACCCTAACACTAACCCTAACCCTGTCATAAACCCTAAAACCCAAGCACAAAATACCAAAACCCAAACATTTACAACTAAACAATTGATATTAAACCTCAAATCCTAAACCCTAAAGCCAAAAACCTAAAAAAAACTAAAACTCTAACCATAAAGCTAACCCTAACCTTAACCCTAACCCTAACCCAAAACCATAAACCCAAAACCCTAAGCCAAAAATACCAAAACCCAAACATTAAATACTAAACCATAGATTTTAAACCTCAAATGCTAAACCCTGAACCATAAAACCTAAAAAAAACCTACACCCTAACTCTAAACCTAAACATTTATCACGACTCGAGAGTACCCCTTAGAAGTTAGGGCATTCCCGAATCGAAACACGGCATCATCAACCTCTCAAAGGTCTAAGACAAGCCCTTCCGTACCATTCATTGCATACATGTATGAAAAGTAGTGCGAAATTAAAACTTTTCACACAAAATAATAATACTTCAAAATATCTCTTTTATAGAAAATATAATGAAAGGCTTAGTCTCAAAGTCACCATCTTAGACATACGAATATATTGGGACCCGGTCCATACTTCATCATAAAGAAAAAATAGCTAAGTCTATTACAATACTTCAATAAGGAAATCTAAACATCAAGATGTCCTCGAATCTAGTGAGGACACACCAACTCTTTACTTGAATGAACACTAATCCAATCTTCAACTTTGAGACTCCTCTCAAACGCCACCTACAACTTTAGAGATAAACAAAATGTGTGGAATTAGTACAAACACTTGCTAAGTAAGGCATAATGCATAAAATCATAATAAATGGACATTTGTATAAAACATTCTCTTTTTTATTAAAATATCATAGTATAAGCATAAGAACAACATGTAAAACCTTAGAAACATGTAAGATATCATATAAGCATTTAATCAAATATTGAAGAATTTTACAGTGAACTATGTCACCTTAGAGTAATCTCTTTTAGCTTGCATCCTTCTCACCAAGGGTTATCCTAAGACTCACTTAAGTGAGACGAAGAGAGACCGCCCATACACCCTCTCTAAGCACACCTAATTGATTCTTAAGACTACCTAATATAAGATCATTTTCACTTTATTTGCTAAAATCCCTACCTAGAATCACTCCAAGACTCACCTAAGTAAGACATGAAGAGACCGCCCATACACCCTCTTCGAGCCTACCTAAGCAATCCTCAAAGCTACTCTAGATAAGTACTTTTTCATTAACATTCCTTTACTAAAGTCATTATGTTCATTAAGTCATTTAGAAGACATATCATTCATTATAGACTTCACATAATGGTCTTGGAAAGACCTAGGGACTCACATACTAACATCTTCAAAGTCTAGTTTTGCAATGTCTAGATAGCGTCCCATTCCACTACCTAAACTTCCTAGTACTTATCCAACACCAGCATATACCCCACATAATGAGAATTCGGAGTGATAAACCTACTTCGATCGAGGGTGTGCTACTTTCCAAGGGTAGAACTAGGACACATCCCATGTGGGCACATGGTTAAGGAATATCAAGGTCTTTTATGCACTCTAGTCTAATTCTCAAGTAGAGATACATTGTACTCTAGTCTCTATCTTAAGTAGAGCTACAAGCCATAACATATTCACTCAGTGCTACCCTTTGTTCTCATAGAGTAAGTTCAATAAAAAGGAGCATATGAAAAGGTACCATCTCTTAGTCATTACCTATTCATAATGCACCTACCAAAGATGGGTCCATTAGGGCTGACATTCAATGTTCTATAAGGATAGCTCATTCTTAACCTTCTCTCTATATAGAAGGTTCCACATATTAGTCATGCTTAGAAGGGCACCATCTTAGGTCTACCGATCTTAGAGTTTCATTCAACATTCATCCATACACATACAACACAAAGGTGCCTAAGCCTACTAAGTCAAGATATTCATATTCATCATATACATGTATCAAGTAAGGGACACAAGTCTACCAAAGCAAGACACAACATACTTTACTTTATTACATATAGCATATCATTATTTGAAGCACTTAGGAATGAACCTTATCATCTTTATGTCATCCTATACATTACCATAACATCATCAATATAACCATTGTAGACTCATATGGTTAAGTAGGAACAATCATGCATCAGTTCTAAGACTACACACATGAACATATAGTAATAGTCTAACATGATCACCTAACATCATCAAAACTTCACATTACTAGCATGTAGATATATATGGTCATACTTCACATAATCAACGTCAATATCATCGTAATACTTCAAGTAGTTGCCGACAAGACCATGATCATCAATATACTTAAATTAACGCCGACGAGGCCACATCAATTGAAAGTAAAGCACATAACACTGCCACCATAGGTGGAACATACCAATAAAAACATAATTGAATTCTAATTAATATAAAATAAAGAGAATAAGGGCAGCATACTGATACGCTCAAACTTACTTCTCAAATAAGAAGTAAAGCGGTCGTATCGAGTAAAGAACCCAACTAATGAGGTTGGGATCGATCCCACAAGGAAAATAGTTTAGACTTAACTTTATTTTATTATTACTATTATTTAGCCAACTGTTTTCCAATAAACCAAAAGACAAAAAGGGGGGTTTTATTTCTAAATTAATGAAAATAATTAACTAAATAAGAATGAACAACTAACAATTTTAACTTTCAGAGTTTAATCAGATTATAAAAGTAACTAGGGTTTTAGTGTTCCCCACAGGTTCCTAACTTGGTAAATCTAACTATAACAGCTCTATCCTGATATCTTGCACGTAAAGTGATAAGTTATGTATCTCTAAATCCTTGGTCCGGCATCTAGAGAATTTCACTCCGCACCTTGGTCCGGCTACGTGTGTTGCTATACTAACCCTTATCTTTACCTCATATTAAACATCGTATTCGGTATTTGACTAAGCTATTAACTCGTACCAACCAATACTAGTCTATTAGATAGTCTACACTAAATCTATGTTGATAATTCTTTTCCTATTATCTACCTCCTTGGTCCGGCAAGTAGCATTAAGGCGAGTTCTAACGTTGGCCACCGTTAAAAAGAATTCTAAACGAAAGAATTATCAATACATGCAAGACACCACTCTAGAAATTGTTATTGAAGTTAGATTTCTACCTTGTTATTCACCCATGGTTCCCACAACCCTAGCTATGAGGTTTAGTTACCCATGTTCGTAATTACACAATTCATATCGTTAATGGAAAAGTTCATGCACTTACTTTTATGAAAACGAATAATTTCCCAGAATTCAACTTGATTAATCACCGAAATCCACAACAATCAATTCCCGGAAAATATCTTAATTTCCAAAATCAAGAGTTTACTAATATAATCGAAGAACTATAAACTAAAAATTATCCAGAAAGTCTAACCTCAAAAACGAGGTTTTTCCAACTATTTATAAGAAAAATAAAAACCTAATCAAATAAGGATTCTATTTACTAAAAATCTGTCCAAACGCGTCTGGGTCGACGGACCACGTGACGGACCGTCATGGACACGACGGACCGTCATAGCCTCCGTCGTCCCATACTTCACATCTTCTCATGTTGCTTTCTTCATTCCCCCCGACGGACAGGTATGACGGACCGTCGCGAGCATGACGGCCCGTCGAGGGTCTTCGTTCCAATACACTTGAACTTTGGAATTTTGGGTACTGGGATTACTCTCTGATAATTACGACGAACATGCAGGACGGACCGTCGTATCTGTGACGGTCCGTCACGAACTTCCGTAATCCCACACTTGGTCAGACTTCCCCAAATTTCCTTCAGCAACTTCTTCCTTCACTACGATGCCACCTACGGACCGTCACAGCCGCGACGGACCGTCATAGGCTCCGTAGGTGGTCTCTTCTGCAATTCTTTCTCAAAAACTCCCGCGTTCTTCCTTAGACAGATTTTCTGCAAACAAAGATAAACTTATATCAAAATCAACACAAAAAGGCTCTCGACACACACTAAACTTAAGGAAAAAGTATTAGAAATACCGTGAAACCACGGTACATCAACACCCTCAACTTAAATTCGTTGTTTGTCCTCAAGCGACGCACTATGACTCACTACAAATTCTTTGTACAAAAGTATCCATATTTTAATTTCCGCAATCATTTGGCTATCAACCTCGATTATTCTCATTATGTTCATGCATGGTCTCACTATTAGGCATTGATTTGTGTAGAATCAAACCATAACCCAGATTTACTAAGCAATGATGCCTATCCTCTTCAATTTCTCACCGAGATGCTAATATTTCTGGTATTACAACTCCTGTCCTTACTTCAAATAACATCCTCATTTTTCACACAATGATTTTAGTTTGAGTATAAGGATCACGTTTCGACACTCACTCTCAGAACAAATTCACCACTCATTTATACATATTGCGATAGGCTTGCCCTTATTTTCACTACTTCAAATTCCTCATACGCACTTAGGATCACAATAGGACTTTTTTAGGTTGTAACATAGGCTCAGGGTCAGGTAGGGTGTATTTAGATATACTTTAGTGACTTGTTGCCCTCCTTGACATATCATTCTTATTTCGCCCTATTACTCAATTTTCTTTTCACTTTGCTGTTTTCCCTTTCTTATCCTTATGTGTAAGTGACTTTTCTCTTTTCTTGTGTTTATTTTGCTTTTGGTTATTATTAATTTTTTTTTTTAGTCACTTCTGTTTTATTCTTTCTTTCTCTTCATTCTTTCAACCCCACTTTCCGTGGTTTTCCTTATAGCAGCCACCCTCAACTCATGATTTTGCCATGAGTCAAGGTTCACAATACCCATGGTTGGGTCAGGGCCAAAACAAGGTTGCTTTCTGCATTAGCCACCCTCAACTTATGCTTTTGGCATAAGCTGAGGTGCACATGTCCAAGGAGGGACCAGGGCCAACACATTGCTCCCAGAGAAGATCATTTGGGGTAAAAAAAAAAATCTAGTTTAGGCTCAATTCATTTGGATCAAAAAGGGATTAACTTCATTTGGTTTTCTGTTATTTTTAGGCTCAAGATTGACTATTTCGAACAAGGGCCTATGATCCTTTCCTAAGTGATTGTTTTGACTCACTTTCAGTAGGACTAACCAGGCAAGTTCTAGCTTAGTATTAATGGTGGTCATTCGACTTTACCTCACACTCACATGACATTCCTTGCATTCCCAGAGTATTAGACACCTAGTTCAAATCTTAGATTCAGGATCATGCAGAAGTGTATCCTTGTTTCATGTTTCAAACCACACAATTATCACTTACTATGCCTAGTCAGGCAAATGATTATCGAGATATCATATTTATATTAGCCATCATGCTTCAGATTTATACTGTGTACATAAGATATGACATGCCGGTTCAACAGTAAAAGTAATCAGTCTTTTGGGGAAAAAGAACACAGGCAAGAAAACACCAAAAGAGGATCGTGAACTTGGGCTACTCAGAATTCACCCAAGTGTTCACTTTCCATTTACCCCACCCCCTACAAAAAAAATATGCAATTGTCCCCAATGCATAGAGAAGTTAAACTACGTAAAAGGGTAAGTGAAGCAAACCTGAGGCGCTAAGCGCCGGTGATCAGCAAGCTGGTGGGTCCGGTTCCCCGGAACCTGCTCCCTGCGTAGTCTGGACATCCTCAGTAATGTCCGCAGCATCCACAGCACCATCAGTAGCGCCTCTCACAGAATCTACAATTTTGGAGCTAGACGCCCCGGCAGCTACTTCTACAGCCCTCAACCTACGGGCCTCCTCATCGGCAATCGAGGCTCTCCTCGCAGATTCCATCTCACGGCGCTCCTTCTTCCTTGCCCTAGCCTCATCCTCCTCTCGACCCCTGCGTCTCTTGACATGCTCTTGTGGGGGAGGTGGTAGAACATCAGAAGTGGTAAACAGGGCGGCCATCACGGTGTCATCGGCAGGCTCCGCAGAAGGGGCCTCAGACTCAGGCACCCTCACCTCTAAAATCATATCAAGATCCGCCCGCAGACTCTCAACCGCAGCCTGGAGAGTCGACATGTCCACCGGAGGGGCTGGTCGGGCTAGTACTCGTAATTCAAATGCGTCTAAGCGCTGGTGTACCCCGGCGATCTGCCTCTCTGTGTGCTGTATCATCTTGCGCTCCATGCGCTCCTCTGCCTCAGCAATAGTCTTCTGCATCCACGGCTGAATGTGATGCAGAAGAGTAGCCATCTGTGCCTCAAGTTTCTGAACCCGAGCTAGTGGGACCAGAGTGGCAGAAGGAGCCCAGCGAGAGGAGCTCGGGGCAGTGCTACTACCCGGGATAGAATCGACCGGAGTAGTGTCAGTGTGTGCAGAAGCAGCACGGGAAGCATCATGAGCATGCTCTACGGTGTCGGCCAGGTTCTCACCAAATGGGGCCACCTCTGGACGGGGCCCTCTGCGTAGGGCCAACTCATTGGCCTCATCCCTGATGAGGCCGATGTCAACATTTCCTGGCGGGGTCTTGAGCTGGTCAATGTGCCAAATGGGCACACCTGCTGATCTGCACAAAGAGAAAATCATGCAAGGGAAAGGGTAAGTTGTGGTGACCTTGAAGGCCCTCTCGTGCATGACCGCTTGGAGAAGCCAAGCGAAATCGACCTCGAACCCTGCCATCATAGCAGCCATCAGCACTGCACGATCCCAGGTGACTATGTTATCCGCAGCAGTGGGGGAGAGACAATGGCGGACGATCAACCAGAGAAACTTGGCCGTAAAGGTCAAGTTGGCCTTCCTGATGGCCCCCTTCGGCTCCATCACCCAATCCGCCGCCTCTCCATCAATAGATAGGTGCAGTGCCATCCACCTCTAGGTGGTCTCTCTCAGTGAAGGCTCACGTAAGAACCGGCCCTCTTTAACAATTTGCCACCGGTAATCAAACTCGGCGGTGAGAGGTGTGCTGGTGGAGTCAGAATCCGTGCCGTACAGATATCGGCGGATGGCTGGTAGGGAGATGTCAACCTGGATGCCTCGTACTCGGACGTGCTCAAGTGGGGCCTGTTTGGCGGGGGCAGACCGCCTATTGATCTGCGAGCGAAGAGTAGCCACATAAGAGGCATAGAACTCGCGGACTAGCTCCTCACTATAGCGACCCAAAGAACGAGCCGTCCACTCTAGCCGGTGTCTGGTGAAGAGAGTGTGAATATCTGGCATGGTGGGGAGACTTCCCGTGAGGACCCGCCTCTCCAGTGTAAGAGTCCGTGTCATGACGCCTTTGTCATTGAGAACCTTGGCGTCTAAGTATACCTTGTATTGCCCGTCAACACACCACCGGTTGGGCTGATCGGCAACCGGGGCAGGGACTCCTGTTGGTGAGCCAGGGGTGGAGTCGGTGCTGTCAGCCTCATCATCTGAAGCAGACTGTGTAGCTGTGGCAGGAGCAGAGGCGTCTGCAGACCCAGAGGCTTCCTCTGACCACGAAACTCTTAAGGAGCCAGATGCTCCTTCGTCTTGGGCAGCTGACCCAGAAGGAGTGCCGGTCAGTGTGCGCTCCTCATCAGACTGGGAGGCAGTGACTACGCCGGGCGCCACCTTCTTGGGCGTGACTCGCGGTACACGTGGAGCTCGTGCTGGAGTAGCAGTAGGGGGCACGTATTCTGGATCATGCTCATCATCAGAGCCTATCACCAATCGGGCAGACGGGGCGACAGATTTTGAACGCCCACATGCGTAAACGCGATCTTGTTTAGGTGCCATGATAGGTAGTACCTTGGAAGAGGAGACAATAATGCACAAATGATGGCACTCAAGTTAGAAGGTTAAGAATCACTGCAGCAAATTCCGACCAAGAGGGAAAATTTTGGGATGAACAATGGGAGAAGATGGGGAATTTGGGAAGAGAGTGAAGTTGGAAGGGGAGAAAATGGAGGGAAGATTAAGTGAAAACTGATAATGAAGGGGTGGGGGGGTTTAAATCGTTTTAAACTTTTAAAATTCTGAAGCCGGGTCGGGTCGGGTAGCCGGGTAATGGCGTGACGAAACCCCGATGATGGTTCGTCGCAGTTGTGACGGTCCGTCACATGGTCCGTCGCCTGTGCCCTAGTTTTTCAAAATTACAAGATAGCATACCTGGCACGACGGAGGCATGCGACGGTCCGTCACAGGAGTGACGGTCCATCGATGTATCCGTCAGTGACTGATGTAGAGTAACTTGTCTGCAGTACTTCCTGTAGATGTGCTACCTGAAAATTTACAACCCATAAATAGAAAATGCTACTGTTACTAGAAAGAGAAAAACACAAAAACTATAAACGTGATTAGATGATAACTATTGGGTTGCCTCCCAACCAGCGCCTGATTTACCGTCGCGGCACGACTGAGGACACTTGATTACTCAGACTTCATCAAGATAATATGCCTCAACCACCTCATTCGCCGATTCCGCATGACCAATATAGATTTTGAGACGTTGTCCGTTCACCTTAAACCGCACACCTTCCTTGTTTTCCAACTCAACGGCTCCATGAGGGAATAATTTGGTGACAAGTATGGTCCAGTCCATTTAGACTTTAGCTTGCCCGGAAACAAGCGCAATCTAGAGTTGAATAAAAGCACCGAATCCCCAATCATAAACTCTCGTTTCTCGATTTTTAGGTCATGGTACTTCTTCATCTTCTCTTTGTAGAGGGCTGAGCTTTCATAAGCCTTAAGGCGAAATTCATCGAGTTCATTTAACCCATTTAATCGTTGTTCTGCAGCTTCGTTCCAGTCCATTTTTAGCTTCTTCATAGCCCACATGGCTTTATGCTCTAATTCAACCGGAAGATGACATGCTTTCCCATATACTAGTTGGTATGGGGACATACCTATGGGAGTCTTATATGCTGTCCGGTAAGCCCAAAGAGCATCATCAAGCCTCCTTGACCAATCTGTTCTACTAGCGTTCACTGTTTTCGACAAAATCTGTTTGATTTCCCTATTTGATACTTCAACTTGCCCACTAGTTTGAGGATGGTAAGGAGTGGCCACATTATGGCGAACCCCATATTTCTCCAATAATCCCTTGAACAATTTGTTGCAAAAGTGGGATCCCCCATCACTAATAATTGCCCGTGGGGGTACCAAATCGAGAAAATATATTCTTTTTCAAGAATGCAGTGACACTCTTCCCTTCATTGTTTGCGAGGGCGATAGCTTCCACCCACTTGGATACATAATCCACTGCTACTAAAATATACTTCATTCCATGAGAACTCACAAACGGACCCATAAAGTCAATACCCCAAACATCAAATAACTCAATTACAAGAATGGGATTTAGAGGGAGCTCTTGCTTTCTTGAAATGCCGCCATCTCTTTGACATCTATCACATGCTTTGGCGAACTCATGAGCATCTTGATGAATAGTTGGCCAATAGTAACCACTTTGGAAGATCTTGTGAGCAGTCCGGACACCACTATGATGTCCACCAAAGGGTGAGGAATGTCATGCCTCTAAAATACTCAACATCTCGACTTCTGGCACACAACGCCGAATAAGCCCGTCAGCACAACTCCTGTATAAGTATGGTTCATCCCAAAAGAATTTCTTCACATCGTACATGAACTTTTTCCTTTGATGAAAAGACAAGTCCGATGGAACAAGATCACTAGCTAGGTAGTTCGCAAAATCTGCAAACCACGGAATCAGGTCTTGTGAGGCAGCCAAGACATGCTCATCGGGGAACGTGTCATCAATATCAGTCTTATCCCCCAACTCTCTCATAGCTTCATCTTCTAAACGGGACAAGTGATCAGCAACTTGATTTTCGGTCCCTTTTCTATCCCTTACCTCAAAGTCAAATTCTTGCAGTAGTAATACCCAACAAATTAACCTTGGTTTTGCGTCCTTCTTCGCCATCAAATATCTCAGGGCTGAATGGTCAGTATGCACTATGACTCTAGTACCTAGCAAATAGGAGCAAAATTTTTCAAACGCAAATACTACAGCAAGGAGCTCTTGTTCAGTGACTGTATAGTTCTTCTGAGCTTCATTGAGGGCTTTACTAGCATAGTAAATGGGATGAAGGATTTTGTCCCTTCTTTGTCCCAATACCACACCAAGGGCAGCCCCACTCGCATCACACATTACCTCAAATGGACTGTTCCAATCCGGAGAAATAATGATAGGTGCAGATACCAGTTTTTCTTTGAGATCGCCGAATGCTTTCAGACAGGATTCATCAAAAGAAAACTTACAATCTTTCTCCAACAGTTTGCACAATGGATGTGCAATTTTCGAGAAATCTTTGATGAATCTCCTGTAAAAACCTGCATGCCCAAGAAAGCTTCTCACACCTTTTACGGAGATAGGTGGAGGAAGTTTCTCTATCACCTCGACTTTGGCTCGATCAACTTCTATGCCTTTTTCTGAAATACGATGGCCCAAAACAATACCTTCTTTGACCATGAAGTGGCATTTTTCCCAATTGAGAACTAAATTGCAATCTTCACATCTCTTAAGAACCTCAGACAAATGGCTCAAACATTGCTCGAAAGTTTCACCAACCACTGAAAAATCATCCATAAAGACCTCAATAGTATCTTCCACCATGTCGGAGAATATAGACATCATACATCTCTGAAATGTGGCGGGTGCATTGCACAACCCAAACGGCATTCTCTTGAACGCAAAGGTCCCATATGGACAGGTAAAAGTGGTCTTCTCTTGATCTTCTGGTGCAATAGAGATCTGATTATACCCTGAATAACCATCAAGAAAACAGTACCACCCTTTTCCGGCGAGTCTATCCAACATCTGATCCATGAAGGGCATGGGAAAATGGTCCTTTTCGGTCCATGCATTTAATTTCCGATAATCCATACACACCCTCCATCCAGTCACCGGCCTCATTGGAACCAGTTCATTTTTTTCATTGGGGACCACAGTCATTCCCCCTTTCTTAGGTACACACTGAACAGGACATACCCAACTACTATCGGCGATTGGATAAATTACTCCTGCATCTAACCACTTTATGATTTCCTTCTTCACGACCTCTTGCATAGGTGGGTTTAAGCGTCTCTGGTGCTCAATACTTGGCTTATGATCGGGCATGAGTTGGATTTTATGAGAACAAATACCAGGAGGGATCCCAATAATGTCCGCAATGGTCCACCCAATAGCTCTTTTGAACCTTTTTAGCACTTTGACCAGACTCTCAACTTGTTGTTCATTTAGATCTGATGCAATGATTACCGGTAATGTGTCACCGGTTCCTAAGAATTCATACCTTAGATGAGGTGGGAGAGCTTTTAGTTCTAGCTTTGGAGCCTCCTCAATGGATGGTTTAGCGGGTGGAGACTCGCGATTCTTCATGTCTAGCTCATATTTCTTCGGTTTAAACCGGACATTACCACGATCAAGGGCAGCAACTAATGACATATATTCTTCAATGCCTTCATTATCAAGATTCATTATCACTGCCGCCAGTGCTTCTACACCTAGTCGTTCTTCTATTTGTGTCTTGGATGATTCACCAATTTTGTAGGATATGGCAGATACCGATTGGAGCTCACCACTCTGCCGCATGGACCTACAAATGTTGAAAGTCACTTCTTCATTGTTCAACCGAAATTTCATCTGCCCTTTTTCCATATCAACTAAAGCTCTACCCGTAGCAAGGAATGGCCTCCCAAGAATAATAGGCACCTCAAAATCGACTTCACAATCAAGAATGACAAAATCTGCTGGAAATATGAACGACTCCACTTTTACTAGCACATCATGGAGTATCCCTATAGGCCTTTTTACTGTTCGATCGGCCATCAGTAGCCGCATCGCAGTGGGCTTTGGGTCACCCAAACCCAACTTCTTATAAATCGAGAGGGGCATGAGATTTATGCTTGCCCCCAGATCACATAATGCTTTCGCAAAATGTAATAACCCGATTGTACAAGGAATAGTAAATGCACCCGGATCTTCTTTCTTTTGCACTAACGACCTTGTAGCAATAGCACTACAATGCTGCATTCTGTCATCATCCTCAAAAGTGACCGATCTTTTCTTTGTAACCAAATCTTTCATAAACTTGGCATAACCGGGCATTTGTTCAAGAGCTTCTACCAAAGGAACATTGATAGAAAGTTGCTTCAACATTGTTATAAAACGCCGATATTTGCCATCTTCGGTCTTTTTCACTAATCTTTGAGGAAAGGGGGGTGGAGGTCTAGGCATGGGAGTTACCTTTTTAGGCACTTCAGCAACTTCCTCAGTGTTATCTTCTACTTCATCACTAACCTCTACCACTTCATCATTGTCTTTCATCACCTTTTCCACAATAGACGGCATAGGTGGGTCAATAGTTTGTTTACCACCACGAGTAGTAATTGCCATGCAGTGTCCATCATTTTTCGGATTTTGGACAGTGTTGCTAGGAAGAGTGCCCGGTTGCCGTGTGTTCACAGTTGCAGATAATTGAGCCATTTGCAATTCAAGCTGCTTGATTGATATGGCATGTGTATCAACTTTCTGTCCAATACCTGCTACATCACTCCTTAACTCTTTGGTGTGCTCATCACTAGCATCGAACCTCCTCATCATCTTGTGCAACATATCCTCAACTCGCGCCATACTACCTCCACCATCCCTAGGAGCAACTTCACGATTTTGAGGAGGAACATATGGCCCACTTCTCTCATTTCTGTTACCATAGTTACCCCTGTTGAAGTTGTTGTCGCGGTTGTAATTTCCATCACGAACGTAATTACCCTCGCGGTTGTAGTTACCATAGTTCCGACCTTGATTTCCTTGACCTTGGCGCCAATTCTCCTGATTGGAGCCTTGGGCATTTGGTGGTGGTGGTTTAGACAAGTAGTTCACTGCGTTTATCTTTTCTGCACCCCAGTGACATGTTTTAACACTAACCCAAGCTCAGTTCTCATCTGTGCCATCTCTTCACGAATCTCATCTGTGGCTGGGTTGTGTGTGGATTGCACTGCAAAAGTATTTCTCCCAGTATCTGTCTTTTTAGTACTCCATGCTTTATTATTTCGGGAAATTTTCTCTAATTTTTCGGCAATTTCAGCATAAGGACACTCCCCATAAGAACCACCTGCTATAGTATCCAATACCGCTTTATTATTATCATCCTGTCCCCGGTAGAAGTATTCTTTGAGTGACTCATCATCTATGCGGTGATTGGGGACACTTCTCAGAAATGAAGTGAACCTATCCCAAGAACTACTAACTGATTCTCCTGGTAGTGCCACAAAGTTGTTAACTCTATCTTTGTGATTTAGTTTCTTGGAGACCGGGTAGTAACGTGCTAAGAAAACGTCCCTTAATTGGTTCCAAGTGAAGATTGAGTTATAAGGAAGCTCAGTGAACCAAATGGCAGCCTCTCCCGTCAGTGAAAGAGGAAATACTTTTAGCCCTATTACATCCAAATTCAAATCAGGCCTCCCTACACAGCTTTTACACACTGCCCTCACCTTAGCTATATGAGCATGTGGATCCTCGGACGGTAGTCCGGAAAACAAACCTCTAGCAGTGAGCATTTGCATTAGACTACTAGTGACTACAAAGGTGTGACCTTCAGGTAGAGGGGGCAATACAAGTGGCCCATCAGAATCTGCAATATTGTCATAGCCTCTGTAGTATTCTTGAGGACGTGGTGCAGGATTTTGTCCCCTTTGTGCACCTGGATTAGGATTATCAGGTAATAATCGACCATGAGCATCAACCGGAGCTGGGTTGTTCAGGTTTGGATCATCATCATTTATACCCAAGTTTCGATTCATTCTTCGTAGTGTACGCTCTAACTCGTGATCGTAGGGAAACAAGGGTTCTCTTCCGCTCCGTGTATTTGGCATACAAGGACGTCAAACCTAGAAAAAAATCAAAAACAACAGAAAAAGTAAAATCAGGAAAATATTAACTAAATTTTAGTAATAAATTAAAGTTAATCTAAAAGCTACTTTCCCCGGCAGCGGCGTCAAAATTTGATACGCTCAAACTTACTTCTCAAATAAGAAGTAAAGCGGTCGTATCGAGTAAAGAACCCAACTAATGAGGTTGGGATCGATCCCACAAGGAAAATAGTTCAGACTTAACTTTATTTTATTATTACTATTATTTAGCCAACTGTTTTCCAATAAACCAAAAGACAAAAAGGGGGGTTTTATTTCTAAATTAATGAAAATAATTAACTAAATAAGAATGAACAACTAACAATTTTAACTTTCAGAGTTTAATCAAATTATAAAAGTAACTAGGGTTTTAGTGTTCCCCACAGGTTCCTAACTTGGTAAATCTAACTATAACAGCTCTATCCTGATATCTTGCACGTAAAGTGATAAGTTATGTATCTCTAAATCCTTGGTCCGGCATCTAGAGAATTTCACTCCGCACCTTGGTCCGGCTACGTGTGTTGCTATACTAACCCTTATCTTTACCTCATATTAAACATCGTATTCGGTATTTGACTAAGCTATTAACTCGTACCAACCAATACTAGTCTATTAGATAGTCTACACTAAATCTATGTTGATAATTCTTTTCCTATTATCTACCTCCTTGGTCCGGCAAGTAGCATTAAGGCGAGTTCTAACGTTGGCCACCGTTAAAAAGAATTCTAAATGAAAGAATTATCAATACATGCAAGACACCACTCTAGAAATTGTTATTGAAGTTAGATTTCTACCTTGTTATTCACCCATGGTTCCCACAACCCTAGCTATGAGGTTTAGTTACCCATGTTCGTAATTACACAATTCATATCGTTAATGGAAGAGTTCATGCACTTACTTTTATGAAAACGAATAATTTCCCAGAATTCAACTTGATTAATCACCGAAATCCACAACAATCAATTCCCGGAAAATATCTCAATTTCCAAAATCAAGAGTTTACTAATATAATCAAAGAACTATAAACTAAAAATTATCCAGAAAGTCTAACCTCAAAAACGAGGTTTTTCCAACTATTTATAAGAAAAATAAAAACCTAATCAAATAAGGATTCTATTTACTAAAAATCTGTCCAAACGCGTCTGGATCGACGGACCACGTGACGGACCGTCATGGACACGACGGACCGTCATAGCCTCCGTCGTCCCATACTTCACATCTTCTCATGTTGCTTTCTTCATTCCCCTCGACGGACAGGTATGACGGACCGTCGCGAGCATGACGGCCCGTCGAGGGTCTTCGTTCCAATACACTTGAACTTTGGAATTTTGGGTACTGGGATTACTCTCTGATAATTACGACGAACATGCAGGACGGACCGTCGTATCTGTGACGGTCCGTCACAAACTTCGGTAATCCCACACTTGGTCAGACTTCCCCAAATTTCCTTCAGCAACTTCTTCCTTCACTACGATGCCACCTACGGACCGTCACAGCCGCGACGGACCGTCATAGGCTCCGTAGGTGGTCTCTTCTGCAATTCTTTCTCAAAAACTCCCGCGTTCTTCCTTAGACAGATTTTCTGCAAACAAAGATAAACTTATATCAAAATCAACACAAAAAGGCTCTCGACACACACTAAACTTAAAGAAAAAGTATTAGAAATACCATGAAACCACGGTACATCACATACCACCAGTCCATTCTCACTACCTCAGTCCATGTCTAAATCATCAAATTCAATACCATAAGGCCTTTACCCATTACCATGAACATCAATTCAAAGTATAAATCATGATACTAGATGAAACTAGGTCAATTCAATATAGATTTAACAATCTAAGACCAATTAGACATCAATTGCATATAATCTTTACATCATTAGATAGCCCATAGAAAACTACACTATAATTCATAAGTATAGAGACATGATCACTCAACCCATAAAATAGTCAAAATAGGAATTGCATGGCTTGCATGGGTTCATAAGAATTATAGCATGAACACATTGCATCAACATCAATTCAATTCTAAAAATTGATTAAAAACCATTTATGCAAGAACCCATGGATAGATTATGAAATTGGACAATTCATGTTTTGATCATCTTTGAAAATCATTGGAATTGACTCCTTGAAGAAAAAGATTTCAAGGATGAATAACCATACCTTAATTGTGATGAAAATCCCACAAGATTGATGGAGAAAAACTTGAGAAACCTATCTTCTTCCTTGGAGCTTCAAAGCTTCGACGATGGAGTTTTGGAGAGAGTGAATGGAGAGGTTTTATTTTGAGTTCTGGGTTTTGCTTTAATTGGTGAGGTTAGGGGTTTAAATAGGTCTGATAACCGTCCATAATATACCCCTAAATAACCCAAAAGACCCCTACATTTATTGGACAATTTAACCAACTCAAATTTGACTTAAAAACGACGCAATGAAATCTGGACTTTAATGCGCGTCGGGGAGACACTTCCAAATCTTATTTTTTGAAAATTCTTGGACAGAATGGTTCGTGACATCCCCGCAACGCAAGGCAAGATTTTTGCCTACTGCGTGTCAGTTGCGCTCGCGCAGAAGCACGCCAAATCTTGGATGTTTGGCAGCTTCGCTAACCCATATTTGGGTCCTTCTCGGGGACCCTTTTGATGGTCCCTGGGGCATAGTTCCCGGACGTTTAGATCCTTTGTCTGTCAGGCTATGCGTAGGAAATTTCGGTACTGAATTTGACCTTCAAACCATCCCCCAAAACATCACTACAAACACTACAACACACTAGTTCAAGTTCGACTAGTTTCTGAACGTCTTGGACGTCCTTGAATGTTTGACCTCCAAACACTTCCAAACTTTATATACTGCCTAATAACACTATTATTAACCATTTTATGACTTTAGAACATCATGACACAAGTGTTAGGCTCTAGTTCAACCTAGCTCATTTTTAGGGTGTAACAATACTCCCCCACTTGGGCAACATTCGTCCTCGAATGACACTTGCTACACTTTAAATATTTTTAAGGGTTAAGACTCAAAAACTAAAAGCTCATAAACATACCACACAATAAACTATTCACATATATAGGAGAAACATCAACTCCACATAACAAAGAGACTCACAACACAACAAGAAAGTAGGAACTACATCTACAACTCATCAAGCAATAAGATTCACATTTTTCATTTCATATAGGAGAAACTTCCTTATCCACATAATATAATGCTCATCATATACATCAGTTATATACACATCATAACCGTTTTTCATGAAAGAACAATTTAGTCAAAATTTAAAAATCTTTACAGTGAACACAAATTTCTTTACAGTAACACATGCTCAACTTTCCAAAAATGCAGCCCTTAAGCAATTTATGATTCAAGCATGACAAAATGAGAGATAAAACCATATAAACTTACTTTAAAATATAATCATAACTTCATGAAATGCACAATGCAAGGAATCAATGAATCTCAATTTTGACTAGACTCCTACACACAATGCAACATGCGACATGCTACTATGACAATCTATCTCTCAAGCTTGAATTGAATAGAAGAGATGAGACAACAAAAAACTATTCTACTACTCACCATAATCCCCCACTTAGAAGGAACTCATATAGCTAAAGAGATAAAACTATAACATAATCACTCGGTGCTAGCCTTTGTTCTCATAGAGTAAGTTAACTAAAAAGGAGCATATGAAAAGGTAGTCATTACATATTCATAATGCACCTACCAAAGATGGGTCCACTAGGGCTGCCATTCAATGGTCTATAAGGATAGCTCATTCTTAACCTTCTATATATATAGAAAGTTCCACATATTAGTCATGCTTAGAAGGGCACCATCTTATGTCTACCGATCCTAGACTTTTATTCAACATTCATCCATACACATACCAGACAAAGGTGCCTAAGCCTACTAAGTCAAGATGTTCATATTCATCATATACATGTATAAAGTAAGGGACACAAGTCCACCAAAGCAAGACACAACATCATTTATTTTATTACATATAGCATATCATTCTTTGAAGCTTTTAGGAATGACCCTTATCATCTTTATGTCAGCCTATACATTACTATAACATCATCAATATAACCATTGTAGACTCATATAGTCATGTAGGAACAATTATCCATCAACTCTAAGACTTCACACATGAACATATAGTAATAGTCTAACATGATCACCTAACATCATCAAACCTTCACATTACTAGCATGTAGATAGATATGGTCATACTTCACATAATTAACTTCACAATAATCGTAATACTTCAAGTAGTTGCCGACAAGACCATGATCATCAATATACTTAAATTAAAGCCGACGAGGCCACATCAATTGCAAGTAAAGCACATAACTCCGCCACCATAGGTGGACCATACCAATCACAACATAATTGAATTCTAATTAACATAAAATAAAGAGAATTAGGACAGCGTACCACCAATCCATTCTCACCACTTCAATCCATGTCTAAATCATCCAATTCAATACCATAAGGCCCTTACCCATGGCCATGAACATCAATTCAAGGTAAAATCATAATACTAGATGAAACTAGGTCAATTCAATATAGATTTAACAATCTAAGACCAATTAGACATCAATTGCATATAATCTTTACATGATTAAATAGCCCATAGAAAACTACACTATAATTCATAAGTATAGAGACATGATCACTTAACTAAGAAAATAGTCAAAGTAGGAATTGCATGGCTTGCATGGGTTCATAAGAATTATAGCTTGAAAACATTGCATTAAGATCAAACCCTAAACCCTAACGCTAACCCTAACCCAAACCCTAACCCTAACCTTAACCTTAACCCTAACATTAAACAATAAATCCAAAACCCTAAGCCTTAAATACCAAAACATAAACATTAGATACCAAACCATATATTTTATACCAAAAATGATAAACCCCCAACCATAAAACCTAAAAAAATGAACACCCTTACCCTAATTCTAACCCTAACCCTAACCCTAACCCTAACCGTAAACCTTAAACCCTAAACCCTAAGTCTAAAAAAAGTCCAAAAAGACCCTAACCCTACCATAAACCCTAAGCCCCAAACCCAAAATACCAAAACGTAAACATTAAACACTAAAACATTCATATTAAGCCTCAAATTCTAAACCCTAAACCCAAAACCCTAAAAAAACACCAAACCCTAACCCTAAACCTAAAAAAACACAAAACCCTAACCCTAAACCTAGCCCTAACATTAACCCTAACCGTAATCATAAACCCGAAACCCGAAACCCTAAGCCCAAAATAAAAAAAAAAAAAACATTAAATACTAAACCACATATTTTAAACCTCATATGTTAAACTCTAAACCATAAAACCTAAAAAACCTACATCCTAACCCTAATCTTAACCCTAACCCTAACCCTAAACCCTAAGTCCAAAAAAAGCCTAAGTCCAAAATATGGAAATCCAAACATTAAACACTAAACCAAAGATTTTAAACCTCAAATCCTAAACCACACACCCTAAAACATAAAAAAACATAAAACCTAACCCTAACCCTAACCTAAACCCTAAAATCTAAACCCAAAACCCTAAGTCCCAAAAAAAACCTAAGTCCAAAATATGAAAACACAAAAATTAAACACTAAACCATAGATTAAACCTCAAATCCTAAACCACAAACCCTAATACCTAAAAAAAAAACTAAAAAATAACCCTAACCCTAATCTAAACCCTAACCCTAACCTTAACCCTAACCCTAACCTTAAACCATTAACCCAAAACCCCAAGCCCAAGATACCAAAACCCAAAAATTAAACACTAAACAATAGATTATAAACCAAAAATCCTAAACCCCAAAACTTAAAACCTAAAAAAACCTAAACCCTAACCCTAACCCTATCCCTAACACCAACCTAACCTTATTTCTATCCTTAACCCTAACCCTACACCCTAAACCATAAACCCAAGCCAAAAATAACAAAACCCTAACATTAAACACTAAACTATAGATATTACAACTTAAATACTTAACCCCAAACCCTAAAACCTAATAAACATCCTAAACCCTAACCCTAACCCTAATATTAACCATAACCGTAACCTTGCCATAAACCCTACACCCCAAGCCCAAAATACCAAAACCCAAACATTAAACACTAAAACATTGATATTAAACATCAAATCCTAAACCCTAAACCCAAAAACCGGAAAAAAAAACTAACCCTAACTGTAACCCTAACACTAACCCCAAACCATAAACCCGAAACCCTAAGCCAAAAGTACTAAAACCCAAACATTAAATACTAAACCATAGATTTTAAACCTCAAATGCTAAACCCTAAACCATAAAACCTAAAGAAAAACCTACACCTTAACCCTACCCTAACCCTAACCCAAACCCAAGCCCTATCCCTAACCTTTACTCTAACCCTGACCCTAAACCAATAGCCCGAAACCCGAAGCCCAAAATACCAAACCCAAACGTTAAACATTAAACAATAGATTTTGAACAAAATCCTAAACCCCAAAACCTAAAAGCTAATAAAACCCTAAACCCTAATCCTAACCCTATGCCTAACAAGAATCCTAACCCTAACCCTATCCTTTACCCTAACCCTATCCTTTACCCTAACCCAAAATACAAACACCCTAACATTAAACACTAAACTATCGATATAAATACTAAACCACATATTTTAAACCGAATATCTTAAACCCCAAAACCTAAAACCTAAAAAACAACCTAATCCCTAACCCTAACCCTATCCCTAACCCTATCCCTAACCCTAACTCTAACCATAACCCTAATCCTATCCTTAACCCTAACCCTAAACCCTAAACACAAAGCCCCAAATACAAAAACCCTAACATTAAACACTATACCATAAATATTACAATTCAAATCCTTAAACCCAAACTCTAAAACCTTAGAAACAACATAAACCCTAACCCTAACCCTAACATTATCCCTAACCCTAACCCTACCATAAACCCTAAACCCCAAGCCAAAAGTACCCAAACATTAAACACTAAACCATTAATATTAAACCTCATATCCTAAACCCTAAACCCAAAACCTAAAAAAAAAAACTAACCCTAACCCTAACCATAACTCTAACCATAACCCTAACTCAAAACCATAAACCCAAACCCTAAGCCAAAAATACCAAAACCCAAATATTAAATACTACACCATTCATTTAAAAGCTTAAATGCTAAACCTTGAACTATAAAACCTAAAAAAAACTACACCCTAACCCTAATCCTAACCCTTACCCTAACCCTAACCCTAAACCGTCAACCCTAAGCCCAAAAAAAACCCTAAGTCCAAAATACGAAAACCTAAACATTAAACACTAAATCATAGATTTTAAACCTCAAATCCTAAACCTCAAACCATAAAACCTGAAAAAAAAGTAGCCCCTAACCCCTACCCTAACCCTTACCCTAACCCAAAACCATAAACCCGAAATCCCAAGCCCAAAATTCCAAAACTCAAACATTAAACACTAGACCATATATTTTAAACCAAAAATCTTAAACCCCAAAACCTAAAACCTAAAAAAAAAACTAAACCCTAAACCCAAAATACCAAAACCTTAACACTAAAAAAAACCATAGATATTACAACTGAAATCCTTAATTCCAAACCCGAAAACCTAAAAAACAACTGTAACAACCCTAAAATAATGAATAAGCTAAATGCTTAAGGTGTCAAGAATGCTTGCGATTAGACCAAGGTTATACGGATTGATACGCGTAGAACTAGACCTCAGAACCCTTACTACGACCAAGCCAACTAACTTGGGGAGTTAATTGAGCTTAGAAAAGTTGGAACCAACCATGTGAGGCTCACGAAATCGAAGATTTAATCGAAAGAGTCTTTACCGGACTTAAAAAGATGAAATTTTAAGTTTTGAAGGTCTAGGGGTAAAATGGTCTTTTACCAGGCTAAGGGTAATATCGTAATTACCCTAAATATATATATAATTAATTATTTAATAAAATTGAAGGGCAATTTTGAGAGAGAGATCCGAATGTGAGCTCTAAAAGTGAAGTCTTGCTGGTTCGGACCTAGGTGGAAGCAATGATTTAACTTGTTTTTATTTAAATGGATAAATTAATTTAATTAATTAATAAATATTAGCTGATTTAATAAAAAGAAAAATCAGATTTTTTTTATTTAAAGGTTTAACAAAGAGTCCTAGTTTGACTAATTCCCTAACTAAAACTCCTAATTTTAAGCCACTCTCTCTCACTCTCTCTCTCTCACGTTTAGCCATTCATTCTCACGTTTTATCTCTGCCAAAAACAACTTCAAGAACAGAAAATATATGGAAGTTCTTCACACTTGAAGAACTCACACAAAAAGCTAAGAAAACAACGTTAATCCATCACGTTAGGCAAAGGGGAGGAGTCTTCCGTCGGTTGGTGTTGAAGTGTTGGACTTGAACGTGGTTTGTAGAGGTTGGACAGCAGGTTGTGTATTGTAAAAACGTCAAAAAGGTATGGGTTTTCTTACTCTTGGTCGCTTTCCCAAGAGACCCTTAGGACTCAGACGAATCTATTCCGAAAACTAGGGTTGTTCCCCGTTTCATGTCCCTGTCACTAGCTCCTATTGATGGTTGTGTAGGTTGGTATGTCTGCTGGTAGATATTATGCATGTAATGTGTTTTTTTTCGTGATGAATAAGTTCATGAATGTGCATTTGGAATCGTACAAATGATAACCTATGCTTTCTGAAATATGTGTTCATGTGTGTGCAATGTGTAGTCGTGACTTTGAACACGGATTGAAGTATGAAAATGACTTGTTTTATGGTTGTATTTCACGTGCACAAACTTGTATTAATTGTGATGTTCATATGAAGTATAAAGTGGCTGATTTGAGTGAAAAACTATTAGCTAATTGATTCACGAAATGCCCTAAGAATTAACTCTAAATGTTGATGAAAAGAAGCTGCAAAAAGTATCTCAAATTTCCAGCACATTGTTGGTTAATTTCAGCCAAGTAAAGTTCTTTAATAAGCTATGAAAAATGAAGAAAAATAAGTGAGGTAACTGAGGATCGAACTCATGACCTCACCATGTTAAAAATCAGTGAAATAAGGTGAGAAAAAGGAAATGTGGACAGTGGGGATTGAACCCCCAACCTCTTGAATGGATGAGAGAGCTAGGAGAAAAATAAAGGAGAAAATTAAATATGGAGAGTGAGGATTGAACCCCCAACCTCCTGAATGGATGAGAAAGTTAGGAGTAAAATAAAGGAGAAAAATAAATGAGGAGAGTGGGGATTGAACCACCAACCTCTTGAATGGATGAGAGAGTTAGGAGAAAAATAGAGGAGAAAATAAATGTGGAGAGTGGGGATTGAACCCACAACCTCTTGGATAGGTGAGAAAGTTAAGAGATAAATTAAAATAACAAAAAATGAGCTTGTGGGGGATTGAACCCACAACCTCCTTGACTTAAACGGAAAAGGAGAGGAGAAAAAGAAAGGAAATGTTATGGGGTTGATGGGAATCGAACTAGGGTCTCCCAAATCTGAAAAATACAATTATCAAGTTTAAAATAAGATTAAGTGTTGTCCAAGGGATTTGAAATAGGGTTCCCTTGCCGAAATTCCGTATTGATACATAAGTCATACGTGAATTAAATGTTCAAGAATAATGCCACCTACTTAGATCGAAATCGAGATCTTGGCATACATACAAGATGCATGTCTTGTATCACATAATCTTAGGAAGATATGAATCACTTAGACGATATATGAATGAAGCCTCATGGCTTGTATGTATGGACACATAAGTCTAACATACGTTTAAAAGTAAGTGATCCTAAGATGTATGTAATGAAATGACGAAATGAACAATGAAATGATGAAATGAAAAATGAAATGATGAAACCCTAGAAGGGTTAAGTAAAAGTGAGAAACACACTAAATGGCCAAGTGCATTGGCATATGATGGGATGAACAATGAAATGATGAAATGAACAATGAAATAATGAAACCCTAGAAGGGTTAAGTAAGGGTGTAAAGCACACCAAAAGGCCAAGTGCATTGGCATAAGACGAAATGAACATTCACGTAATAAGAGGTGAATAACTATGAAAAGCAAAGGTGCTAATAATGATGAACGTGGTGACAACATGATATGAGGCTAATGTAAATGATGAGAGCAATCTCAAATGAGCCTAAGTAAATGTTACCAATACGTACTCACCTATGAGAGTGTAAGATAATGAAGAGACCAGTCTCTATGAACACTCTAATGAAAGTATTGAGCTTAACACACTTAATAGTAATGATGAGATGAGAAATCATCTAATGAGCTATGATGTCCTCATACTAGAAGCCAGCTTCCACAACATATGAGATGAATGTAATGGAACTTTATACTGAGCACCGATAGACTAGCTATGAGTGGTGATGCCTTCTTTCGGGAAGGGCAGAGGTTCACGTAACTCTCATGAGATGAGACTATCCGGTATGCCGGGTATGGGTCTCCTTGTATCTCCTAGTCTTCAAACCTATACTGCCAATATAGGGATCTGGCGGGGTTCGATTCCCATGTACGCTAGCATGTTTTGGGTCACTTTGGCCGGTGATTCCACCTCTTTTCGGTGTGGGGGAGACACTGGATTTCATGATGCTCACATGACCTATGTCGGTTAAAGTTAAAGTTCCCAATGAATGAATGAGGTCAGCCTCAAATGATGCACATAATGAAATGAATGATACCAAAGGTGTTAGGATAGGATAATCAAAAGGTGAGTTAGATTCAAGTAATGACATTAGGTCATTCTTGGTCATTGCACAACGAACCTAATGAAAGTCTTAAACTACATCCTAGGTATAACTGGTGTTTACACTAGTCTATGAATGAAATGAAATGGAGTACGTATGAATGAACGAAGTAGACTCTGTGTTTGCTAATGAAGACTCCCTAGTTGAGGTCCCATCTATTGAGCCCTCATTTCTGGGAGGTCTTAATGTTAATTCCATGATTCCAAGGTCTCATGGCATATGAATGAATGACAATAAAGAAGTTATGTGCTACATGAAAAAGGTGTTGTATGCTATATGATGTGTGCTATGTGTAAATGTTATGTGCTGTGTGCAAATGTGAAAAGTTTGATGATGTATGTTATTCTCATGGCATAACTTTCCTATTCCAAATATGGAAAGCCCATTGACTTTCCTAATCCAAATTTCGAAAGCTCATTGACTTTCCTAATCCAAATTTGGAAACTTTCCTAATCTCAATTTGGCAAGTCCACTGACTTGACTTCCAAAAATCATGTTGTTAGGAAAGAGCTATTCTTTCTCATGCATGTCCTTGGTGTGTGCTTGCATATACCCATACTTAGTACAAGTGTGTACTAACCCTATACAAACTCTACTATTTTAGGTGCAGGCACAGGTGGACGATAGAGCTACAGAATCATCGCTGCAGTTATCCAAACGTCCAACATTCATCCGGTTTTGGTAGGTCCTCATGCTTTCGAGGATGCTACTATTTTATATTCTAGCTTAGTTTTAGAGTTGAGGTAGTGGAGCATGTTCCACTAGCGTTTCTTTCCTATTTTATTCAGACTATGTATTGGTGCCATTTTGGCAATTATACGCTTTATAAGAATTGAACTATTTCTTTCAATTTCTTATCTCTTAATGTTAGATGGTTGATGGTGAACAATTACGTATTAATGAGAATGCTTTTATAAGTATGATTAAAGTTTCAAATATTTCCGCTAAAATTAACCTAGATGAAGTAAGAATGACGTAAGTAGGCTTGTCTGCAACCTCTGAGAGGTCAACGACGCCGGTCCCGTCTGGGGTCTAGATTCCGGTCGTGACAACAACTTAAACCCTAACCCTAACCCTAACATTAACCCTAACCTTAACCCTACCATAAACCCTAAATCCCAAGCACAAATACCAAAACCCAAACATTAAACACTAAACAATTGATATTAAACCTCAAATTCTAAACCCTAAACCCAAAAAACTAAAATAAATCAAAACCCTAACCCTAACCTTAACTCTAAACATAACCCTAAACCATAAATCCAAAACCCTAAGCCTTAAATACCATAATCCAAACATTAAATACTAACCACAAATTTTAAACCTCTAATGCTAAACCCTGAATCATAAAACCTAAAAAAAACTACACCTTAACCTTAATTCTAACCCTAACCCTAAAACATTAAAAACCTAAACCCTAAGTCTAACCCTAACCCGAATCCAAACCCTAACCCAAACCCTAACCTTAACCCTAACCCTAAACCATAATTCTGACACCCTAAGCCTTAAACACCAAATCCAAACATTAAATACCAAACCATAGATTTTAAACCTCCATCGCTAAACCCTGAACCATAAAATATAAAAGAAAACCTACACCCTAACTCTAATTCTAACCCTAAACCCTAAACCCTAAGTCCAAAAAAATGTAACCCTACCATAAACCATAAACCCTAAGCCCAAAATACCAAAACCCAAACAATAAACACTAACTCGTTGATATTAAGCCTTAAATTGTAAACCCTAAACCCCAAAACCTAAGAAAACACAAAAAACTAACCTTAAACCTAGCCCTAACCATAAACCATAAACCCGAAACCCTAATCCCAAAATACAAAAACCCAAACATTAAATACTAAACCATATATCTTAAACCTCAAATGTTAAACTCTAAACCATAAAACCTAAAAAAAACTACATCCTAACCCTACCCCTAATCTTAAAAACTAACTCCAAAAAAAAACTAAGTAAAAAATATGAAAACCCAAACATTAAACACTAAACCATAGATTTTAAATCTCAAATCCTAAACCACAAACCCTAAAACCTAAAAAAAAACTAAAACCTAACCCTAACCTAAACCCTAACCCTAACCTTAACCCTAACCCTAACCATAAACCATTAACCCGAAACCCCAAGCCCAAAATACAAAAAACCCAAACATTAAACACTAAACCATAGATTTTAAACCAAAAATCCTAAACCCTAAAACCGAAAACTATATAATAAAAAAAAACTAAACCCTATCCCTAACCCTATCCCTAACACGAACCCTAACCCTAAACCCTAAACCCTAAACTTAAAGCCCAAAATACCAAAACCCTAACAATAAACACTAAACCATAGATATTACTACTCAAATCCTTAACCACAAACCCTAAAACCTAATAATCAACCTAAACCCTAACCCTAACCCTAACTTAACCCTAACCCTAACCCTTCCAAAAACCTAAACCCCAAGTCCAAAATACCAAAACCCAAACATTAAAAAGTAAACCATTGATATTAAACCTTAAATCCTAAACTACAAACCCTAAAACCTAAAAATGACTTAAACCTTAACCCCTACCCTAACCCTAACCTTAACCCAAAGCCGTTAGCCGAACCCCTAGCCCAAAATACCAAAACTCAAACATTAAACACTAAACCATAGATTTTAAACCAAAAATCCTAAAGCCCAAAACCTAAAACCTAAAAAAAAACTAAACCCTAACCCTAACCATATTCCTAACACGTACCCTAACCCTATCCTTATCCTTAACCCTAACTCTAAACCCTAAACCCTAAACCCAAATCATAAATCCCAAAATACCAAAACCATTACTTTGAACCCTAAACCATAGATATTACAACTCAAATCCTTAATTCCAAACCCTAAAACCTGAAAAACAACCTAAACCCTAACATTAACCCTAACCCTAACCCTACCATAAATCCTAAATCCCAAGTAGAAAATACCAAAACCCAAACATTAAACACCAAACGAGTGATATTAAACCTCAAATCCTAAACCCTAAACCTAAAAACCTAAAAAAAACTCTAAACCATAACTCTAACCTTTACCCTAACCCTAACCCTAAACCATAAATTTGAAACCCTAAGCCTTAAATACCATCGCTTTTTCATTTCCCAATTTTTTTCTGTCTCTAACTTATCTCTCTAAGGAAAAGCCCTCTCTAGGACGGCTAACGGCTAATTCCAATGGCTCATTCCCAAACGGCTACTCCAGCTTGCAGGATGGCGCGTGAGCCACCGATAGACGACCTTCGACCACCGGAGCAACCTCCATCAATGCGCAAGCTGCATACGAACAAAACCAAACCACTATCACCCTTAAATTCAAACACTTCCTCTGCAAAATCGAGCAACAATGAAGCGGTCAACTCTGCGATTTCAAAGAGGGAATTGGACTGGACTCAAAAGTTTATTTCCCCAGGCAAGCAGGATGAATCAAGGAATTATGATTACAGGGAACGATGTTTATAGGCGAGGGCTACAACATCCTAAAAAATTAGCCAATTCCATCTTGTAGATTGAGAGATTGGAGGAAGGCTTTCTGGAGAAAATGCATGCAGAAGCGTCTGAGCGCCACCTTCCAGTTCGAGCAATTTCCCAGCAATTGAATGACCATTTGACATTGGGGTTTACTCACCCAATAATGAGGTACACCTCATAGCAATTTCAAGTACTTTATTCAGGCTAGTCGCCGGCGCCACAAACTCTGGTGACCAAGCTCGTGAAAAAAGGTACATGGATACTGGTGTCGGTAAAGGGATGGAAGGGGGAGATGAACAGATTCATCTCACTAACATATCGCCTAGCCTTACACAATAGAAAAACCAAAATAACAATCGAACAGGAATGTAGCATAACCAAAATGCCAAAATGGATGAACTCAGTCCTAACAGCGAGAAGAGTTCTTAGGGGTCCTATGTTCAACATCATTCTAACTCTAATGGTCAAAAACAAAGCAACCACCAGAACAAGGAACAAAATATGGAAGTGCAATCAAGGGATGAGGCTTTCCAAAATGAACAGGCCCCAAACAACCAGGGTACCCAACACAGGTTTAAGGAAGTTATTGCAGAAGTCGTTGAGGTGGAAAGAAGATCCCAATTCTCATTTGGTGTCAAACTGTTTCCCACAGCCACAACTAGCAAAGGACAACAACACCAAGGTAAGACAATTAACTCTACTAATATTCTTAACGAGGATCACACGCAGAGGAATACAACAACAGTCAACACAACACAAGCCAAGGATAACATGTGGGAAATTCTACACCACGTAAGTCTCTCAACTATACCAATAATCAATTAGATAACTCTATACATTATGATAAAACTAAAAAAACTGACACAAAGGAGCAGGAAGTGGTTAATGTAAAAGACCAGGTGTTGGGAGAAAAATCTAACACAGGTTATACTAAAAATCAAGGAAATGGGAATGCCAGGGTAAATCAGGCTCAAGTGAATACAGGAAGGGGTAATTCTGATCTCAATAGCTATCATCAAGCCTTTCCCAAAATCTCCAATAATTTAAAAAAACAATCCACCCCGGTCCAAAGAAATCAGCAGCAAAACCAACCCCAACAGTCTACTAGTAATGCTCAGCATAGTGCAAACCACAGTAACAAGCAGGAACAAAATGTTACCCCAGCTCCGTATACAGTCGTCCAAACATTGGCAGCCAGATTGAGACAAATTCATGGAACTCAAGAAATTTCGATAAAGCTGGTTCCCCCAATACACACCACCAAACAGGGGCACCCGGCTGTGATCTTTGACATGAAGGATTATATGAATGTTTTGACAGTCGACTGCAAGTATACACTAGTAGGAAAATTCAATACTATTATGCCAAAAGTGGAACTTATAAGAAAAGGCTTCATCATGCAAACACAATTGAGTGAAGGGGTCAACATAGCTCATTACAACTCTAAGCATGTATTTATAGACTTGCAAAATGAACTTAATTACAACATTGTATAGATGCAACAAAAAATGTCTCTAGAGGGTAAGCTAATGAGGATACAAAAGTGGACTCCTCACTTTCGACCGGAGGAAGAAACACCCATTGTTCCTGTTTGGATACTACTGCCAAGGCTACCATGGCACTGTTTTAAGAAGCCATTCCTTACTCCTCTACTAGAATCTGTGGGCAAAGTCCTATATCTCGACACGGTTTCCTCAAAAGATCTCGAGCAGGTATGGCCAAAGTGAAAATGCAGATAGATCTAACCAAGACAAACATATATGGATTGGCTTACATAATGATGACTTCACCATTGGAAGATGGCAACATGTTGAATATGGGTACATACCTCCCTACTGGGATTACCGCAAACATCAGGGCCATGAAAATAGATGAATGCAACTTCAAAGTCCATGATGAAGAAAACAGGAAGAGGAAAGAGGCAGAAACAGGTAAAAAAGAAAAAAGTCTAGAAGAGCAACAACAAAGAGGAAAAGAAACCAAACAGGACAATATGGGGGAAACAGAAGACAAAAAACAGCAAAATCACAAAGGAAGAAATAGACCAAGTCAACTGGAGAAGCAAAAAGAAGAGGAATGGCAAGTCCAAAGGAAGAAGAACAATAAGCAACAGGAGGACAAAAATAAAAAAACTACATGGAGGCCTACATCACTACAAAATAAAATGACACAGGACATCAACCAAGCAGGAAGCAGCAAACAGGTACAACTAATATTGTACACCAAAATAATTTTTCTAACTTGAACAGGCAGGAACAAGGACAGGATCAATGAAATGAGGATAATGAAAGAACTACCAATATGAAGGAAGCAGCAACACAAGAATCACCAAGGCAGACAAAGGAACAAAGTCAACAAGCAAACAGTTCAAACATGACTGCAGGTATCATAGCTATACAACATAAATCTAATAGAAATAATAGCAATGATGCACACTGTGTTGATGAAGTTGATGGAGGGATGGATGGGGGAAGTGAGGAGAACCTCACTAACTTGCAGGAAAGGGTATCCAAAGGGGGGAATTTGCCTCATGTTCTGCATGAGGGTATACACTCTGACCATAGTCCTAACCTTAGAGCCTCTGCAACCAGTGACACAAATTAGCAAAATCACAAAATGCAACAAAAACAAGCAGATGTGAATTCTCAGAAAAAGACAAAAAAAGGCAAAGGAAAAAAACAGACAGAGGGAGGAAAAGAAGATGTTCAAAACAAAGAATCTATGACTAAGGATATGAGGACAAGTGGGAACACTAGCAACCAAGACAACACTCCTAAAAGCAAGAACAAACCTACTAAGAAAAAACGAGAAGAAGCAAAATAGAGACAAAATGCCCAAAATGAGACAGAGCAGCAAGGTGAACAGAATGGAAAGGGGGAGACTTGTAAAAAGTTTATTATGGTGGATGATCAACAAGATATAGATATTGTTCCTCTACAGACACAATATATGACAACACCACCTTCTATACCTCCGGATAAGAAATTCATTATCTGCCAAGTCAATCAAATGCCCACTATTGAAGAATATGAGGTTGACAATTCTGAACACAAAATTGATAGGGATAATCAATCTTTACAGTACTCTTATGATGATGATGAGATTTGTGAGTCCTTAATTAAAGCTTTCAGCCCTCATGACAATCAAAATCTGGAAGATGAAATCAACTAGAGGGCTCAAACAAGGGGACCCTCTATCCCCAGCCCTATTTATTTTAGGTGCAGAGGTTCTTTCAAGATCCCTTAACAATCTCCATTCCCAGTTGGATTGTCATGGTTTCTTAAGGGAATAGAGGGGGGCCCAAGTGAACCTCCTTAGCTTTGCAGACGATATTATTCTCTTCACTTCAGGAAGACACAAGACTTTAAAACTCTTTATGCAAACTCTGAAGTCGTATGAGGAAGTCTCAGGCCAAATGGTTAACAAAGAAAAAAGTCATTTTATGATTCATTCTAATGCATTCAACAGCACTAGAAACAGAATCAGAAGAGTGACTGGATTCAAACAGAAAGAGGGTCCTATTACTTATCTGGGATGCCCTTTATTTGTTGGGAGGCACAGAATCATTTATTTCTCTAATATTATCAGCAAAGTGGGTAGAGCTATCTTGATCAAACATGTCTTACAATCCATCCCTACTCACTTACTATCTGTTGTCACCCCTCCTAGCATTGTCCTTAAACAGATCCAAAGCCTCATGGCTGACTTCTTTTGGGGTTGGAGAGACAACAAGAAAAAATATCATTGGTCCTCTAGAAAGAATCTAAGTTTCCCTATTGAAGAAGGAGGCATTGGATTCATAAATCTACAAGATGTATGCAAGGCCTTCCAGTATAAGCAATGGTGGGTTTTCAGAGCCAAACAAACTTTGTGGGAAGATTTCTTGAAGGCTTAATACTGCCAGAGGTCCAACCCTATTAGTACAAAATGGGATAATAGAGACTCACTTAAATGGAAACAACTTATGCACAACAAACACAAAGTGGAAGAAAACATCCAATGGAAGATCAACTCAGGAACATGCTCTTTCTTGTGGGACAACTGGCTGGGCAGTGGCGCCCAGGCTAGACTGTCAAACGAAAGTAACAGGTTCAACAATGAAGTTGTTTCAGCTTTCTGGATTAATGGCCAATAGAATTGGAATAAGCTGATGCAACAGGCCCCCCAATGCCAGTTAGCCAACATCTAGCTACTGATATTCACATCCAACATGCACAAATGGAAAATTCACTTGCTCATATGCCTGCAACTCCATCAGAGAAAAGAGAAGCACTACTATCTTTAACTCATTCATTTTGCACAATCGTATCCCTTTTAAAGCTTCTTTTCTTTTCTGGAGAGTTTTAAGAGGTAAAATTCCAACTAACGAAAGACTAACATGCTTTGGCATTGAGCCAGCCAATTGTTTTTGTTGTAATAGGTCAGGCTTGGACAGTATTCAGTACACCATCAATAATGGACACTTTGCGATACACATATGGAGATGTTTTGCAGCAACGGCGGGCATATATACATACCACACATCTCTTACTCACCTTCTAATGCAATGGTGGACATCGAGACATAAACATGCAGTACACAGGCTGCTTCTTCAAGCTACACCAATTCTGATCTGCTGGAATCTATGGAAGAACAGGTGCTCCAGTAAACATGTGGGGAAACAATCCAACAGCAGCAGAGTAAAGTATGCTATTTACAAAGACACCTACAGGCTCATGCAAACAACTTTCCCACACATCAACTGGCCTTCAAACTAGAGGGATTTAATTCAAATGGGAGAGAATTGCATTCATGAAACCAAGGTTCTGGTAGTGAGCTAGAAAAAAACACCGGAAAAATAGGTGAAACTCAACACTGATGGCAGTGCATTGAGTAACCTTGGCAGAATAGGAGCAGGGGTCATTATATGAAATAGGGAAGGAGAACTGGTTGTAGCATTTGCAACACCACTGGGGAAAGGAACTAACAACCAAGCGGAATTGGAAGGAGCTATATTTGGCATGACATAGGCACATGAACTAGAACACAGAAACATACTACTTGAACTTACTCACAGTTAGTACAAGATTGGATCATGTCCAAAAACAAGCCACCATGGAACATACATACAAAGGTACAAAAGCTACAGACACTCATACGCCAGACACAGGAATTCAGATGCAGACACACATACAGAGAGGCCAACTTCGTAGCTTATACTCTAGCAAAACATAGTCACACACTCACCTGTCCTCAAATATGCTTTAACAGCCAACACATGCCAAATTAAGCGAGAGCATACCTAAATATGGATCTACAGGAAATAGTAAATTTCAGAAGAAAGAAGCTTAAGAGAATTGAAGAACCTCCTTGAGTGAATGTGCATCCTTTTCAACTTAGCTATATTAAAAAATATAGCTCATTTGAATAGGTTTAGTCTTTTATTTTATTTTAATTGTAAAAGGAGAGTCTCCCTTGTTTATGTTTCCTAGATTCTTTGTATTGAGAGGAGTCTTCTCTTCTAGATGGTTAGTATTTTTGGTTTCTCCTTTTTTGTAAGGGGATGATTTGATTTCCTTTTTCAGAAGTTGACTCTGAACCACCTTAGGCTTGGAGGTTAGGTCTATGTCCCCCTCCTTGTACTTTTGTTTTTATTTATGATCAGGCAAGCGGGTGTTGCTCATCCCCTACCCCTACAAGGGTAATTAAACTTAAAAAAAGCCTTAAATATGAAAACCCAAACATTAAATACGAAACCATAGATTTTAAACCTCAAATTCTAAACCCTGAACCATAGAACGTAAAAAAAACGTACACCCTAACCCTAATTCTAATCCTAACCTTAACCCTAAACCCTAAACTCTAAACCCTAAGTCCAAAAAAAAAATTAAGAACAAAATACGAAAACCAAAAATTAAACTCTAAATGATAGATTTTAAACCTCAAATCCTAAACCACAAACCCTAAAACCTAAAAAACTTAAACCCTAATGCTAACCCTAACCCAAACCCTAACCCTATCCTTAACCTAACCGTAACACTAAGCAATAAATCCAAAACCTTAAGCCTTAAATACCAAAACACAAATATTAAATACCAAACCATAGATTTTAAAACTCAAATGATAAACCCTCAACCATAAAACCTAAAAAAAAAAACACACCCTTACCCTAATTCTAACCCTAACACTAACCATAACCCTAAACACTAAACCCTAAAACCTAAGTCCAAAAAAAAGTCCAAAAAGACCCTAACCCTACCATAAACCCTAAACCCCAAGGCCAAAATACCAATATTCAAACATTAAACACTAAACCATTGATATATAGCCTCCAATTCTAAGCCTTAAACCCAAAAACCTAAAAAAACACAAAACCCTAACCCTAAACCTAGCCCTAACATTAACCCTAACCCTAACCATAAACCATAAACCATAAACCCTAAGCTAAAAATACAAAAACCAAAATATTAAATACTAAACCATAGATTTTAAACCTCAAATGTTAAACTCTGAACCATAAAACCTAATAAAAACCTACATCCTAACCGTAATCTTAACCCTAACCCTAACCCTAAACCCTCAGTCCAAAAAAAGCCCAAGTCCAAAATATAGAAACCCAAACATTAAACACTAAGCCACGTATTTTAAACGTCAAATCCTAAACCACAAACCCTAAAACCTAAAAAAAACTAAACCCTAACCCTAACCTTAACCTAAACCCTAGCCCTAAACTTAAACCATTAACCCGAAACCCCAAGCCAAAAACACCAAAATCTAGACATTAAACACTAAACCATAGATTTTAAACCAAAAATCCTGAACCCCAAAACATAAAACCTAAAACAAAACCAAAACCCTAACCTTAACATGAACCCTAAGCCTAACCCTATCCTTAACCTAACCCTAAACCCTAAACCCTAACCCTAAAGCCTAAAATACCAAAACCTTAACATTAAACACTAAACTACAGACATTACATATCAAATCCTTAACCCCAAATCCTAAAACCTAATAACCAACCTAAACCCTAACTGTAACCCTAATATTAACCCTAACCCTAACCCTGCCATAAACCCTAAACCCAAAGCCCAAAATACCAAAACCCAAACATTAAACACTAAACAATTGATATTAAACCTCAAATCCTAAACCCTAAAACTAAAAACCTAAAAAACAAAAACCCTAACCCTAACCCTAACCCTAACTCTAACCTTAACCATAACCCTAACCCCAAACCATAAACCCAAAACCCTAAGCCAAAAATACAAAAACCCAAACATTAAATACTAAATCATAGATTTTAAATCTCATATGCTAAACCATAAACCATAAAACCTAAATAAAAACCAACACCATAACCCTAACCTTATCTCTAACCCTAAATCATAAACCCTAATCTCTAAGTCCAAAAAAAAGAAGTCCAAAAAAAACCTAAGCCCAAAGCCTAACTCTAACCAAAGCCCTAACCCTAACCTTTACTCTAAGCCTTATAACCCAGGACCATTAACCCAAAACCGCAAGCCCAAAATACCAAAAGCCAAACACTAAACCCTAAAACTTAACCCTAACCCTATCCCTAACACAAACCCTTACCCTAACCCTATCCTTAACCCTAACCCTAAACCCTAAACCCTAAACCCTAAACCCAAAGCCCAAAATACAAAAACCTAACATTAAACACTAAACCATAGATATTACAACTTAAATTCTTAACCCCAAACCCATAAACCTAAAAAATAACCTAAACCCTAACCCTAACCCTTATATTAACCATAACTGTAACCCTACCCTAAACCCTAAACCCCAAGCCCAATATACCAAAACCCAAACATTAAACAACAAACCCTTTATATAAACCTTAAATCATAAACCCTAAACCTAAAAAAACCAACACCCTAACACTAACCCTAACCTTAGCCCTAACACTAACCTTAAACCATAAAACCGAAACCGTAAGCCCAAAATATCAAAAACCTAACATTAAATATTAAACCATAGATTTAAAACTTAAATCCTAAACCCTGAACCATAAAACCTAAAAAAAGACCTACACCCTGACCCTAACCCTAACCTTAAACCCTAAGTCCAAAAAAAACCTAAGTCAAAAATACAAAAACCAAAATTTAAACACTAGATCATAGATTTTAAACCTCAAGTCCTAAACCACTACCCCTAAAATCTAAAAAAACTAAACCCTAACCTTAACCCTAACCCTAACCCTAACGCTAACACTAAACCATTAACCCAAAATCCCAAGCCCAAAATTTCAAAACCAAAACATTAAACACTAAACCATAGATTTTAAACCAAAAATTCTAAAACCCCGATACCTAAAACAAAAAAAAACTAAACCCTAACCATATCCCTAAAACGAACCCTAAATACAAACATTAAACACTAAACCCTAAACCCAAAGCCCAAATTACAAAAACCCTATCATTAAACACTAAACCATAGATATTACAACTCAAATTCTTAAACCCAAAACTTAAAACCTAAAAAACAACCTAAACCCTAACCCTAACCTTAACATTAACCCTAACCCTAACCCTACCATAAACCCTAAACCCAAAGCCCAAAGTACAAAAACCAAAGCACTAAACACTAAACCATAGATATTAAACCTCAAACCCTAAAAACCCTAAACCCAAAAACCTAAAATAACCAAACCCCTAATCCTAACTGTAACCCTAACCTAAACCCTAACCCTAACCCTATACCATAAACCCAAAACCCTAAGCCCAAAATACCAAAACCAAAAATTAAATACTAATACATTGATTTTAAACCTCAAATGCTAAAGCCTAAACCATAAAACCTAAAGAAAAAATACACCCTAACCCTAATCCTAACCTTAACCCTAACCCTAACCCTAACCCTAAACCCTAAACCCTAACCCTTAAACACTAAACCATAGATTTTAAACCTAAAATCCTAAACCACAAACCCTAAAACCTAAAAAAAAACTAAACCTAACCTTAACCCTAACCCAAACCCTAAACCCTAAACCATAGATTTTCAACCTCAAATCCTAAACCAGAAACCCTAAAACTTACAAAAAACTAAACCTAATCCTAACCCTAACCCAAACCCTAACCCTAACCTTAACCTTAACCCTAACCCTAAACCGTTAAACCAAAACTCCAAGCCCAGAACACAAAACCCAAATGTTAAACATTTAACCATAGATTTTAAACCAAAAATTCTAAACCCAAAAACTTAAAAGCTAAAAAAAACCTAAACCCTAATCCTAACACTATCCCTAACAAGAATCCTAACGCTAACCCTATCTTTAACCCTAACCCTAAACCCTAAACCAAAAGCCCAAAATACAAAAACCCTAATATCAAACACTAAGCTATAGATATAACAACTTAAATCATTAACCCCAAAACCTAAAACCTAATAAACAACCTAAACCCTAACCCTAACCCTAACATTAACCCTAACCCTAACCTACCATAAACCCTAAACCCCAAGCACAAAATACCAAAACCCAAACATTAAAAGCTAAACCATTGATATTAAACCACAAATCCTAAACCCTAAAACCCAAGCCCAAAATAAAAAAACCCAAACATTGAACAATAAACCATAGATTTTAAACAAAAAATCCTAAATCAATAACACTAAAACCTAAAAAAACATAAATTCTAACCCTAACCCTATCCCTAACACAAACCCTAACCCTAACTCTATCCCTAAACCCTAGACCCTAAACCCAAAGCCCAAAATACCAAATTACTAACATTAAACACTAAACCATAGATATTACAACTCAAATCCTTAACCCCAAACCCTAAAACCTAATAAACAACCTAAACCCTAACCTTAACATTAATATTAACCCTAACCCTACCATAAACCCTAAACCCAAAGCCCAAAATACCAAAACCCAAACAATTAACACTAAATCATTGATATTAAACCTTAAATCTTAAACCCTAAACCCAAAACCGTAAAAAAAGCCAAAACCCTAACCCTAACCCTAACCCTAACCCCAAACCATAAACCCAAAACCCTAAGCCAAAAATACTAAAACACAAACATCTAATTCTAAACCATAGATTTTAAACCTCAAATTAACCTGAATAATAAAACCAAAAGAAAAACCTACACCCTAACCCTAACCTTTACCCTAACTCTAACCCTAAACAATTAACCCGAAACACCAAGCCCAAAATACCAAAATCCAAACATTAAACACTAAACCGTAGATTTTAAACCAAAAATCCTAAACCCCAAAACCTTTCCCTAACCCTATCCCTAACACGAACCCTAAGCCTAACCTTATCCTTAACCCAACCCCTAAACCCTAAACTCTAACCCTAACATTAACCCTAACCCTAACCCTACCATAAACCCTAAACTCTAAGCCCGAAATACCAAAAACCAAACATTAAACAATAAACCATTGATTTTAAACCTCAAATTCTAAGATCTAAACCCTAAAATCTAAAAAACTAAACCCTTACCCTAACCCTAACCCTAACCTTAACCCTAACCCTAACACTAACGTTAACCTAAAACAACAAGCCCAAAATAGTAAAAGCCAAACATTAAACACTAAACCATAGATTTTAAACCAAAAATCCAAAACCCCAAAACCTAAAACCTAAAAAATAACCTAAACCCTAACTCTAACCCTATCCCTAACCCTAACCCAAACCCTAATCCTATCCTTAACCCTAACCCTAAACCCAAAGCCCAAAATACCAAAACCCTTACATCAAACACTAAACCATAGATATTACAACTCAAATCGCTAACCACAAACCCTAAAACCTAATAAACAACCTAAACCCTAAACCTAACCCTAACATTAACCCTAACCCTAACCCTAACATTAACCCTAACCCTAACCCTGCCGTAAACCCTAAACCCCAAGCCCAAAACACCAAAACCCAAACATTAAACACTAAACAATTGATATTAAACCTCAAATCCTTAACACGAAAACCTAAAACCAAAAAAACAACCTAAACCCTTACTCTAACCCTAACATTAACCCTAACCCTAACCCTACCATAAACCCTAAACCCTAAGCGCAAAATATTAAAACCCAAACATTAAACAATAAACCATTGATTTTAAACCTCAAATCCTAAAACCTAAACAATAAAAACTAAAAAAAAAATTAACCCAAACCCTAACCCTAACCCTAACACTAAATCATTAACCCGAAACCACAAGCCCAAATTACCAAAACCCAAACATTAAACACTAAACCATAGATTTTAAACAAAAAATCCTAAACTCCAAAACTTAAAACCTAATAAACAACCTAAACCCTAACCCTAACCCTATCCCTTACCCTAACCCTATTCTTAACCCTAACCCTAAACCCTAAACCCTAAACCCAAAGCCCAAAATACAAAAACCCTAACATCAAACAATAAACCATAAATATTAAAACTCAAATCCTTAACCCCAAATCCTAAAACCTAATAAACAACCTAAACTCTAACCCTAACCCTAACATTAACCCTAACACTAACCCTAACCCTGTCATAAACCCTAAACCCCAAGCCCAAAATACCAAAACCCAAACATTTACAACTAAACAATTGATATTAAACCTCAAATCCTAAACCCTAAAGCCAAAAACCTAAAAAAAACTAAAAACTCTAACCATAAACCTAACCCTAACCTTAACCCTAACCCAAACCCAAAACCATAAACCCAAAACCCTAAGCCAAAAATACCAAAACCCAAACATTAAATACTAAACCATAGATTTTAAACCTCAAATGCTAAACCCTGAACCATAAAACCTAAAAAAAAAACTACACCCTAACCCTAAACCTAAACATTTATCACGACTCGAGAGTACTCCTTAGAAGTTAGGGCATTCCCGAATCAAAACACTGCATCATCAACCTCTCAAAGGTCTAAGACAAGCCCTTCCGTACCATTCATTGCATACATGTATGAAAAGTAGTGCAGAATTAAAACTTTTCACACAAAATAATAATACTTCAAAATATCTCTTTTATAGAAAATATAATGAAACGCTTAGTCTCAAAGTCACCATCTTAGACATACGAATATATTGGGACCCGGTCCATACTTCATCATAAAGAAAAAATAGCTAAGTCTATTACAATACTTCAATAAGGAAATCTAAACATCAAGATGTCCTCGAATCTAGTGAGGACACACCAACTCTTTACATGAATGAACACTAATCCAATCTTCAACTTTGAGACTCCTCTCAAACGCCACCTACAACTTTAGAGATAAACAAAATGTGTGGAATTAGTACAAACACTTGCTAAGTATGGCATAATACATAAAATCATAATAAACTGACATTTGTATAAAACATTCTCTTTTTTATTAAAATATCATAGTATAAGCATAAGAACAACATGTAAAACCATAGAAACATGTAAGATATCATATAAGCATTTAATCAAATATTGAAGAATTTTACAGTGAACTATGTCACCTTAGAGTAATCTCTTTTAGCTTGCATCCTTCTCACCAAGGGTTATCCTAAGACTCACTTAAGTGAGACGAAGAGAGACCGCCCATACACCCTCTCTAAGCACACCTAATTGATTCTTAAGACTACCTAATATAAGATCATTTTCACTTTATTTGCTAAAATCCCTACCTAGAATCACTCCAAGACTCACCTAAGTAAGACATGAAGAGACCGCCCATACACCCTCTTCGAGCCTACCTAAGCAATCCTCAAAGCTACTCAAGATAAGTACTTTTTCATTAACATTCCTTTACTAAAGTCATTATGTTCATTAAGTCATTTAGAAGACATATCATTCATTATAGACTTCACATAATGGTCTTGGAAAGACCTAGGGACTCACATACTAACATCTTCAAAGTCTAGTTGTGCAATGTCTAGATAGCGTCCCATTCCACTACCTAAACTTCCTAGTACTTATCCAACACCAGCATGTATCCCACATAATGAGAATCCGAAGTGATAAACCTACTTCGATCGAGGGTGTGCTACTTTCCAAGGGTAGAACTAGGACACATCCAATGTGGGCACATGGTTAAGGAATATCAAGGTCTTTTATGCACTCTAGTCTTATTCTCAAGTAGAGATACATTGTACTCTAGTCTCTATCTTAAGTAGAGCTACAAGCCATAAAATATTCACTCGGTGCTACCCTTTGTTCTCATAGAGTAAGTTCAATAAAAAAGAGCATATGAAAAGGTACCATCTCTTAGTCATTACCTATTAATAATGCACCTACCAAAGATGGGTCCATTAGGGCTGACATTCAATGTTCTATAAGGATAGATCATTCTTAACCTTCTCTATATATAGAAGGTTCCACATATTAGTCATGCTTAGAAGGGCACCATCTTAGGTCTACCGATCTTAGAGTTTCATTCAACATTCATCCATACACATACAACACAAAGGTGCCTAAGCCTACTAAGTCAAGATATTCATATTCATCATATACATGTATCAAGTAAGGGACACAAGTCTACCAAAGCAAGACACAACATACTTTACTTTATTACATATAGCATATCATTATTTGAAGCACTTAGGAATGAACCTTATCATCTTTATGTCATCCTTTACATTACTATAACATCATCAATATAACCATTGTAGACTCATATGGTTAAGTAGGAACAATCATGCATCAGTTCTAAGACTACACACATGAACATATAGTAATAGTCTAACATGATCACCTAACATCATCAAACCTTCACATTACTAGCATATAGATATATATGGTCATACTTCACATAATCAACTTCAACATCATCGTAATACTTCAAGTAGTTGCCGACAAGACCATGATCATCAATATACTTAAATTAACGCCGACGAGGCCACATCAATTGAAAGTAAAGCACATAACACCACCACCATAGGTGGACCATACCAATAAAAACATAATTGAATTCTAATTAATATAAAATAAAGAGAATAAGGGCAGCATACCACCAATCCATTCTCACTACCTCAGTCCATGTCTAAATCATCAAATTCAATACCATAAGGCCTTTACCATTACCATGAACATCAATTCAAAGTATAAATCATGATACTAGATGAAACTAGGTTAATTCAATATAGATTTAACAATCTAAGACCAATTAGACATCAACTGCATATAATCTTTACATCATTAGATAGCACATAGAAAACTACACTATAATTCATAAGTATAGAGACATGATCACTCAACCCATAAAATAGTCAAAATAGGAATTACATGGTTTGCATGGGTTCATAAGAATTATAGCATGAACACATTGCATCAACATCAATTAAATTCTAAAAATTGATTAAAAACCATTTATGCAAGAACCCATGGATAGATTATGAAATTGGACAATTCATGTTTTGATCATCTTCGAAAATCATTGGAATTGACTCCTTGAAGAAAAAGATTTCAAGGATGAATAACCATACCTTAATTCTGATGAAAATCCCACAAGATTGATGGAGAAAAACTTGAGAAACTTATCTTCTTCCTTGGAGCTTCAAAGCTTCGACGATGGAGTTTTGGAGAGAGTGAATGGAGAGGTTTTATTTTGAGTTCTGGGTTTTGCTTTAATTGGTGAGGTTAGGGTTTTAAATATGTCTGATAACCGTCCATAATATACCCCTAAATAACCCAAAAGACCCCTACATTTATTGGACAATTTAACGAACTCAAATTTGACTTAAAAACGACGCAATGAAATCAAGGACTTTACTGCGCGTCGGGGAGACACTTCCAAATCTTATTTTTTGAAAATTCTTGGACAGAATGGTTCGTGACATACCCGCAACGCAAGGCAAGATTTTTGCCTACTGCGTGTCAGCTGCGCTCGCGCAGAAGCACGCCAAATCTTGGATGTTTGGCAGCTTCGCTGACCCATATTTGGGTCCTTCTCGGGGACCCTTTTGATGGTCCCCGGGGCATAGTTCCCAGACGTTTAGATCCTTTGTATGTCAGGCTACGCGTAGGAAATTTTGGTACTGAATTTGACCCTCAAACCATCCCCCAAAACATCACTACAAACACTACAACACACTAGTTCAAGTTCGACTAGTTTCCGAACGTCTTGGACGTCCTTGAACGTTTGACCTCCAAACACTTCCAAACTTTATATACTGCCTAATAACACTATTATTAACCATTTTATGACTTTAGAACATCATGACACAAGTGTTAGGCTCTAGTTCAACCTAGCTCATTTTTAGGGTGTAACAATACTCCCCCACTTGGGCAACATTCGTCCTCAAATGACACTTGCTACACTTTAAACATTTTTAAGGGTTAAGACTCAAAGACTAAAAGCTCATAAACATACCACACAATAAACTATTCACATATATAGGAGAAACATCAACTCCACATAACAAAGAGACTCACAACACAACAAGAAAGTAGGAACTACATCTACAACTCATCATGCAATAAGATTCACATTTTTCATTTCATATAGGAGAAACTTCCTTATCCACATAATATAATGCTCATCATATACATCAGTTATATACATATCATAACCATTTTTCATGAAAGAACAATTTAGTCAAACTTTAAAAATCTTTACAGTGAACACAAATTTCTTTACAGTAACACATGCTCAACTTTCCAAAAATGCAGCCATTAAGCAATTTATGATTCAAGCATGACAAAATGAGAGATAAAACCATATAAACTTTCTTTAAAATATAATCATAACTTTATGAAATGCACAATGCAAGGAATCAATGAATTTCAATTTTGACTAGACTCCTACACACAATGCAACATGCGACATGCTACTATGACATTTCATCTCTCAAGCTTGAATTGAATAGAAGAGATGATACACCAAAAAACTATTCTACTACTCACCATAATCCCCCACTTAGAAGGAACTCATATAGCTAAAGAGATAAAACTATAACATAATCACTCGGTGCTAGCCTTTGTTCTCATAGAGTAAGTTAAATAAAAAGGAGCATATGAAAAGGTAGTCATTACCTATTAATAATTCACCTACCAGAGATGGATCCACTAGGGCTGTCATTCAATGGTCTATAAGGATAGTTCATTTTTAACCTTCTCTATATATAGAAGGTTCCACATATTAGTCATGCTTAGAAGGGCAACATCTTAGGTCTACCGATCCTAGAGTTTCATTTAACATTCATCCATACACATACAACACAAAGGTGTCTAAGCCTACTAAGTCAAGAAGTTCATATTCATCGTATACATGTATCAAGTAAGGGACACAAGTCTACCAAAGCAAGACATAACATACTTTACTTTATTACATATAACATATCATTCTTTGAAGCACTTAGGAATGACCCTTATCATCTTTATTTCATCCTATACATTACTATAACATCATCAATATAACCATTGTAGACTCATATAGTCAAGTAGGAACAATCATGCATCAACTTTAAGACTACACACATGAACATATAGTAATAGTCTAACATGATCACCTAACATCATCAAACCTTCACATTACTAGCATGTAGATAGATATGGTCATACTTCACATAATCAACTTCACAATCATCATAATACTTCAAGTACTGCCGACAAGCCCATTATCATCAATATACTTAAATTAACGCCGACGAGGCCACATCAATTGAAAGTAAAGTACATAACACCGCCACCATAGGTGGACCATACAAATCACAACATAATTGAATTCTAATTAACATAAAATAAAGAGAATTAGGGCAGCGTACCACCAATCCATTCTCACCACTTCAATCCATGTCTAAATCATCCAATTCAATACCATAAGACCCTTACCCATGGCCATGGACATCAATTCAAAGTACAAATCATAATAATAGATGAAACTAGATCAAATCAATATAGATTTAAAAATCTTAGACCAATTAGACATCAATTGCATATAATCTTTACATCATTAGATAGCCCATAGAAAACTACACTATAATTCATAAGTGTAGAGACATGATCACTTAACACATAAAATAGTCAAAATAGGAATTTCATGGTTTGCATGGGTTCATGAGAATTATAGCTTGAAAACTTGTATTAACATGAATTCAATTCTAAAAATTGATTAAAAACCATTTATGCAAGAACCCTTGGATAGATTATGAATTTGGACAATTCATGTTTTGATCATCTTTGAAAATCATTGGGATTGAATCCTTGAAGAAAAAGATTTCAAGGATGAATAACCATACCTCAATTGTGATGAAAAGCCCACAAGATTGATGGAGAAAAACTTGAGAAACCTATCTTCTTCCTTGGAGCTTCAAAGCTTCAACAATGGAGTTTTGGAGAGAGTGAATGAAGAGGCTTTATTTTGAGTTCTGGGTTTTGCTTTAATTGGTGAGGTTATGGATTTAAATAGGTATAATAACCGTCCATAATATACCCCTAAAATACCAAAAATATCCCTACATTTATTGGACAATTTAACCAATTCAAATTTGACTTAAAAATGACGCAACGATATGTGGGACTTTACTGCGCGTCTCGGAGACACTTCCAAATCTTATTTTTTGAAAGTTCTTGGACAGAATGATTCGTGACAGCCCCGCGTTGCAAGGAAAGATTTTTGCCTACTGCGTGTTAGCTGCGCTAGCGCAAAAGCATGCCAAATCTTGGTTGTTTGGCAGCTTCCCATGTTTGGGTCCTTCTCGGGGATCCTTTTGATGGTCCCCGGGGCATCGTTACTAGATGTTTCGACCCTTTGTATGTCAGTCTACGCGTAGGAACTCTCGGTACTGAATTTGACCTTCAAAACATCCCCCAAACCATCATTACTAAACACTACGACACACTAGTTCAAGTTCGACTAGTTTCCGAACATCTTAGACATCCTTGAACGTTTGACCTCCAAACACTTCCAAACTTTTTATACTGCCTAATAACACTATTATTAACCATTTTATGACTTTTGAACATAATGAAACAAGTTTTAGGCTCTAGTTCAACCTAGCTGATTTTTGGGGTTTAACAATACTCCCCCACTTGGACAACATTCGTCCTCGAATGACACTTGCTACACTTTAAATATTTTTAAGGGTTAAGACTCAAAGAATAACAACTCATAAACATACCACAAAATAAAATATTCACATATATAGGAGAAACATCAACTCCACATAAAAAAGTGACTCACAACACAACAAGAATGTAGGAACTACATCTACAACTCATCATGCCATAAGACTCACATTTTCATTTCATATATTGAGGAACTTCCTTCTACACATAATATCATGCTCATATACATCAGTTCTATACACATCATAACCATTTTTCATGAAAGAACAATTTAGTCAAAATTTAAAATCTTTACAGTGAACACAAATTTCTTTACAATAACACATGCTCAACTTTCCAAAAATACAGCCCTTAAGCAATTTATGATTGAAGCATGAAAACATGAGAGACAAAACCATATAAACTCACTTTAAAACATAATCATAACTTCATGAAATGCACAATGCAAGGAATCAATGAATTTCAATTTTGACTAGACTCCTACACACAATGCAACATGCAACATGCTACTATCACATTCTATCTCTCAAGCTTGAATTGAATAGAAGAGATGAGACAACAAATAACTATTCTACTACTCACCATACTCCCCCACTTAGAAGGAACTCATATAGCTAAAGAGATAAAACTATAACTTACCGGCATCATCATCATCATCTGGTTTTGTTCCTTTGGCTCAGAGAGCATAGAAGCGATTCCTCTTTGGAGCACCACATCCGGAACATTAGGAGGAACTTGCTTGGCCTCTCTCCCTCTAGCCGTAATAGTAGGACAATCTATAACCTTGTGATCATCCTTCCCACAACCAAAGCACCAACTAGTACCGGCTAGACACTTCCCGAAGTGCTTCTTCCCACAAGTAGCACAAGTAGGCTTATCCACTTGGCAACCACCACCTCTCTCATAGTTAGACTTAGGAGCCCTAGAACCATCTTGATTTGGAGCCCTCTTATTAAACTTATGTTGAACTTGCTCATCGGTTCTTCCCCTCTTAGCGTCTCTACTTCTCCTCCCAAGTTAGACTCTTCAATGGATTGTGCATACACCATCAGCCTAGATAGAGTCATATAACCATGGAGCATGGCTGTACGATACTCTTCCTTCATTATATCCGAAACACCGGTCAAGAACCTACTCATCTAATCCCTAGGGTTAGACACCAAGGATGGAGCATACTTAGACAATAGGATAAACTTTAAGGACTACTCCTCAACACTCATGCTACCTTGCCTAAAGTTTATGAATTCCTCAATCTTAACCTCCCTCTTCTCGCGGGGAAAGTACCTTTCTAAGAATGCTTCCTTAAACTCTTGCCACTCTAAGGGACCCAATTCAACCGGTCTACTATCCTTCCATTGAGTAAATCATATTTGATCAACATCTTTCAATTGATACGAAGCTAAATCTGCTTTCTCCCTAGAGGTCACTCCCATAGCATGGACTGTATTATACACCTCATCCAACAAAGATTGGGGATCTTCTTCATCCTTAGAACCAAAGAAGATGGGAGGATTAAACCTCACAAAGTCCCTCAATCTAGAGGTCATAGTACTCTCCATAGCATTCACTGTAGGCCCAATGTCTCTATTCACTTGAGTTGTCATAGCTCGGGATAGGGTAAGGAGAGCCTCTCTAATCTCCCCATTAGCCATTTCCAGGGGAACTACCGGAACCTCATTATATCCTTCCACAATAGGAACTTGATCATCTTGATCACCTTGATCACCTTGAGGAACCTGCTCAACTTGTGGCACATGTCCACCTCGGGGAGGAAGTCCCTCATTCACATCATTATCCTCAACCCTCCTAGCGGGTGTCCTTCTCGTATTTATCTTCCTAGAAACACAAGGAAACCATAAGAAAAGGACACTCATAACATTTAATTTCTACAGCACAACATAGGAGTAGAAAAGAAGGGAAACTTTGTCGTTCTATAGCCTATTGCCCATAGGTGAGTCGTGACTCAAACTGATTATCAAGACTCTTCTAGATGTGGATTTTTGAGACTTTTTGATTCCTAAGACTACTTCATAACCTTATGCTCTGATACCAAGCTTGTCACGACCCGTGAGTACCCCCTAGAAGTAAGGGCATTCCCGAATAAAAATACGGCGGCGGCGACCTCTCAAAGGTCTAAGACAAGCCCTTCCGTACCATACATTGCATACATATATGAAAACTAGTGCGGAATTAAAACTTTTCACACGAAATAATAATACTTCAAAATATTTCTTTTATAGAAAAGCATAATAAAAGGCTAAGTCTCAAAGTCACCATCTTAGACATACGAATATATTGGGACACGGCCCATACTTCATCGTAAAGGAAAAATAGATAAGTCTATTACAATACTTCAATAAGGAAATCTAAACATCAAGATGTCCTCGAATCTAGTGAGGACACACCAACTCTTTACTTGAATGAACACTAATCCAAGCTTAAACTTCGAGACTCCTCTCAAACACCACCTACAACTTTAGAGATAGACAAAGTGTATGGAATTAGTACAAACACTTGTACTAAGTATGGCATAATGCATAAAATCATGATGAACGGACATCTGTATTAAACATTCTCTTTTTGATTAAAACATGTTAGTATAAGAATAAGAACAACATTTAACACCGTACTAACATGTAAGATACCATATAAACATTTAATCAAATATTGAAGCATTTTACAGTGAACTATGTCACCTTACAATAATCTCTTTTAGCTTGCATACTTCTCACCAAAGGTTATCCTAAGACTCACTTAACTGAGACGAAAAGAGACCACCCATACACCCTCTCTAAGCACACCTAAATGATCCTTAAGAATACCTAAGATAAGATTATTCTCACTTTATTTGCTAAACTCCCTACCAAGAATTACTCCAAGACTCACCTAAGTAAGACATGAAGAGACCACCCATACACCCTCTTCAAGCCTACCTAAGCAATCCTCAAAGCTAATCTACATAAGTACTTTTTTATTAACATTCCTTTACTAAAGTCATTATGTTCATTAAGTCATTTAGAACACATATCATTCATTATAGACTTCACATAATGGTCTTGGAAAGACCTAGGGACTCACATACTAACATCTTCAAAGTCTAGTCGTGCAATGTCTAGATAGCATCCCATTCCACTACTTAAACTTCCTAGTACGCATGTATATCACATGATGACAATAGGAAATAACCAACATAGACCATATTAGCTAGGCATGGAATTCGAAGTCATAAACCTACTCCGATGGAGGGTGTTCTACTTGCCAAGGGTAGAACTAGGACACATTCCATGTGGGCACATGGTTAAGGAATATCAAGGTCTTTTATGCACTCTAGTCTCATTCTCAAGTAGAGATACATTATACTCTAGTCTCCTTCTTAAGTAGAGCTACAAACCATAACATATTCACTCGGTGCTAGCCTTTATTCTCATAGAGTAAGTTTAATAAAAAGGAGCATATGAAAAGGTACCATCTCTTGGTCATTACCTATTCATAATTCACCTACCAAAGATGGGTCCACTAGGGCTGTCATTCAATGGTCTATAAGGATAGTTCATTTTTAACCTTCTCTATACATAGAAGGTTACACATATTAGTCATGCTTAGAAGGGCACCATCTTTGGTCTACCGATCCTAGAGTTTCATTCAACATTCATCCATACACATACAACACAAAGGTGCCTAAGCCTACTAAGTCAAGATGTTCATATTCATCAAATACACGTATCAAGTAAGGGACACAAGTCTACCAAAGCAAGACACAACATACTTTACTTTATTACATATAGCATATCATTCTTTGAACTACTTAGGAATGACTCTTATCATCTTTATGTCATCCTATACATTACTATAACATCATCAATATAACCATTGTAGACTCATATAGTCAAGTAGGAACAATCATGCATCAACTCTAAGACTACACACATGAACATATAGTAATAGTCTAACATAATCACCTAACATCATCAAACCTTCACATTACTAGCATGTAGATAGATATGGTCATACTTCACATAATCAACTTCACAATCATCATAATACTTCAAGTACTTGCCGACAAGACCATGATCATCAATATACTTAAATTAACGCCGACGAGGCCACATCAATTGAAAGTAAAGCACATAACACCGCCTCCATAGGTGGAACATACCAATCACATCATAATTGAATTCTAATTAACATAAAATAAAGAGAATTAGGGAAGCGTACCACCAATCCATTCTCATCACTTCAGTCCATTTCTAAATCATCCAATTCATTACCATAAGGCCCTTACCCATGGCCATGAACATCAATTCAAAGTATGAATCATAATACTAGATGAAACTAGGTCAATTCAATATAGATTTAACAATCTAAGACCAATTATACATCAATTGCCTATAATCTTTACATAATTAGATAGCCCATAGAAAACTACACTATAATTCATAAGTATAGATACATGATCACTTAACCCATAAAATAGTCAAAATAGGAATTTCATGGCTTGCATGGGTTCATAAGAATTAAAGCTTGAAAACACTGCATTAACATCAATTCAATTCTAAAATTTGATTAAAACCCATTTATGCAAGAATCCATGGATAGATTATGAAATTGGACAATTCATGTTTTGATCATCTTTGAAAATCATTAGAATTGACTCCTTGAAGAAAGAGATTTCAAGGATGAATAACCATACCTCAATGGTGATGAAAAGCCCACAATATTGATGGAGAAAAACTTGAGAAACCTATCCTCTTCCTTGGAGATTCAAGGCTTCAACAATGGAGTTTTGGAGAGAGTGAATGGAGAGGTTTTGTTTTGAGTTGAGGGTTTTGCTTTAATTGGTGAGGTTAGGGTTTTAAATAGGTCTAATAACCGTCTATAATATACCCCTAAATTACCCAAAAGACCCCTACATTTATTGGACAATTTAACCAACTCAAATTTGACTTAAAAACGACGCAACAAAATCTGGGATTTTGCTGCACGTCGCGGAGACACTTCCAAATCTTATTTTTTCAAAAACTCTTTGACAGAATGGTTCGTGACAGCCTCGCGTTGCAAGGTAAGATTTTTGCCTACTGCGTGTCAGCTGCGCTTGCGCAGAATCATGCCAAAACTTGGCTGTTTGGCAGCTTCGCTGGCCCATGTTTAGGTCCTCATCGGGGACCCTTTTGATGGTCCCCAGGGTGTCGTTCCCGGATGTTTCGACCCTTTGTAAGTCAGGATATGCTTAGGAACTCTTGGCACTGAATTGTACATTCAAACCATCCCCCAAAACATCACTACAAAACACTACGTTAAACTAGTTCAAGTTCGACTAGTTTCGGAACGTCTTGGACGTTCTTTAACGTTTGACCTCCAAACACTTCCAAACTTTATATACTACCTAATAATTATTAACAATTTTATGACTTTATAACATCATGAAACAAGTGTTAGGCTCTAGTTCAACCTAGCTCATTTTTAGGGTGTAACAATACACCTCATCCAAGAAAGATTTGGGATCTTCTCCAACCTTAGAACCAAAGAAGATAGGAGGATTCATCCTCACAAAGTCCCTCAATCTAGAGGTCATAGTACTCTCCATAGCATTCATCCTAGGCCCAATGTCTCTATTCACTTGAGTTGTCATAGCTCGGGCTAGGGTAAGGAGAGCCTCTCTACTTTCCCCATTAGCCATTTCTGGGGGAACTACCGGAACCTCATTATATCCTTCCACAATAGGAACTTGATCATCCTGCGCACCTTGATCACCTTGAGGAACCTGCTTAACTTGTGGCACATGTCCACCTCGGGGAGGAAGTCCCTCATTCATATAATCCTCCTCAACCCTCCTAGTAGGTGTCCTTCTCGTATTCTTCTTCCTAGAAACACAAGGAAAACCATAAGAAAAGGACACTCATAACATTTAATTTCTACGGCATGACATAGGAGTAGAAAAGAAGGGAAACTCTGTCGTCCCAGAGCCTCTCGCCTCTAGGTGTGTCGCGACTCACACCGATGGTCAAGACTCTACTAGACGTGGATTTTTGAGACTTTTTGATTCCTAAGACTACTTCATAACCTTATGCTCTGATACCAAGTTTGTCACGACCCGAGAGTACCCCCTAGAAGTTAGGGCATTCTCGAATCGAAACATGGCATCGTCGACCTCTCAAAGGTCAACGACAAGCCCTTCCATACCATTCATTGCATACATGTATGAAAAGTAGTGCGGAATTAAAACTTTTCACACGAAATAATAATACTTCAAAATATCTCTTTTATAGTAAAACATAATGAAAGGCTAAGTCTCAAAGTCACCATCTTAGACATACGAATATATTGGGACACGTCCCATACTTCATCATAAAGGAAAAATAGCTAAGTCTATTCCAATACTTCAATAAGGAAATCTAAACATCAAGATGTCCTCGAATCTAATGAGGACACACCAACTCTTTACTTGAATGAACACTAATCCAAGCTTCAACTTCGAGACTCCTCTTAAACGCCACCTACAACTTTAGAGATAGACAAAATGTGTGGAATTAGTACAAACACTAGTACTAAGTATGACATAATGCATAAAATCATGATAAATGGACATTTGTATAAAACATGATTTTTTTTTAATTAAAACATCATAGTATAAGCATAAGAACAACATTTAAAACCTTAGAAACATATAAAATATCATATAAGCATTTAATCAAATATTGAAGAATTTTACAGTGAACTATGTCACCTTACAATAACCTCTTTTAGCTTGCATACTTCTCACCAAAGGTTATCCTAAGACACACTTAGTTATACGAAGAGAGACCGCCCATACACCCTCTCTAAGAACACCGAAATGATCCTTAAGACTACCTAAGATAAGATCATTCTCACTTTATTTGCTAAACTCCCTACCTAGAATTACTCCAAGACTCACCTAAATAAGACATGAAGAGACCGCCCATACACCCTCTTCAAGCCTACCTAAGCAATCCTCAAAGCTACTCTAGATAAGTACTTTTTAATTAACATTCCGTTACTAAAGTCATTATGTTCATTAAGTCATTTAGAAGACATATCATTCATTATAGACTTCACATAATGGTCTTGCAAAGACCTAGGGACTCACATACTAACATCTTCAAAGTCTAGTCGTGCAATGTCTAGATAGCGTCTCATTCAACTACCTAAACTTCCTAGTACTTATCCAACACTAGTATGTACCCCACATGATGAGAATAGGAAATAACCGACATAGACCATACTAGCTAGGCTTGGAATCCGGAGTCATAAACCTACTCCGATGGAGGGTGTTTTACTTGCCAAGGGTAGAACTAGGACACATCCCATGTAGGCATCAAGTTCTTTTATGCACTCTAGTCTCATTCTCAAGTAGAGATACATTGTACTCTAGTTTCTTTCTTAAGTAGAGCTACAAACCATAACATATTCACTCGGTGCTAGCCTTTGTTCTCATAGTGTAAGTTCAATAAAAAGGAGCATATGAAAAGGTACCATCTCTTAGTTATTGCATATTCATAATGCAACTACCAAAGATGGGTCCACTAGAGCTGCCATTCAATGGTCTATAAGGATAGCTCATTCTTAACCTTCTCTATATATAGAAGGTTCCACATATTAGTCATGCTTAGAAGGGCACCATCTTAAGTCTACCGATCCTAAAGTTTTATTCGACATTCATCCATACACATACAAGACAAATGTACCTAAGCCTACTAAGTCAAGATGTTCATATTCATCATATACATGTATCAAGTAAGGGATACAGGTCTACCAAAGCAAGACACAACATACTTTACTTTATTACATATAGCATATCATTCTTTGAAGCACTTAGGAATGACCCTTATCATATTTATGTTATCCTATACATTACTATAAAATCATCAATATAACCATTGTAGACTCATGTAGTCATGTAGGAACAATCATGCATCAACTCTAAGACTACACACATGAACATATAGCAATAGTCTAATATGATCACCTAACATCATCAAACCTTCACATTACTAGAATGTACATATATATGGTCATACTTCACATAATCAACTACACAATCATCGTAATACTTCAAGTAGTTGCCGATAAGCCCATGATCATCAAAATACTTAAATTAACGCCGACGAGGCCACATCAATTGCAAGTAAAGCACATAACACTACCACCATTGCTGGACCATAACAATCACAACATAATTGAATTCTATTTAACATAAAATAAAGAGAATTAGGGCAGCGTTCCACCAATCCATTCTCACCACTTCAATCCATGTCGAAATCATCCAATTCAATACCATAAGGCTCTTACCCATGGCCATGAACATCTATTCAAAGTATAAATCATAATACTAGATGAAACTAGGTCAATTCAATATAGATTTAACAATCTAAGACCAGTTAGAAATCAATTGCATATAATCTACAACATTAGATAGCCCATAAAAAACTACAGTGTAATTCACAAGTATAAAGAAATGATCACTTAACCCATAAAATAGTCAAAATAGGAATTGCATGGCTTGCATGGGTTCATAAGAATTATAGCTTGAAAACATTGCATTAACATAATTTCAATTCTAAAAATTGATTAAAAACCATTTATGCAAGAACCAATGGATAGTTATGAAATTGGACAATTCATGTTTTGATCATCTTTGAAAATCATTGGAATTGACTCCTTGAAGAAAGAGATTTCAAGGATGAATAAACATAACTCAATAGTGATGAAAAGCCCATAAGATTTATGGAGAAAAACTTGAGAAACCTATCTTGTTCCTTGGAGCTTCAAAGCTTCAACAATGGAGTTTTAGAGAGAGTGAATGGAGAGGTTTTGTTTTGAGTTGAGGGTTTTGCTTTAATTGGTGAGGTTAGGGGTTTAAATAGGTTTGTGACAGCCCCGCGTCGCAAGGCAAGATTTTTTCCTACTGCGTGTCATCTGCGCTCGCGCAGAAGCATGCCAAATATTAGCTGTTTGGCAGCTTCGTTGGCCCATGTTTGGGTCCTCCTCGGGGACCCTTTTGATGGTCCCCGAGGCGTCGTTCCTGGACATTTCGACCCTTTGTATGTCAGGCTACGTGTAGGAACTCTCGGTACTGAATTTGACCTTCAAACCATCCCCCAAAACATACCTACAAAATACTACGACACACTAGTTCAAGTTTGACTAGTTTCTGAACGTCTTGGACAGCCTTGAACGTTTGACCTCCAAACACTTCCAAACTTTTTATACTGCCAAAGAACACTATTATTAACAATTTTATGACTTATAACATCATGACACAAGTGTTAGGCTGTAGATCAACTTAGCTCATTTTTAGGGTGTAACAACATTAAACACTTAACCATAGATTTTAAACCTCAAATCCTAGACAACAAACCGTAAAACCTTAAAAGAAACCTAAACCCTAACCCCAAACCTAACCCTAATCCCAACCCTACTCTAACCCAAAACCATTAAACCAAAATCCCAAGCCCAAAATACCAAAACTCACACATTAAACACTAAACCATAGATTTTAAACCAAAAATCCTAAACCTCAAAACCTAAAACCTTAAAAAAAACTAAACCCTAACCCTAACCCTATCCCTAACACGTACCCTAACCCTATCCCTATCCTTAACCCTAACCCTAAACCCTAAATGCTAAACCCAAAGCCCAAAATACCAAAAACTTAAAATTAAACACTAAACCATAGATATGACAACTCAAATCCATAATTCCAAACCATAAAACCTAAAATACAACTTAAACCCTAACCCCAACACTAAAATTAACCCTCACCCTAACCCTACCATAAACCCTAAATCCCAAGCACAAATACAAAAATCCAAACATTAAACACTAAACGATTGATATTAAACCTCAAATCCTAAACCATAAACCCAAAAACCTAAAAAAAACTTAAAACCCTAAAACTAACCCTAACCCTAACCCTAAACCATAAATCCAAAACCCTAAACCTTAAATACAAAAATAAAGCACCATTTTCTGAATTTTTTTTCTCTCTAAAAATTCTCTCTCACTCTCTCTCTTCTCTCTCATAACTGCTACAGTAACTGCCAGCGCGTCAATGGCGCGTGAACCGCCGGCAGTCGTCAAATGGCCACCGGACCAAAACTAGAAGGAGCGCCATGGAAATGACTTACCATTAAGCCATGACACGCCCCAAGAACAGCTCAGAACGCCTCGAAATCGCAGGAGAAAGATGCGATGAGAACTGCGATTTCGGAAGAGGAGTTCGATGAAGATCGCAAAAATATTTCCCAAGGAATCTCTGGGTGGAATCGAGAAGAAAGGATAATGGCAATGGAGACGCCACATCATGATCTACCACATATCCAAAAATCAGGCAATTCCATCATCCCAATTGGTCTGAATCGACAAGCGAAATCAGACAGAGTCGCGAGTGTGTCGCCGGATTCGCGAACTCATATTCGAGTGTCTTCGAGTCCAATTCGTTTGGAATTGACCAATGGGGTTTGTTCTCCCAATGATGAGGTCCATGTCACCCAAATTTCGACTGAAATGGACGCAGAAGTCGCCGGCGGGAAGAACTCCGGTGAAGACAAAGCTCGAACTGCCGGAATTCATGGAAGCTCACTGAAAGAGACTGGTTCTCAGGCCCAAAACATTCAATCAACAGATACTATCAACCAGCTTAACAAGGGAATCAATAACAACAATTATCAAGTAATATCCAATGATCTTCAATCCAATGCTCAACAAGGAAGACACCAAAATGCTGGGGAAACATCAAATAGTGCTCAGAGGGATAAACAATACATCAATGTTGTTGTTTCCCAAGCAATGGAAACAACAACAATGATCAATGAAAACAAAACTCAGCATAAGGAGAAGTCGACTGAGCAGCAGGGAAATAACATGATGAGCAGGGGGACACTTTCAGCAAGCTCAACAAATGAAACTTCCAGGTTCTCTTTTACTATGACAGATAATTCATCACATATAACTCCTAATTTTAATGCAGGTAATCCACAGAAGGCGTATAACAAAGAGGATAATGGAGAAAAGGAAATAAAAGTAGAGGATCAAAGGCAGGAAAAAGCTAAAGGAAACTCTGATCAACCACACAAGCAAGAGCACCAAAATTCGAAGGAACAAAGGAAGGTTGTAGGAGACAAACAAAACTCAAAACAGGGTCAAGGGAGTCATGGGAAGCAACCTGAGCAAGCCAAGCAGACCTACAAGCAGGGAGGAGGTAATTCTGATGATCAAATCAATAGAGCAAATGAGGAGTATCACAACAATTTTCCTAAAATCTCCAATAATTATTCAAGGTATGAACCTACTTCCCAAAATGATAGAACTAATAAGCATGGTGGTCTGGATGTTCATGTAGCTACTAGACAGCCTATTAATCAGCAGTAAGGTCAACAGCCTATCAGCAACCCCAAAAATGACCAAAACTCAGAACCTGCTCCCTACACTGTCGTCCAGTCCTTTGCTGCTAGGTTGAGGTATAATCAGGCCAAAAATGAAACTCATATTGTATTGAATGAACCTGTCCATACTACTAAACAAGGTTTCCCTGCTGTACTCATTGATGAAAATGATTATTATGTTAAGCTGGCTGAGATTTGCAAATATACTGTTGTGGGCAAATTTACTAATACAATGCCTAGAATGGAGCAAGTAAGAAAGAGTTTCATTTTACAAACTCAGCTGATGGGGGGTGTTAAGATCACACATTTCAACTCTAGGCATGTTTACATTGATCTAGACAATGAACTTGACTACCAAACTATTTGGACAAAGCTGAAAATGAACATTGAAGGACAGGCTATGAGAATCCAAGCTTGGACCCCTGATTTTACACCTGATGAGGAAACACCTTCCTATATGGGTGTCTATTCCAGGCCTCCCCTGGCACTGCTACAACAAAGTTTTTCTATCAACAATTTTCGACAGTATTGGGAAGGTGCTGTTCTTGGACTCACCAACCTCACAAAGAACTAGAGGAAGTACCACTAGAGTCAAGGTCCAGGTGGATCTTACTAAGGAAAGACCGTCTCATGTCTGGCTGGGATTCAAACACTCAAACCCCAACAAAGGAAAATGGTTAAAAGTTGAATATGAGGGGATCCCAAGTTACTGCATCTACTGTAAACACCAAGCCCACAAGGATGAAGAGTGCATAATCAAAAGAATGGATGAGAAGATCAAGAAAAGAAAGGAACTGGAAATGAACAAAAACAGTATGGAAAAAGAGGGTTCTGATAAGCTACAAGAACAGGGAAAGAGAGCAATGGAGGATGCAACAAAATCATCAATTCAACAAAACAAAAACCAAAAGGGAAGAACTGGAAAAGAGGATGATCAAGATCAACCAAGAACACAAATGACAGGACAACAACAAAGGAAAAACACTCACAGGCAAGAATAACAGAAGCAGCAGTCAGTGATACAAGAAGAACAGTGGAAAACACAAAAGAAGAGGCACCAAAAAAGTAAGGATCAAGCCAACTCCAAAACTGTTTGGAGACCAGCCTCTCCTCCAATGCATAGAAACAGTGGAAATCAGCAACAAGAACAGGTAACTGCAGGTATATCCAATCTTCCAATTCAAAATATTTTTTCTACCTTTGAAATGCAAGGACAACAGGAAGAGCAGCAAGCTGGACAGAATGCAATCAGGGAGCAGCATGCTACTGAAAATAGCAACTACAAGAGCACAGGTATTGACTCAATGCTCCCACCCCCCCAACCCCCCAAAATAATTGATATTGATGCTGGTTTAGCTGATGAAGATATTGGAGGTGTGGAAGAGGGATGTCAGAAGAAAACCACTAATTTATAGGAAGGGATTACCAAAGGGGGGAATCTGCCTCATGTTCTGCATGAGGGGTTGGATATTGACCATAGTCCTGACCTTAGAGCCTATATTGATAACAAAGACAGTCAGCAACAAGAGGTTCAACAACAGAGGCAGCAACAGGATCTGGATAGTAATAACAAGGAACAGACTATTCTGGAAAATCAAGAGAAACAACAAAATGAAAAAAGGAAAGAAAAAGATAAAAGGGAACCAAGTGACAATACTCAAGGCAACACCCCTAAGAGTAAAAACAAACCAAGTAAACAGAAAAGAGATGCTGCAAAAAGAAGACTAACCAGGCTGCAAGACAAAGAAAATGAGCAGGAACAAGGGAGGAGGGATGATTCATGTAAAAAATCTGTAATGGTGGATGACAATCAAGGGATGGATATTCTACCTCTACAGGACCAGTACATGACACCTTTATCAGCTGAATCTCCGGATATAAGACAGCAAGTTTGCAAGATGAATACTGTTCCTCCTTTTGATGAGTATGCAGTTGATAACTCTGAGGATGATCTGGATAAAGATAATCAATCCCTAGAAGAACCTGAAGAGAATGATGAGACTAGGGAGGATCCTTTCAAGGCACTTAGCTCTCATAAGGACCAGGCCCTAGAAGAGGAGCTTCAACAGGCAACACAAAGTCAGGGATTATCTCCAAGAGGGTTCAAGCATGACAAACCCCAGTTCAAAAAGCAGGATGTCAATACTGTCACTGCTGGCAGACCTAACACTAGGCTCTTCTCCACTAGATCCTCTAAATGATTTGTACACTTATATGGAATGTGAGAGGGATCAACACTCAGGGAGTGTTGGAGAGATTAAAGATGCTCAGAAAGCTTCACCAGTTATCTGTTATTACCAATTTGGAACCTTTCTCTAATAGTGTTCATGTACAAAACTTCAAAATTCAATTAAACATGGACAATGCCACTAGTAATTGTAATGGTAAGATTTGGGTTTTTTGGAGCAGCGATATTGACTGTAATATTCTTGATGAAGATGAACAGCAAATCACTTGTGACATGAAACACAATGAGTTACAATACCAATTTACTAGTACGTTTGTCTATGCAAAATGCAAGGATCACCTCAGGAGACCTCTTTGGGACAAGATGCTTCAGCAGGCCACAGTGAACACCAAACCTTGGTGCGCAGTTGGAGATTATAATGTTATAACAGATGTAGATGAAAAACTGGGTGGAGTGCCTTACAATATGAGGAAGAGCATGGATTTTATTGCTATTATTGAAGCATGTGGACTCTTGGATATTGGGTTCAGTGGGCAAAAATTCACTTGGTCAAATAAGAGGGGTATCAATCACAGAATCTGGAAGAGGCTTGATAGGGCTCTCGTTAATGATTCATGGTTAGAAAAGATGCCTCAAACCACCATTACTCACTTGTGTTCCACTGGGTCAGATCATTGTCCTCTGCTCATGGAAATGGTTTCCACAAATTCTGATCACATCAAGTATTTCAAATTCCTTAATTGTTGGGTTGATAACCCTCAGTTCATGGAAACTGTGAAAACTTGTTGGGATAAGGATGTAGAAGGTAATGGCATGTGGAAACTCCACCAGAAAATGAAAAGATTATCAAATACTCTTAGTACTTGGTCAAGAAAGGAATTTGGTGATATTTTTCAAAAAGTAAGGATGTATGAGGAACAAGCGCACAAAGCTGAAGAGGAATACATCCTTGACCAAAGTGACTCACATAGGAGTGCTCTTCATGAAATCAATGCTAAATATATTAAGTTCCTCAAGTTGGAGGATACTATTTTGAAACAGAAAACCCAGCTCCAATTGTTCAAGGAAGGTGACACCAACTCCAAATATTTCCATTCTATTATAAGGGGAAGGAGAAGGAAACTTTTTGTGCACAAAATTGTCACTGAAAATGGGGATTGGATTCAAGGTGAGGATAACATTGCTCAAGCTGCTTGTGACCACTTCAAATCTATATTCACAGGTGAGGAAAAGCTTATTAATGAACACACCTTGGAGTGTATTCCAAGGATGGTGAGTCATGATCAGAATACTCATCTTACCAATGTTCCAGATATGAATGAACTGAAGGAGGTGGTTTTTGCTATGAACTCTAATTCTGCAGCAGGTCCTGATGGCATGAATGGGTATTTCTTTCAGAAGTGCTGGCACATTATCAAGCATGATCTAATGGGGGTGATTCAGGCTTTTTTTCAGTGGACAAATGATTCCTAAATATTTCTCCCATTCTTGTATTGTGCTGCTCCCCAAAGTAAATAATCCAAACAAGTTTACTGAGTTTAGGCCTATAAGTCTAAGTAACTTCACTAGTAAAATAATTTCCAAATTAGTGAGTAACAGACTAAGCCCTATCCTCCCCTCTTTAATTTCTCCCAATCAGTCCGGTTTTGTGAAAGGAAGAAGCATCTCTGAAAACATCATGTTAGCTCAGGAAATCATTCACCAAATCAAGAAACCCAACATTGGAAGTAATGTCATTATTAAACTAGACATGGCAAAAGCTTATGACAGAGTCTCATGGTCATATATTTGCTTAGTTCTAAGAAAAATGGGGTTTGATGAGGTGTTCATTGATATGGTGTGGAGAATCATGGCTAACAATTGGTACTCAATCATTGTGAATGGTAAGAGGTATGGTTTTTTCAACTCCACTAGGGGTCTCAAGCAAGGTGATCCTCTTTCTCCGGCCCTATTTATTTTAGGTGCTGAGGTGCTTTCAAGATCTCTCAACAGGTTACATAATCACCCGGATTATAATGGTTTCTTCATGGAAATGAGGGGACCCCAAGTGAACCATTTGAGTTTTGCTGATGACATAATTCTGTTTTCTTCTGGAAGGTACAAAACCTTAAAACTGTTAATGGCAACTTTAAAGGATTATGAGATCACTTCTGGACAACTCATTAATGGTGATAAAAGTCACTTTATGCTACACTCTAATGCTTTTAATAGCACTAGAGATAGAATTAAGAGGCTTATAGGTTTCAAACAAAAACAGGGTCCTATTACTTACCTAGGATGCCCTTTATTTGTTGGCAGGCCTAGAAATGTTTATTTTTCTGATCTTGTAAACAAGGCTGTTGGTAGAATTACAGGTTGGCAAACTAAACAACTTAGCTATGGAGGCAAGGCTATTCTCACTAAACATGTTCTTCAAGCTCTTCCTATTTACCTTCTATCTGCAGTAACACATCCAGTGACAATACTTAAGCAAATCCAAATGCTTATAGCTGATTTTTTCTGGGGATGGAAGAGCGATAGGAAGAGGTACCACTGGGCTTCATGGAAAAATCTAAGTTACCCCTATGATGAAGGGTGGGTGGGAATGAGGAACTTACATGATACTTGCAGGGCCTTTCAATTCAAACAGTGGTGGATCTTTAGAACCAAACACACTCTATGGGGTGATTTCTTAAAAGCAAAATATTGCCAAAGATCCAACCATGTTAGCAAAAAAGGGGATACAAGTGATTCTTTGACCTGGAAACATATGCTGATGAATAGACAGCATGTGGAACAACATATTCAATGGAAGCTCCAAGCTGGGAATTGTTCCTTCTGGTGGGACAATTGGCTCGGTAGTGGACCTCTTGCAAACTTTTCCACCACCAGTAATAGATTCAACAACTCCACAGTTGCTGAATTTTTGGAGGAGGGGAGTTGGAATTGGAGCAAGCTGTTGGAGGAGGCACCTGCCAGTCAACTCTCCAACATACTAGCTACAGAAATTTCACCTCAACAGCATCTTCTAGATCAGCTAGTTTGGAAACTCAACACTCATGGAGCATTCAGCTGTTCATCAGCCTGGGAGGAAATCCGGGAAAAGAGAGCTAAACATCACTTTAACTCTCTTTTATGGCATAAATACATTCCTTTTAAGATTTCATTTTTACTATAGAGAACCCTTAGGTGTAAACTCCCTACTAACGACAAACTAACTAGTTTTGGCATTGAGCCATCAAAGTGTGTGTGTTGTTTTAAAAGGGCAGCTATGGATTGCATTGAGCATATCTTCAACAAAGGGAACTTCGCAACCAACATATGGACCAGCTTTGCAGCCACTGCAGAGATGCGGCCAGAACAGACTGACCTGCACTCACTACTCAAGCAGTGGTGGACTGCCACACCGAAGAATGCAGCCCATATATTAATTTTGCAAGCAACCCCAATTTTCATTTGTTGGAACTTATGGAAGAATAGGTGCGCAACTAAATATGGAGGCAAGACAACCAATATCAGCAGGGTCAAATATGCCATCTACAAGGATAACTACAAAATGCTTTCCACAGCCTTCCCTCAGCTTCAGTGGCCTGCAAAATGGACAGATTTAATTCAAAAATGTGAAAAGTGTGTGCATGACATCAAAGTGAGTTTGGTAGCATGGCTTAAACCTCCCAACCAATGGCTCAAAGTAAACACCGATGGCAGCGCAACCACTAATCCTGGCAGGTTGGGAGCTGGCGGCATTTTGAGAGATAAAAATGGTAAATTGGTGATGGCTTTCACAACACCCCTTGGAGAAGGAACAAACAACAAAGCGGAAATAGAGGCAGCAATATTTGGTTTTACTTGGGCACTTGAACTGGGATATTGAAACATAATTTTGGAGCTTGATTCTCAACTAGTAGTACATTGGATTTTAAAGAAGACAGCTCCTCAATGGAGTATCATCACACAGTTGGGAAGATTGCAAGATCTCATCTCTCAGACTCAACAATTCAAATGCTTACATATATTTAGAGAAGCAAATTGGGTGGCTGATGCTCTTTCAAAACACAGTCACATGACAACCAGTCCACAGATATACTTCAGCAGCCAGCACATGCCTAAGGAAGCAAAATCATACTATCAGCTGGATTTACTCGAGATGCCTAGCTTTAGAAGAAGGAAGACCAGAAGAATTAAGGAACCACCTTAAGCGGCCTTGCAGCTTGTCAACGATAGCTATTTGAATAGTTAGCTTAGTTTTATTCTACCTTGTAAAGGGAGAGTCTCCCTTGTTTATGCTTCCTAGATACTTTGTAATGAGAGGAGTCCTCTCCTTCGGTGCTTAGTATTTTGGTTTCATCCTTGATGTACGGGGAGGAGTTGATTTCCTCTTTTGGAAAGTTGACTCTGAACCACCTTAAGTTGGAGGTTAGGTTTATGTCCCCCTCCGTTGTATTTTGTTTTGTTTATTAATGTTAAGGCCTGGGGGTGCTGCTCAGCCCCTTACCCACCCAAGGGTAGTTCAAAAAAAAAAAAAATTAAATACAAAAACCCAAACATTAAATACCAAACCATTGATTTTAAACCTCAAATGCTAAACCTTAAACCATAAAACATACAAAAAAAACTACACCCTAACCCTAATTTTAACTCTAACCCTAACCCTAAACCCTAAACCCTAATTCCAAAAAAACCATAAAACCAAAATACGAAAAGCCAAACATTAAGCACTAAATCATAGATTTTAAACCTCAAATCCTAAACCACAAACCCTAAAACCTAAAAAACTAGAACCCTAACACTAACCCAAACCCTAACCCTAACCATAACATTAACCTTAACACTAACACTAAATAATAAATCTGAAACCATAAGCCATAAATGCCAAATCTCAAACATCACCAAATCATAGATTTTAAACCTCAAATGCTAAACCCTGAACCATAAAACCTAAAAAAAACCTTCACCCTAATCCAAATTCTAACCCTAACCCAAACCCTAAACCTTAAACCCTATACCCTATGTCCAAAAAAAATTCCAAAAAAAAACCCTAGCCCTACCATAAACCCTAAACTCTAAGCCCAAAATACCAAAATCTAAACATTAAACACTAAACCATTGATATTAAGCCTCAAATTCTAAACCCTAAACCCAAAAACCTAAAAAAACACAAAACCCTAACCCTAAACCTAGCCCTAACATTAACCCTAACCTAACCACAAACCATAAACCCGAAACCCTAAGCCCAAAATACAAAAACCCAAACATTAAACACTAAACCACAAATTTTAAACATCAAATGCTAAACCCTGAACCATAAAACCTAAAAAAAAACTTCACCCTAACCCAAATTCTAACCCTAACCCAAACCCTAAACCTTAAACCCTATATACCCTATGTCCAAAAAAAAGTCTAATAAAAAACCCTAACCCTACCATAAACCCTAAACTCCAAGCCCTAAATACAAAAATCTAAACATTAAACACCAAACCGTTGATAATAAGCCTCAAATTATAAACCCTAAACCCAAAAACGTAAACAAACACAAAACCCTAAACCTAAACCTAGCCCTAACCTTAACCCTAACCCTAACCCTAACCCTAAACCCTAAGCCCATAATACAAAAACCCAAATATTAAATACTAAACCATAGATTTTAAACCTAAAATGCTAAACTCTGAACCATAAAACTTAAAAAAAACTACATCCTAACCCTAATCCTTACCTAATCCTAACTCGAAACCCTAACTCCAAAAAAAAACTAAGTCCAAAATATAAAAACTCTAACATTAAAAGCTAAACCATAGATTTTAACCCTTAAATCCTAAACCACAAACCCTAAAAGCTAAAAAAACTAAAACCTAACCCCTAACCCTAACCTTAACCTTAAACCATTAACCCAAAACCCCAAGCCCAAAATAACAAAACCCAAACATTAAACACTAAACCATAGATTTGAAACTAAAAATCTTAAGCCCCAAAACCTAAAACCAAAAAAAAACTAAACCCTAATCCTAACCCTATCCCTAACACTAACCCTAACCCTAACTCTAGCCTTAACCCTAAGCCTAAACCCTAAACCCTTAACCCAAAGCCCAAAGTACCAAAACCCTAACATTAAATACTAAAACATATATATTACAACTCAAATCCTTAACCCTAAACCCTAAAACCTAATAAACAACCTAAACCCTAACCCTAACCCTAACATTCACCCTAACCCTAACCCTGCCATAAACCATAAACCCCAAACCCCAAGCCCAAAATTCGATAACCCAAACATTAAACACTAAGCCATAGCTTTTAAACAAAAAATCCTAAACCTCAAAACCTAAAACCTAAAAAAAGCGGAAACCCTAACCCTAACCCTATCCCTATCCTTAACTCGAACCCTAAACCCTAATCGCTAAACCCAAAGCCCAAAATACCAGAACCTTAACATTAAACACTAAATCGTAGATATTACAACTCAAATCCATAATTGCAAACCATAAAACCTAAGAAACAACCTAAACCCTAACCCTAACCCAAACAATAACCCTAACCCTAACCTACCATAAATCCTAAATCACAAACACAAAATATCAAAACCCAAACATTAAACACCAAACGATTGATATTAAGCCTCAAAATCTAAATCCTAAACCCAAAAACCTAAAAAACTCAAAACCCTAACCCTAAACCTAACCCCTAACCTTAACCCTAACCCTAACCCTAAACCATAAATCCAAAACCCAAAGCCATAAATACCAAAACCCAAACATTAAATACCAAACCATAGATTTTAAACCTCTAATGCTAAACCCTGACCATAAAACATAAAAAAACATACACCCTAACCCTAATTCTAACCCTAACCTTAACCCTAAACCCTAATTCCAAACAAAAAAACTAAGTCCAAAATACGAAAACACTAAATCATATATTTTAAATCTCAAATTCTAAACCCTAAACCCTAAAACCTAAAAAACCTAAACCCTAACGCTAACCCTAACCCTAACCCAAACACTAACCCTAACCTTAACCTTAACCCTAAGCCTAAAATATAAATTCAAAACCCTAAGCCTTAAATACCGAAATCCAAACATCAAATACCAAACAATAAATTTTAAACCTCAAATGCCAAACCCTGAACCATAAAACCTAAAAAAACCTACACCCTCACCCTAATTCTAACCCTAACCCTAACCCTAAACCCTAAATCCTAAACCCTAAGTCCAAAAAGAGTCCAAAAAACCCTAACCCTACGATAAATCCTAAACCCTAATCCTAACCCTATCCCTAACCCTAACCCTAACCCTAACTCTAGCCTTAACCCTAAGCCTAAACCCTAAACCCTTAACCCAAAGCCCAAAGTACCAAAACCCTAACATTAAATACTAAAACATATATATTACAACTCAAATCCTTAACCCTAAACCCTAAAACCTAATAAACAACCTAAACCCTAACCCTAACCCTGCCATAAACCCTAAACCCCAAACCCCAAGACCAAAATTCCATAACCCAAACATTAAACACTAAACCATAGCTTTTAAACAAAAAATCCTAAACCTCAAAACCTAAAACCTAAAAAAAGTTGAAACCCTCACCCTCACCCTATCCCTATCCTTAACCCAAACCCTAAACCCTAATCCCTAAACCCAATGCCCAAAATACCAAAACCTTAACATTAAACACTAAACCGTAGATATTACAACTCAAATCCATAATTCCAAACCATAAAACATATGAAACAACCTAAACCATAACCCTAACCCAAACATTAACCCTAACCCTAACCTACCATAAATCCTAAATCGCAAACACAAAATATCAAAACCCAAACGTTAAACACCAAACGATTGATATTAAGCCTCAAAATCTAAATCCTAAACCCAAAAACCTAAAAAACTCAAAACCCTAACCCTAAACCTAACCCCTAACCTTAACACTAACCCTAACCCTAAACCATATATAAAAAACCCAAAGCCTTAAATACCAAAACCCAAACATTAAATACCAAACATAGATTTTAAACCTCTAATGCTAAACCCTGACCATAAAACATAAAAAAACATACACCCTAACCCTAATTCTAACCCTAACCTTAACCCTAAACCCTAAGTCCAAAAAAAAACTAAGTCCAAAATACGAAAACACTAAATCATATATTTTAAATCTCAAATCCTAAACCACAAACCCTAAAACCTAAAAAAACCTAAACCCTAACGCTAACCCTAACCCTAACCCAAACCCTAACACTAACCTTAACCTTAACCCTAACCCTAAAATATAAATTCAAAACCCTAAGCCTTAAATACCGAAATCCAAACATCAAATACCAAACAATAGATTTTAAACCTCAAATGCCAAACCCTGAACCATAAAACCTAAAACAAACCTACACCCTAACCCTAATTCTAACCCTAACCCTAAACCTAAACCCTAAATCCTAAACCCTAAGTCCAAAAAGATAACAAAAAAACCCTAACTCTACCATAAATCCAAAACCCCAAGCCCAAAGCAAAAACCCAAACCATAAACACTAAACCATTGATATTAAGCCTCAAATTCTAAACCCTAAACCCAAAAACCTAAAAAACACAAAGCTCTAACCCTAAACCTAGCCCTACCTTAACCCTAACCCTAACCCTAAACCTAAACCTAAACCAGAAACCAGAAACCCTAAGCCCAAAATACACCACATATTTTAAACATCAAATGTTAAACTCTGAACCATAAAACCTTAAAAAAACCTACATCCTTACCCTAACCCTAACCCTAAACCCTAAGTCCAAAATATGAAAATCCAAACATTAAACACTAAGCCATAGATTTTAAACCTCAAATCCTAAACGACAAACTCTAAAACATAAAAAAATCCTAAAACTTAACCCTAACCTAAACCCTAACCCTAAACTTAAAACATTAACCCGAACACCAAGCCCAAGATACCAACACCTAAACATTAAACACTAAACCATAGATTTCAAACCAAAAATCCTAAATCCCAAAACCTAAAACCTAAAACCAAACCTAAACCCTAACCCTAAACCCTAAACTCTAAACCCAAATCCCAAAATACCAAAACCCTAACATTAAACACTAAACCATAGATATTACAACTCAAATCCTTAATCCCAAACTTAAAACCTAATAAATAACCTAAACCCTAACCCTAACCCTAACATTAACCCTAACAATAACATTAACCCTAACCCTAACCCTGCTAAAAACCCTAAACCCCAAGCCCAAAATAATAAAACCCAAACATCAAACTCGAAACCATTGATATTAAACCTCGAATCTTAAACCCTAAACCAAAAAATCTAAAAAAAGCCAAACCCTAACCCTAACCCTAACCTTAACCCTAACCCTAACTCCAAATAATAAACCCAAAACCCTAAGACAAAAATACCAAAACGCAAACATTTAATTCTAAATCATACATTTTAAACCTCAAATGCTAAACCCCGAACCATAAAACCTAAAGAAAAACCTACACCCTAACCCTAACCTCAACCCTAACCGAAAATCCTAAACCCTAATCCCTCTAACCCTAAATAATTAACACGAAAACCCAAGACCAAAATACAAAAACCCAAACATTAGAAACTAAACCATAGATTTTAAACAAAAAATCCTAAACCCCAAAACCTAAAAAAAAAAAACTTAACCTAACCCTATTCCTAACACGAACCCTAAGCCAGACCTTATCCTTAACCCTAACCCTAAACCCTAAACCCTAAACCCAAAGCCCAAAATACAAAAAACCTTGCATTAAACATTAAACCATAGATATGACAACTCAAATACTTAACCCGAAACCCTAAAACCAAAAAAACAGCCTAAACCCTAACTCTAACCCTAACATTAACTCTAACCCTAACCCTTCCATAAACCCTAAACCCTAATCCCAAAATACCAAAACCCAAACATTAAACAATAAAGCACTGATTTTAAATCAGAAATCCTAAAACCTAAACCTAAAAAAACCAAAACCATAACCCTAACCCTAACCCTAACCTTAAACAATAAACCAAAAACCCTAAGCCCAAAATACCAAAACTCCAACATTAAATACTAAACCATTGTTTTTAAACTACAAATGCTAAACCCTAAACCATAAGACCTAAAAAAAGACCTACACCCTAACCCTAATACTAACCCTAACCCTAACCCTAAAATCTTTGTCCAGTAAAATTGTCCAAAAAAAAAAACCTAAGTCCAAAATACGAAAACCGAAACATTAAACACTAAACCATAGATTTTAAACCTCAAATCCTAAACCACAGACCTTAAAACCCAAAAAAAACTAAACCCTAACACTAACCGAACCCAAACCCTAACCCTAACCCTAACCAAAACCATTAACCCGAAACCCCAAGTCCAAAATATCAAAACCGACACATTAAATGCTAAACCATAGATTTTAAACCAAAAATCCTAATCCCTAAACCTAAAACCTAAAAAAAAAACTAAACCCTAACACGAACCCTAACCTTAACCCTGTCCTTAACCTAACCCTAAACACTAAACCCTAAACCCAAAGCCCAAAATACCAAAACATTAACATTAAACACTAAACCATAGATATTACAATTCAAATCCTTAACCCCAAACCCTAAACTAACCCTATCCTTAACCCTAACCCTAAACACTAAACCCTAAACCCAAAGCCCAAAATACCAAAACTTTAATATTAAACATTAAACCATAGATATTACAACTCAAATCCTTAACCCCAAACTTTAAAACCTAAAAAACAACCTAAACCCTAACCCTAACCCTAAAATTAACCCTAACCCTAACCCTACCATAAACCCTAAACCCCTATCACAAAATTACAAAAATCCAAACATTAAACACTAAACAATTGATATTAAACCTCAAATCCTAAACCCTAAACCCAAAAACCTACAAAAAAACAAAACCCTAATCATAACCCTAACCCTAACCTTAAGCCTAACCCTAACCCTAATCCATAAAGCCGAAACCCTAATTCCAAAATACCAAAACCCAAACGGTAAATACTAAAACATAGTTTTTAAATATCAAATGCTAAATCCTGAACCATAAAACCTAAAAAAAAGCCTTCACCCTACCCCTAATCCTAACCCTAAACCCTAAGTCCAAAAGAAAAGAAAAAAGAAAGAACTCAAAAAAAAAACCTAAGTCCAAAATATGAAAACCCAAACATTAAACACTAAACCATAGATTTTAAACCTCAAATTCTAAACCACAAACCCTAAAACCTAAAAAAACCTAAACCATATCCCTAACCTTAACACTAACCCTAACCCAAAACCATTCACCCGAAACCCCAAGCCAAAAATTTCAAAACCCAAACATTAAACACTAAGCCATAGATTTTAAACCAAAAATCCCAAGCCCCAAAACCTAAAACCAAAAAAACCCTAAACCCTAACCCTATCCCTAAAATGAACCCAAATCCTAACCCTATCCTTAACCCAAACCCTAAACCCAAAACCATAAACCCAAAGCCAAAAACACCAAAAACCTAACATTAAGCACTAAACCATAGATATTACCACTCAAATCCTTAACCCCAAACCCAAAAATCTAAAAAACAACCTAAACCCTAACCCTAACCCTAACACTATCATAAACCCTAAACCCCAAGCCTAAAATACCAAAACCCAAACATTAAACACTAAACCATTGATAATAAACCTCAAATCTTAAAAAACCTACACCCAAAAACCTACAAAAACCAAAACCCTAACCCTAATCCTAACCCTAACCTTAACCCTAACCCTAAACCTTAAACCCAAAACCCTAAGCCTAAAATACAAAAACCCAAACATTAAATACTAAACCATATATTTTAAACATCAAATGCTAAAGCCTGAACCATAAAACCTAAAAAGAAAGCCTACATACTAGCCCTTATCCTAACCTTAACACCAACACATGCAGCATCCCACGGAGATGTCGACAAGAATTCCGAGAAATCCAATACATAAGCAACAAGCTTGAAAACTAACCCTAACCCTAAACCTTAAACCCAAAACCCTAACCCTAACCCTAAACCTTAAACCCAAAAACCCTAAGCCTAAAATACAAAAACCCAAACATTAAATACTAAACCATATATTTTAAACCTCAAATGCTAAAGCCTGAACCATAAAACCTAAAAAAAACGCCTACATCCTAGCCCTTATCCTAACCTTAACACCAACACATGCAACATCCCATGGAGATGTCGACAAGCAGTCCAAGAAATCCAATACATAAGCAACAAGCTTGAAAACATTCAATGCAAACATGTGCATAGGGAAGCAAATGCTACTGCCGATTTAATAGCCAAATGGAGCCACAAACAAGATATTATACAACACTTTTACACTATGTAGCAGCTATTTGGTGCAATTAGAGGAAGTTACATTTTGGAAAAAATGGGAATGCACACATTCAGGCGAAGGAAAATTAGACGGATTAAACAGCCACCATAATAAAACAGTGTTGTTATATGATTAAGGTTATCTGTTACTTTAGTCATTCACTACTATGAAACTTATTCAAATGCTATATGTTATTTATGTGTTATATAAGTATAGAATGTTTAGAATAAGGTTTTTTGTATTAGACTTCTCTTTGAAAGGAGAGAGTCTCCCTTGTTTAATGTATTTAAAAAGTTATTTTTAGAATATAATCATATTTTAAGGGTAATTGACTAGCCCAAGTAGGAAGGTCAAATTATATAAAAAAAGTACAAAAAGACAACCTAAGTCCAAAATACGAAAACCCAAACATTAAACGATGAACCATAGATTTCAAACCTCAATTTAAACCACAAACCCCAAAACCTAACCCAAACTAAACCCTAACCCTAACCCTGAACCGTTAACCCGAAACCCCAAGCCCAAAATACCAAACCCAAACGTTAAACATTAAACCATAGATTTTAAACCAAAAATCCTAAACCCCAGAACCTAAAAGCTAAAAAACCCTAAACCCTAATCCTAACCCTATCCCTAACAAGAATCCTAACCCTAACCCTATACTTAACCCTAAAACCTAAACCCTAAACCCCAAAACCTAAAACCTAAAAAACAACCTAATCCCTAACACTAACCGTATCCCTAACCCTAACCCTAACCCTAACCCTATCCTTAACCCTAACCCTAAACCCAAAGCCCCAAATACAAAAGCCCTAACATTAAACACTAAACCATAAATATTACCACTCAAATCCTTAACCCCAAACCCTAAAACCATAAAAACAACCTAAACCTTAACCCTAACCCTAACATTATTTCTAACTGTAACCCTACCATAAAGCCTAAACCCCAAGCAAAAAGTACCAAAACCCAAACATTAAACACTAATTGATATTAAACCTTAAATCCTAAACACCAAACCCAAAACATAAAAAAAAAAAAAAAANCTAAAAAAAACTAAACCCTAACCCTAACCATATAACCATATCCCTATCCTTAACCCTAACTCTAAACCTAAACCCTAAACCCAAATCCCACAATACCAAAACCTTCACATTAAACCCTTAACCATAGATATCACATCTCAAATCCTTAATTCCAAACCCTAAAACCTAAAAAACAACCTAAACCCTAACCCTAACCCTAACCCTAACATTAACCCTAACCCTAACCCTAACCCTACCATAAACCTTAAATCACAAGCACAAAATACCAAAACCCAAACATTAATTACTAAACTATTGATATTAAACCTCAAATCCTAAACCCTAAACCCGAAAACCTAAAAAAACACAAAACCCTAACCTAACCCTAACCCTAACCTATACCCTAACCCTAACCTATACCATAAATCTGAAACCCTAAGCCTTAAATACCAAAACCCAAAAATTAAATACCAAACAATATATTTTTAACCTCAAATGCTAAACCATGACCATAGAACGTAATAAAAAAAACTACACCCTAACCCTAATTCTAACCCTAACCTTAACCCTAAACCCTAAGTCCAAAAAAACCATAACTCCAAAATACAAAAACCCAAAAAATTAAACACTAAATGATAGATTTAAACCTCAAATCCTAAACCACAAACCCTAAAACCTAAAAAACCTAAACCATACCGCTAACCCTAAACTTAACCTTAACCTGAACACTAAACCATAAATCCAAAACCCTAAGCCTTAAATACCAAAACCCAAACATTAAATACCAAACCATAGATTTTTAACCTAAAATGATAAACCCTCAACTATAAAATCTAAAAACAAATGCACACCATAACCCCAATTCTAACCCTAACCATAACCTCAAACCCTAAACCCTAAACCCTAAACCTTATGTACAAAAAAAAGTCCAAAATAAACCCTAACCCTATCATAAACCCAAAATACCAAAACCCAAACATTAAACACTAAACCACTGAAATTAAGCCTCAAATTCTAAACCCTAAACCCAAAAATCTAAAAAAAAAACCTATCCCAAAACATAGCCCTAACCCTAACCCTAACCCAAACCCTAACCCTAACCTTAACCCTAACCCTAACCCTAACCTAAAACCGTTAACCCTAAACCCCAAGCCCAAAATACCAAACCCAAATGCTAAACGTTAAACCATAGATTTTAAACCAAAATCCTAAACCCTAAAAACTAAAAGCAAAACAAAAACCTAAATCCTAATCCTAACCCTATCCCTAACAAGAATCCTAACCCTAACCCTATCCTTAACCCTAACCCTAACCCTTACCTTAACCCTAACCCTAACTCAAAACCATAAACACAAAACCCTAAGCCAAATATATCAAAAACCAAACATTAAATACTAAATAATAGATTTAAAACCTCAAATGCTAAACCCTGAACCATAAAACCTAAAAAACCTACACCCTAACCCTAACCCTAAATCATAAACCCTAAGTTCGAAAAAAACCCTAAGTCCAAAATATGAAAACCGAAACATTAAACACTAAACCATAGATTTTAAACCTCAATTCCTAAACCACAAACCCTAAAAACTAAAAAAAACCAACCCTAACCCTAACCAAAACCCAAAACCATTAACCTAAAACCCCAAGCCCAAAATGCCAAAATTCAAACATTAAACACTAAACCATAGATTTTAAACCAAAAATCCTAAACCCCAAAACCTAAAACCAAAAAAACCCTAAACCCTAACCCTAACCATATCCCTAACACGTACCCTAACCCTATCCCTATCATTAACCCTAACTCTAAACCCTAAACCCAAAACCCAAATACCAAAATACCATAGATATTACAACTCAAATCCTTATTTCCAAACCCTAAAACCCAAAAAACAACCTAAACCCTAACCCTAACCCAAACATTAACCCTAACCCTAACCCTACCATAAACCCTAAATCCCGAGCACAAAATACCAAAACCCAAACATTAATCACTAAACGATTGATATTAAACATCAAATCATAAACCCTAAATCCAAAAACCTAAAAAAACTCAAAACCCTAACCTAATGCTAACCCTAACCATTACCCTAACCCTAACCATAAACCATAAATCCAAAACCCTAAGTCTTAAATACCAAAACCAAAACATTAAATACCAAAGCATAGATTTTAAACCTCAAATGCTAAACCCTGAACCATAGTACATAAAAACAACCTACACCCTAACCATAATTCTAACCCTAACCTTAAACCTAAACCCTATACCCTAAACCCTAAGTCCAAAATGCCAAAACTCAAACATTAAACACTAAACCATAGATTTTAAACCAATATTCCTAAACCCCAAAACCTAAAACATAAAAAAAAACTAAACTCTAACCCTAACCCTATCCCTAACACGTACCCTAACCATATCCCTATCCTTAACCCTAACTCTAAACCCTAAACCCTAAACCCAAATCCCGAAATATCAAAACCTTCACATTAAACCCTCAACCATATATATTACAACTCAAATCCTTAATTCTAAATCCTAAAACCTAAAAAACAACTTAACACTAACCCTAACCCTAACCCTACGATAAACCCTAAATCTAAAGCACAAAATTTCAAAACACAAACATTAATAACTAAAGGATTGATATTAAACCTCAGATCCTAAACCCTAAACCAAAAAACCAAAAAAAAACTTAAAACCCTAACCTAACCCTAACCCTAACCTTTACCCTAACCCTAACCCTAAACCATAAATCCAAAACCCTAAGCCTTAAATACCAAAACCCAAACATTAAATACCAAACCATATATTTTAAACCTCAAATGCTAAACCCTAAACCCTAAACCCAAAGCCCAAAAGACAAAAACCCTAACATTAAACACTAAACTACAGATATAAACACTAAACCATAGATTATAAACAAAATATCATAAACCCCAAACCCTAAAACCTAAAAAACAACCTAATCCCTAACCCTAACCTTATCCCTAACCCTAACCCTAACCCTAACCCTATCCTTAACCCTAACCCTAAACCCAAAGCACCAAATAACAAAACCCTAACATTAAACACTAAACCATAAATATTACAACTCAAATCCTTAACCCCAAACCTTAAAACCATAAAAACAACCTAAACCTTAACCCTAACCCTAACATTATCCCTATCCCTAACCCTACCATAAACTCTAACCCCAAGCCAAAAGTACCAAAACACAAACATTAAACACTAAACCATTGATATTAAACCTCAAATCCTAAACCCTAAACCCAAAAATTAAAAAAAAACTAACCCTAACCCTAACCCTAACTCAAAACCATAAACCCAAAACCCTAAGCCAAAATACCAAAACCCAAACATTAAATACTAAACCATAGATTTAAAACCTCAAATGCTAAACCCTTAACCATAAAACCTAAAAAAAACCTACACCCTAACCCTAACCCTAACCCTAACCCTAACCATTAACCGTAAACCCTAAGTCCAAAAACAAAACCTAAGTCCAAATACGAAAACCTAAACATTAATCACTAATCCATAGATTTTAAACCTCAAATGCTAAACCACAAATCCTAAAACCTAAAAAAAAAAAATAACCCTAACCCAAAGTCAAAATCATTAACCAAAACCCCAACCCAAAATGCCAAAACTCAAACATTAAACACTAATCCATAGATTTTAAACAAAAATTCCTAAACCCCAAAACCTAAAACCTAATAAAACCTAAAACCTAATAAAACCTAAACCCTAACACGTACCCTAACCCTATCACTATCCTTCACCCTAACTCTAAACCCTAAACCCTAAACCCAAATCCAACAATACCCAAACCTTCAAATTAAACCCTAAACCATAGATATTATAAATCAAATCCTAAACCCTACCCTAACATTAACCTTAACCCTAACCCTACCATAAACCCTAAATCCGAAGCACAAAATACAAAAACCCAAACATTAATCACTAAATGATTGATATTAAACCTCAAATCATAAACCCTAAACCCAAAACCTTAAGAAAACTCAAAATTCTACCCTAACCCTAACCCTAAATCATAAATCTGAAACCCTAAGCCTTAAAATCCAAAACCCAAACATTAAATACCAAACCATAGATTTTAAACCTCAAATGTTAAACCCTGAACCATAGAACGTAAAATAATACCTACACCCTAACCCTAATTCTAAACCTAAATAACCCTAAACCCTAAACAATAAGTCCAAAAAAACGTCCAAAAAAACCCTAAACCTATCATAAACCCTAAACCACAAGCCCAAAATACCAAAACCCAAACCTTAAACACTAAACCAATGATATTAAGCCTCATATTCTAAACCCTAAACCCAAAAACCTAAAAAACAAAAATCCCTAACCCTAACCCTAACCCAAACCCTAACCCTAACATTAACCCAAACCCTAACCCTAAACCGTTAACCCGAAACCCCAAGCCCAAAATACCAAACCCAAACGTTAAACATTAAACCATAGATTTTAAACCAAAAATACGAAACCCCAAAACCTAAAAGATAAAAAAAAAATCTAAACCCTAATCCTAGCCCTATCCCTGAAAAGAATCCTAACCCTAACCTTATCCCTAAACCCTAAACCCTAAACCCAACGCCCAAAACACAAAAACCCTAACATTAAACACTAAACTACACATATAAACACTAAACCATAGATTTTAAACCAAATATAATAAACCCCAAACCCTAACACCTATAAAACAACCTTATCCCTAACCTTAACCTTATCCCTAACACGAACCCAAACCCTAACCCTATCCTTAACCTTAGCCCAAAGCCCCAAATACCAAAACCCTAACATTAAACACTAAACCAAAAATATTAGAACTCAAATCCTTAACCCCAAACCCTAAAACCATAAAAACAACCTAAACCTTAACCCTAACCCTAACCCTAACATTATCCCTAACCCTAATCCTATCATAAACCCTAAACCCAAAGCCAAAAGTACTAAAACCCAAACATTAAATAGTAAACCATTAATATTAAACCTCAAATCCTAAACCCTAAACCCAAAACCTAAAAAAAAAAAATAACCTAACCCTTACCTTAACCCTTATACTAACTCAAAACCATAAACCCAAAACCCTAAGCCAAAAATACCAAAACCCAAACATTAAAAACTAAACCATAGATTTAAAACCTCAAATGCTAAACCCTGAACCATAAAACCTAAAAATAACCTACACCCCAACCCTAATCCTAATCATAACCCTAACTCTAAACCGTAAACCCTAAGTCCAAAGAAAACCTAAGTCCAAAACACGACAGCCTAAACATTAATCACTAATCCATAGATTTTAAACCTCAAATCCTAAACCACAAACTCTAAACCCTAAAAAAAACTAACCCTAACCCAAATCCTAACCCTAACCCAAAACCATTAACCCAAAACCCCAAGCCCAAAATACCAAAAATCAAACATTAAACACTAAACCATAGATTTTAAACCAAAATTCCTAAACCCCAAAACATAAAACCTAAAAAACCTAAACCCTAACCCTAACCATATGCCTAACACGTACCCTAACCCTATCTCTATCCTTAACCCTAACTCTAACCCCTAAACCCTAAATCCAAATCCAAAAATACCAAAACCTTCACATTAAACCCTAAGCCATAGATATTATAACTCAAATCCTTAATTCCAAATCCTAAAACCTAAAAAACAACCTAAACCCTAACTCAAACCCTAACATTAACCCTAACCCTAACCCTACCATAAACCTTAAATCCCAAGCACAAAATACCAAAACCCAAACATCTATCACTAAACGATTGATATTAAATCTCAAATCCTAAACCCTAAACCCGAAAACCTAAAAAAACTCAAAGCCCTAACCTAACCCTGACCCTAACCTATACCTTAACCCTAACCTATACCATAAATACCAAACCATAGATTTTTAACCTCAAATGCTAAACCATGAACCATAGAACATAATAAAAAAAATCTACACCCTAACCCTAATTCTAACCCTAACCTTAAACCTAAACCCTTAACCCTAAACCCTAAACCCTAAGTCCAAAAAAAACCATAAATCCAAAATATGAAAACCCAAACATTAAACAGTAAATGATAGATTTAAACCACAAACCCTAAAACCTAAAAAACCTAAACCCTAACCCAAACCCTAACCCTAACCCTAACATTAACCTTAACCCTAACACTAAACTATAAATCCAAAACCCTAAGCCTTAAATACCAAAACCCAAACATTAAATACCAAACCATAGATTTTTAACCTAAAATGATAAACCTTAAACCATAAAACCTAAAAAAACGCACACCATAACCCTATTTCTAACCCTAAACCCTAAACCTTATGTCCAAAAAAAAAAGTCCAAAAAAAAACCTAACCCTACCATAAACCCAAAACCCCAAGCCCATAATACCAAAATCCAAACATTAAACACTAAACCATTGAAATTTAACCTCAAATTCTAAACCCTAAACCCAAAAACCTAAGAAAAAAAACCTATCCCTAAACATAGCCCTAACCCTAACCCAAACCCTAACCATAACCCAAAACCGTTAACTCAAAACCCCAAGCCCAAAATACCAAACCTAAACGTAAAACATTAAACAATAGATTTTAAACCAAAATCCTAAACCCCAAAACCTAAAATCTAAAAAAAAACTAAATCCTAATCCTAACCCTATCCCTAACAAGAATCCTAACCCAAACCCTATCCTTAATCCTAACCCTAAACCCTAAACCCTAAACCCAAAGCCCAAAATACAAAACCCTAACATTAAACACTAATCTACAGATATAAACACTAAACCATAGATTTTAAACCGAATATCATAAATTCCAAAACCTAAAACCAACAAAAAAAACTAATCCCTAACCCTAACTTTATCCCTAACAGGAACACTAACCCTAACCCTAAACCCAAAGCCCCAAAATACAAAAACCCTAACATTAAAAACTAAACCATAAATATTACAACTCAAATCCTTAACCCCAAACCATAAAACCATAAAAACAATCTAAAACATAACCCTAACCCTAACCCTACCATAAATCCTAAACCCCAAGCCAAAAGTACCAAAACCCAAACATTAAACAACGAACCATTGATATTAAACCTTAAATCCTAAACCCTAAACCCAAAACCTAAAAAAAAAAAACTAACCCTAACTCTTACCTTAACCCTAACCCTAACTCAAAACCGTAAACATAAAACCCTAAGCCAAAAATATCAAAAACCAAAAATTAAATACTAAATCATAGATTTAGAACCTCAAATGCTAAACCCTGAACCATAAAACTTACAAAAAACTACACCCTAACCCTAATCCTAACCCTAACGCTAACCCTAAATCATAAACCCTAAGTCCGAAAAAAACCCTAAGTCCAAAATATTAAAACCTAAACATTAAACACTAAACCATAGATTTTAAAACTCAAATCCTAAACCACAAACCCTAAAACCTAAAAAAACCAACCCTAACCCTAACCCAAAACCAAAACCATTAACCCAAAACCCCAAGACCAACATGCCAAAACTCAAACATTAAACACTTAACCATAGATTTTAAACCAAAAATCCTAAACCCCAAAACCTAAAACCTAAAAAAAATCTAAACCCTAACCCTAACCATATTCCTAACACGTACCCTAACCCTATCCCTATCCTTAACCCTAACTCTAAACCCTAAACCCCAAACCCAAATCCCAAAATACCAAAACCTTCACATTAAATCCTAAACCATAGATATTACAACTCAAATCCTTAATTCCAAACCCTAAAACCTAAAAAACAACCTAAACCCTAAACCTAAACCTAACATTAACCCTAACCCTAACCCTACCATAAACACTAAATCCCAAGCACAAAATACCAAAACCCAAACAATAATCACTAAACGATTGATATTAAACCTCAAATCCTAAACCCTAAACCCGAAAAACCAAAAAAACTCAAAACCCTAACCTAATCCTAACCCTAACCTTTACCCTAACCCTAACCTTAAACCATAAATCCAAAATCCTAAGCCTTAAATACCAAAACCCAAACATTAAATACCAAAGCATAGATTTTAAACCTCAAATGCTAAGCCCTAAACCATAGAACGTAAAAAGCAAGCTACACCCTAACCCTAATTCTAACCCTAACCTAAAACCTAAACCCTATACCGTAAACCTTATGTCCAAAATGCCAAAACTCAAATATTAAACACTAAACCATAGATTTTAAACCAATATTCCTAAACACCAAAACCTAAAACCTAAAAAAAATCTAAACCCTAACCCTAACACGTACCCTATCCCTATCCCTATCCTTAATCCTAACTGTAAACCCTAAACTCTAAACCCAAAATCCCGAAATACCAAAACCATCACATTAAACCCTATCCCATATATATTACGACTCAAATCCTTAATTCCAAACCCTAAAACCTAAAAAACAACCTAAACCCTAACCCTAACCCTAACCCTACCATAATCCCCAAATACGAAGCACAAAATACCAAATCCCAAACATTAATCACTAAACGATTAATATTAAACCTCAAATTCTAAACCCTAAATCCAAAAACCTAAAACAACTGAAAACCCTAACCTAACCATAACCCTAACCTTTACCCTAACCCTAACCTAAACCATAAATCCGAAACGGTAAGCCTTAAATACCAAAACCCAAACATTAAATACCAAACCATATGTTTTAAGCCTCAAATGCTAAACCCTGAACCATAGAACGTTAAAAAAAACCTACATCCTAACCCTAATTCTAATCCTAACCTTAACCCTAAACACAAAGTCCAAAAAAAAAACTTAGTCTAAAATACGAAACCCAAAAATTAAACACTAAATGATAGATTTTAAACCTCAAATCCTAAACTACAAACCGTTAAACCTAAATCTTAACTCTAACCCAAACACAAACCCTAACCATAACCATAACCTTAACCTTAACCCTAACAATAAACCATAAATCCGAAACCCTAAGCCTTAAATACCAAAACCCAAACATTCAATACAAAACCATATATTTTAAACGACAAATGATAAACCTCAACAATAAAACCCCCTAAACAAATGCACACCCATAGTCTAACCCTAACCCTAATCCAAAACGTTAAACCCTATGTCCAAAAACAAAGTCCAAAAAAAAACCTAACCCTACCATAAACCCTAAACCCCAAGCCCAAATTACAAAAAACCAATCATTAAACACTAAACCAATGATATTAAGACTCAAATTCTAAACCCTAAACCCAAAAAACTAAAAAACACAAATCCCTAACCCTAACCCTAGCCCTAACCCTAACCCAAACCCTAAACCTTACCTTAACCGTAACCCTAACCCTAAACCGTTAACCCAAAACCGTTAACCCAAAACCTCAAACCCAAAATACCAAACCCAAATGTTAAACATTAAACCAAAGATTTTAAACCAAAAATCCTAAACCCCAAAACCTAAAAGATAAAAAAAACCTAAACCCTAATCCTAACACTATCCCTAAAAAGAATCCTAAATCACAAACCCTAAAACCTAAAAAAAAAATAACCCTAACCCTAACCCTAACCCAAACCCAAAACCATTAACCAAAATCCCCAAGCCCAAAAAACCTAAACTCAAATATTAAAGACTAAACCATAGATTTTAAACCAAAATTCCTAAACCCCAAAACCTTAAACATAAAAAAAAAAATAAACACTAACCCTAATGATATCCCTAACAAGTACCCTAACCCTATCCCTATCCTTAACCCTACCTCTAAACCCTAAATCGTAAACCCAAATCTAAAAATACCAAAATATTCACATTAAACCCTAAAAAATATATATTTTAACTCTATCCTTAATTCCAAATCCTAAAACCTAAAAAAACAACCTAAAACCTAACCCTAACATTAACCCTAACCCTAACGCTACCATAAACCCTAAATCCCAAGAACAAAATACCAAAACCCAAACATTAGTCACTAAACGATTGATATTAAACCTCAAATCCTAAACCCTAAACCTAAAAACCTTAAAAAACTAAAAACCCTAACCTAACCCTAACTCTAACCTTTACCCTAACCCTAACGGTAAACCATAAATCTGAAATCCTAAGCCTTAAAATCCAAAACACAAACATTAAATACAAAACCATAAATTTTAAACCTCAAATGCTAAATCCTGAACCATAGAACATAAAAAAATACCTATACCCTAACCCTAATTCTAACCCTAACCTTAACCTGAACCCTAAGTCCGAAAAAAACCCTTAGTCCAAAATACGAAAAACCCAAAAATTAAACACTAAATGATAGATTTTAAACCTCAAATCCTAAATTACAAATCCTAAAACATAAAAAAATGTAAACCCTAACGCTAACCCAACCCCTAACCCTAACCTTAACCTTAACCCTAACACTAAACCATAAATCTGAAACCCTAAGCCTTAAATACAAAAACCCAAACATTCAATACAAAACCATATATTTTAAACCTCTAATGATAAACCTTCAACCATAAAACCAAAAAAAAAAACTCACACCCTAACCCTAATTCTAACCCTAACCCTAAACCTAAACCCTAAACCCTAAGTAAAAACAAAGTCCAAAAAAAAACCTAAACCTACCGTAAACCCTAAACCCCAAACCCATAATACTAAAACCCAAAGATTAAACACTAAACCAATGATATTAAGCCTCAAATTCTACACCCCAAACGCAAAACCATAAAAAAACACAAATCCCAGACCCTAAACCTAGCCCGAGCCCTAACCTAAACCCTAACCCTAACCTTGCCTCTAATCCTAACCCTAAACCGTTAACGCGAAACCCCAAGCCCAAAATTCCAAACAAACGTTAAACTTTAAACCATAGATTTTAAACCAAAAATCCTTAACCCAAAACCTAAAAGATAAAAAAACCTTAAACTCTAATCCTAACCCTATCCCTAAAAAGATTCATAACCCTAACCCTATCCTTAACCCTAACCCTAAACCCTAAACCCTAAACCCAAAGCCCAAAACACAAAAATCCTAACATTAAACACCAAACTATAGATATAAACACTAAACCATATATTTTAAACCAAATATCATAAACCCTAAACTCAAAAAAATAAAAAATAACCTAATCCCTAACCCTAACCTTATCCCTAACACGAACCCTAACCCTAACCTTATTCTTAACCCTAACCCTAAACGCAAAGCCCCAAATACCAAAACCCTAACATTAAACACTAAACCATAAATATTACAACTCAAATACTTAACCTCAAACCCTAAAACCATAAAAACAACCTAAACCTTAACCCTAACCCTAACATTGTCCCGAACCCTAACCCTACCATAAACCCTAACCCAAACCAAAAGTACCAAAACCCAAACATTAAACACTAAACCATTGATATTAAACCTCAAATCCTAAACCCTAAACCCAAAACCTAAAAAAAAAACTAACCCTAACTCTAACCCTAACCCTTACCTTAACGCTAACCCTAACTCAAAACCATAAACCCAAAACCCTAAGCAAAAAATACCAAAACCCAAACATTTAATACTAAACCATTGATTTAAAACCTCAAATGCTAAACCTATAACCATAAAACCTAAAAAAAAAACTACACCCTAACCATAATCCTAACCCTAAACCGTAATACCTAAGTCCAAAAAAAAACCTAAGTCCAAAATACGATAACCTAAACATTAATCACGGATCCATAGATTTTAAACCTCAAATCCTAAACCACAAACCCTAAAACCTAGAAAAAACCAACCCTAACCCTAACCTCTACCCTAACCCTAACCCTAAACCATTGAAACCCTAAGACTTAAAAACCAAAACCCAAACATTAAATGCCAAACCATAGATTTTAAACCTCAAATGCTAAACCCTAAACCATAGAACGTAAAAAATACCTACACCCTAACCCTATTTCTAACCCTAACCTTAACCCTAAACCCTAAGCCCTAAATCCAAAAAACAAGTTCAAAAAAAACCCTAAAACTACCATAAACCCTAAAGCCCAAGCCCAAAATACCAAAACCGAAACATTAAACACTAAACAAATGATATTAAGCCTCAAATTCTAAAGCCTAAACCCACAAACCGAACAAAACACAAATCCCTAACCCTAAACCTATTATAACCCTAACCCAAACCCTAACACAAATCTTAACCCTAACCCTAACCCTAAACCGTTAATCCGAAACACCAAGCCCAAAATACCAAACCCAAACATTAAACATTAAACCATAGATTTTAAACCAAAAATCCTAAACCCCAAAACCTAAAAGATAATAAAAAAACATAAACCCTAATCCTTACCCTATCCCTAAAAAGAATCCTAACCCTAACCCTAAACACTAAACACTAAACCCAATGTCCAAAACACATAAACCCTAATATTAAACAATAAAGTATTGATATAAACACTAAACCATAGATTTTAAACCAAATATCATAAACCCCAAACCCTAAAACCTAAAAAATAACCTAATCCCTAACTCTAACCTTTTCCCTAACAGAAACCCAAACCCTAACCCTATCCTTAACCCTAACCCTAAACCCAAAGCCCCAAATACCAAAACCCTAACATTAAACACTAAACCATAAATATTACAACTCAAATCCTTAACCCCAAACCCTAAAACCATAAAAACCACCTAAACCTTAACCCCAAACCCTAAAACCATAAAAACAACCTAAACCTTAACCCTAACCCTAACATTATCCCTAACCCTAACCCTACCATAAACCCTAAACCCCAAGCCAAAAGTACCAAAACCCAAATATTAAACACTAAACCATAGATATTAATCCTCAAATCCTAAACCCTAAACCCAAAACCTAAAAAAAAAAAATAAACTAACCCTAACCCTAACCATAACCCTTACCTTAACTCTAACCCTAACTCAAAACCATAAACCCAAAACCCTAAGCCAAAAATACCAAAACCCAAAAATTAAATACTAAACCATTGAATTAAAACCTTAAATGCTAAACCCTGAACCATAAAACCTAAAAAAAAAAATTATACCCTAAACCTTATCCTAACCCTAACCCTAACCCTAAATCGTAATACCTAAGTCCAAAAAAAAACCTAAGTCCAAAATACAAAACCCTAAACGTTAATCTATAATCCATAGATTTTAAACCTCAAATCCTGAACCACAAACCCTAAAATCTAAAAAAGACCAACCCTAACCCTAACCCTAACCCAAAACCATTAACCCAAAACCCCAAGCCCAAAATACCAAAACTCAAACATTAAACACTAAACCATAGATTTTAAACCAAAATCCTAAACCCCAAACCCTAAAACCTAATAAAAACCTAAACCCTAATTCTAACACTATCCCTAACACGTACCCTAACCCTATCCCTATCCTTAACCCTAACTCTAAACCCTAAACCCTAAAACTCAAATCCAAAAATACCAAAACCTTCACATTAAACCCTAAACCATAGATATTATAAGTCAAATCTTTAATTCCAAATCCTAATACCTAAAAAACAACCTAAACCTAACCCTAACCCTAACATTAACCCAAACCCTAACCCTAACCCTGCCATAATCCTTAAATCCCAAGCACAAAATACAAAAAACTCAAACATTAATCACTAAACGATTTATATTAAACCTCAAATCCTAAACCCTAAACCCAAAAACCTAAAAAAACTCAAAACCCTAACCTATATCATAAATACCAAACCATAGATTTTTAACCTCAAATGCTAAACCATGAACCATAGAACGTAATAAAAAAAAACTACACCCTAACCCTAATTCTAAACCTAACCTTAACCCTAAATCCTAAACCCTAAACCCTAAGTCCAAAAAAAAACCTAACTCCAAAATACGAAAACCCAAAAATTAAACACTAAATGATAGATTTAAACCTCAAATCCTAAACCACACAACCTAAAACCTAAAAAACCTAAACCCTAACGCTAACCCTAACCCTAACCCTAACCTTAACCCTAACACTAAACCATAAATCCAAAACCCTAAGCCTTAAGTACGAAAACCCAAACATTAAATACCAAACCATAGATTTTTAACCTAAAATGATAAACCCTCAACCATAAAACCTAAACAAAACGCACACCATAACACTAATTCTAACCCTAACCCTAACCCTAAACCCCAAACCTTATGTCCAAAAAAAAAGTCCAAAAAAACCCTAACCCTACTATAAACCCAAAACCCCAAGCCCAAAATACCAAAACCCAAACATTAAACACTAAACCATTGAAATTAAGCCTCAAACTCTAAACCCTAAGCCCAAAAACCTAAAAAAACATAACCGTATCCCTAAACATCGTCCTAACCCTAACCCTAACCCTAACCCTAACCCTAACCCTAACCCAAAACCGTTAACCCGAAACTCCAAGCCCAAAATACCAAACCCAAACGTTAAACATTAAACCATAGATTTTAAACCAAAAATCCTAAACCCCAAAACCTAAAAGTTAAAAAAAACCTTAATCCTTATCCTAACCCTATCCCTACCAAGAATCCTAACCCTAACCCTATCCTTAACCCTTACCGTAAACCCTAAATCCTAAACCCAAAGCCCAAAATACAAATAACCTAACATTAAACATAATCTATAGATATAAACACTAAACCATAGATTTAAACCGAATATCATAAACCCCAAAACCTAAAACCTAAAAAAAAACTAATCCATAACCCTAACCTTATCCTAACAGGAACCCTAACCCTAACCTTATCCTTAACCCTAACCCTAAACCCAAAGCCCCAATACCAAAACCCTAACATTAAACACTAAACAATAAATATTACAACTAAAATCATTAACCCTAAACCCTAAAACCATAAAAACAACCTAATCGTTAACCCTAACCTTAACATTATCCCTAACGCTAACCCTACCACAAACCCTAAACCCCAAGCCAAAAGTACCAAAACCCAAACATTAAATGTTGAACCATTGATATTAAACCTTAAATGCTAAACCATAAACCCAAAACCTAAAAAAAACCAAAACCCTAACCTTTAACTTAACCCTAACCCTATTTGAAAACCATAAACCCAAAACCCTAAGCCAAAAATATCAAAAACCAAACATTAAATACAAAACTCTAGATTTAAAACCTCAAATGCTAAACCTTGAACCATAAAACCTAAAAAACACCTACACCCTAACCCTAATCCTAACCCTAACCCTAACCCTAAATCATAAACCTAAGTCCGAAGAAAAACCTAAGTCCAAAATATGAAAACATAAACATTAAACACTAAACAAAAGATTTTAAACCTCAAATCCTAAACCACAAACCCTAAAACCTATAAAAAAAATAAAATAACCTAACCCAAACCCAAAACCATTAACCCAAAATCCCAAGCCCAAAATACCAAAACTCAAACATTAAACACTAAACCATAGATTTTAAACCAAAATACGATAACCTAAACATTAATCATGGATCCATAGATTTTAAACCTCAAATCCTAAGCCACAAACCCTAAAACCTAGAAAAAACAAACCCTAACCCTAACCCAAAACACCAAGCCCAAAATGCAAAAACTCAAAAATTAAACACAAAATCGTAGATTTTAAACCAAAATTCCTAAACCCCAAAACCTATAACCTAAGAAAAACCTAAACCCTAACCCTAACCATATCCCTAACACGTACCCTAACCCTATCCCTATCATTAACCCTAACTCTAAACCCTAAACCCTAAACCCAAATCCAAAAATACCAAAACCTTTACATTAAACCCTAAACCATAGATATTATAACTCAAATCCTTAATTCCAAATCCTAAACCGTAAAAAACAACCTAAACCCTAACCCTAACCCTAACAATAACCCTAACCCTAACCCTACCATAAACCCTACATCCTAAGCACAAAATACCAAAACCCAAACATTTATCACTAAACGATTGATATTAAACCTCAAATCCTAAACCCTACACCCAAAAATCTGAAAAAACTCAAAACCCTAACCTAACCCTAACCCTATCCTCTACCTAACCCTAACCCTAAACCATTGAAACCCTAAGACTTAAAAACCAAAAACCAAACATTAAATGCTAAACCATAGATTTTAAACCTCAAATGCTAAACCCTAAACCATAGAACGTAAAAAATACCTACACCCTAACCCTATTTCTAACCCTAACCTTAACCCTAAACCCTAAGCCCTAAATCCAAAAAACAATTTCAAAAAAAACCCTAAACCTACCATAAACCCTAAAGCCCAAGCCCAAAATACAAAAACCAAAACATTAAACACTAAACAATTGATATTAAGCCTCAAATTCTAAACCCTAAACCCAAAAACCGAAAAAAACACAAATCCCTAACCCTAAACCTAACATAACCCTAACCCGAACCCGAACCCAAATCTTAACTCTAACCCTAACCCTAAACCGTTAATCCGAAACCACAAGCCCAAAATACCAAACCCAAACATTAAACATTAAACCATAGATTTTAAACCAAAAATCCTAAACCCCAAAACCTAAAAGATAATAAAAAACATAAACCCTAATCCTTACCCTATCCCTAAAAAGAATCCTAACCCAAACCCTAAACCCTAAACACTAAACCCAATGTCCAAAACCCATAAACCCTAATATTAAACAATAAAGTACATATATAAACACTAAACCATAGATTTTAAACTAAATATCATAAACTCCAAACCCTAAAACCTAAAAAACAACCTAATCCCTAACTCTAACCTTTTCCCTAACACGAAACCAAACCCTAACCCTATCCTTAACCCTAACCCTAAACCCAAAGCCCCAAATACCAAAACCCTAACATTAAACACTAAACCATAAATATTACAACTCAAATCCTTAACCCTAAACCCTAAAACCATAAAAACCACCTAAACCTTAACCCCAAACCCTAAAACCATAAAAACAACCTAAACCTTAACCCTAAACCTAACATTATCCCTAACCCTAACCCTACCATAAACCCTAAACCCCAAGCCAAAAGTACCAAAACCGAAATATTAAACGCTAAACCATAGATATTAATCCTCAAATCCTAAACCCTAAACCCAAAACCTAAAAAAAAAAAAGAAACTAACCCTAACCCTAACCATAACCCTTAGCTTAACCCTAAGCCTAACTCAAAACCATAAACCCAAAACCCTAAGCCAAAAATACCAAAACCCAAAAATTAAATACTAAACCATAGATTTAAAACCTCAAATGCTAAACCCTGAACCATAAAACCTAAAAAAAAACCTACACCCTAACCCTTATCCTAACCCTAACCCTAACCCTAAACCGTAATACCTAAGTCCAAAAAAAAACTAAGTCCAAAATACAAAAACCTAAACATTAATCTATAATCCATAGATTTTAAACCTCAAATCCTGAACCACAAACCCTAAAATCTAAAAAGAACCAACCCTAACCCTAACCCTAACCCAAAACCATTAACCCAAAACCCCAAGCCCAAAATACCAAAACTCAAACATTAAACACTAAACCATAGATTTTAATCAAAAATTCCTAAACCCCAAACCCTAAGACCTAATAAAAACCTAAACCCTAACTCTAACCCTATCCCTAACACGTACCCTAACCCTATCCCTATCCTTAACCCTAACTCTAAACCCTAAACCCTAAAACCCAAATCCAAAAATACCAAAACCTTCACATTAAACCCTAAACCATAGATATTATAAGTCAAATCTTTAATTCCAAATCCTAAAACATAAAAAACAACCTAAACCTAACCCTAACCCTAACCCTAACCCTGCCATAAACCTTAAATCCCAAGCACGAAATACCAAAAACTCAAACATTAATCACTAAATGATTTATATTAAACCTCAAATCCTAAACCCTAAACCCGAAAACCTAAAAAAACTCAAAACCCTAACCTATATCATAAATACCAAACCATAAAATTTTAACCTCAAATGCTAAACCATGAACCATAGAACGTAATAAAAAAAACTACACCCTAACCCTAATTCTAAACCTAACCTTAACCCTAAATCCTAAACCCTAATTCCTAAGTCCAAAAAAAACCCTAACTCCAAAATACGAAAACCCAAAAATTAAACACTAAATGATAGATTTAAACCTCAAATCCTAAACCACAAAACCTAAAACCTAAAAAACCTAAACCCTAACGCTAAACCTAACCCTAACCCTAACCTTAACCCTAACACTAAACCATAAATCCAAAACCCTAAGCCTTAAGTACCAAAACCCAAACATTAAATACCAAACCATAGATTTTTAATGATAAACCCTCAACCATAAAACCTAAACAAAACGCACACCATAACCCTAATTCTAACCCTAAACCAAACCCTAAACCCCAAACCTTATGTCCAAAAAATAAGTCCAAAAAAAAACCCAAACCCTACTATAAACCCAAAACCCCAAGCCCAAAATACCAAAACCCAAACATTAAACACTAAACCATTGAAATTAAGCCTCAAACTCTAAACCCTAAACCCAAAAACCTAAAAAAGCATAACCGTATCCCTAAACATCGTCCTAACCCTAACCCTAACCCTAACCCAAAACCGTTAACCCGAAACTCCAAGCCCAAAATACTAAACCCAAACGTTAAACATTAAACCATAGATTTTAAACCAAATATCCTAAACCCCAAAACCTAAAAGTTAAAAAAAAACTTAATCCTAATCCTAACCCTATCCCTACCAAGAATCCTAACCCTAACCCTATCCTTAACCCTTACCGTAAACCCTAAATCCTAAACCCAAAGCCCAAAATACAAAAAAACTAACATTAAACATAATATATAGATATAAACACTAAACCATAGATTTAAACCGAATATCATAAACCCCAAAACCTAAAACCTAAAAAAAAACTAATCCATAACCCTAACCTTATCCCTAACAGGAACCCTAACCCTAACCTTATCCTTAACCCTAACCCTAAACCCAAAGCCCCAATACCAAAACCCTAACATTAAACACTAAACCATAAATATTACAACTAAAATTATTAACCCCAAACCCTAAAACCATAAAAACAACCTAATCCTTAACCCTAACCTTAACATTATCCCTAACGCTAACCCTACCGCAAACCCTAAACCCCAAGCCAAAAGTACCAAAACCCAAACATTAAATGTTGAACCATTGATATTAAACCTTAAATCCTAATCCCTAAACCCAAAACCTAAAAAACCAAAACCCTAACCTTTACCTTAACCCTAACCCTATTTTAAAACCATAAACCCAAAACCCTAAGCCAAAAATATGAAAAAACAAACATTAAATACAAAACTCTAGATTTAAAACCTCAAATGCTAAACCTTGAACCATAAAACCTAAAAAACACCTTCACCCTAACCCTAATCCTAACCCTAACCCAAACCCTAAATCATAAACCCTAAGTCCGAAGAAAAACCTAAGTCCAAAATATGAAAACCTAAACATTAAACACTAAACAATAGATTTTAAAACTCAAATCCTAAACCACAAACCCTAAAACCTATAAAAAAAAAAACCTAACCCTAACCCAAACCCAAAACCATTAACCCAAAATCCCAAGCCTAAAATACCAAAACTCAAACATTAAACACTAAACCATAGATTTTAAACCAAAAATACTAAACCCCATAACCTAAAAGATAATAAAAAACATAAACCCTAATCCTTACCCTATCCCTAAAAAGAATCCTAACCCTAACCCTAAACCCTAAACACTAAACCCAATGTCCAAAACCCATAAACCCTAATATTAAACAATAAAGTACATATATAAACACTAAACCATAGATTTTAAACTAAATATCATAAACTCCAAACCCTAAAACCTAAAAAACAACCTAATCCCTAACTCTAACCTTTTCCCTAACACGAAACCAAACCCTAACCCTATCCTTAACCCTAACCCTAAACCCAAAGCCCCAAATACCAAAACCCTAACATTAAACACTAAACCATAAATATTACAACTCAAATCCTTAACCCTAAACCCTAAAACCATAAAAACCACCTAAACCTTAACCCCAAACCCTAAAACCATAAAAACAACCTAAACCTTAACCCTAAACCTAACATTTTCCCTAACCCTAACCCTACCATAAACCCTAAACCCCAAGCCAAAAGTACCAAAACCGAAATATTAAACGCTAAACCATAGATATTAATCCTCAAATCCTAAACCCTAAA